>BMAV01006711.1:0-119182 GCA_019973955.1 Trichonephila inaurata madagascariensis
GAAATTTTTTTATGGTCTCTTATTATTTTGTCAGAATAACATTTGTATTCTTAGGAATGTACGTCATTAATAAAACAGTTTTATAATGAAAATTTTCAAACTTTGACTAAATAGCTTAAGTCATTCTTAGAATGAGTAAGCATTCTATGCTATGTCTAATCAAAGTATGTAAGATATCTTATATTTCATAGTTTTCCTAAAAACTTCCGGTATTCTATAGAATGCCGGTGTTCGATAATTTGCTGGTAATATATGCAAATAGTTATAAACCTAAGTATAACTAGTAAAAACACTAAGAACTACACTCATTTCCAAAAGTTAAGCACGGAAAGGAAAATGCTAATTTCCGGAAGCCAATCAGAATTGAAGAGGATGCAATTCGCTGCAGAGGTCGATGGAAGTATGCAAATATCTTAGGTAACAACCAATTCTGCTTTCATGTCAAGAAATATGCAAAAAGGGCAGTCTTATAAGAAGCCAGCTTTATGAAGGGTTACAGAAGTTGATTGTAAGTGCTGATAGAAGGTGTTTAAAATTTTCGTACAATTTGTTTTCAAGACATACGTGTTTCTATGACTTCCAGAAAACGAATGGAAGATTCTGAGCGCTAGCGTGCAGTGGGGCGCATTAAAGCAGGACAGTCGATCACAGATGTTGCTGTTTCCTTCGGCGTTCATCATTCCGTAATTTCACGTTCATGGAAACAATTCCAAACCACAGAGACAGATGTCTGAAGGCCCGTGGGTGGTCGCTCAAGGCTTACAACCCCCACTGAATATCGATATATTGCTATTGTAGTCAAGCGGAATCACAGAGCGACCCCCACACGTGTGACATCTATGCCTACAGCGTCCATTTTTAAGGCTATATCTGCAGCTACTGTACGGCGAAGGTAACATATGAATGGACTGTATACCCGGGTACCTCGAGTTTGTGTTCCTCTATCCATCCAATCAAGAGGGGCACGATTAAAGTGATGGCGGGAACATGGCAATTGGACTGTGTCTGACTGGGGCAATGCCATGCTTACTGATGAGTCAAGATTTGCTCTGGAGCCAAATGACAAGCGTATAAGGATATGGCTTAAACAAGGCAATCAGCCCCAAAACATCACCGAACATCACGCATTCCGAGGCGGAAGCATTATGGTGTGGGCAAGGATTTCATTAGGATACCGCACTGACCTGCACATCTTTAAACGGGGCTCTGTGACGGCGGTATTGAGATGAAGTACTAGAATCCATTGGGAGATTGTAGGCTGCAACAGTTGGCCCTACTTTTGTTTTAATCTAGGATAACGCACGTCCCCATAGAGCTTATATCGTCTATGACTACCTGGAGAGTGAAGGGATTGCGCGTATGGCGTAGCCACCATATTCGCCCGACCTTAATCCCATTGAAATTCTTTGGGATGCTCTCGGCTGTGCTTTATCTTCACGTTTCCCACCTCCAGCCACTCTTATTGAGCTGGAAACTGCTCTACAAGAAGAATGTCGATTGCTTAATTCTGCGGTGGTTGACCACCTAATTGAAAGCATGGTCAGAAGTTGTAAACTTTGCATACAGATGAGGGGGATCACATACTCTATTAATGTCCTTTTTTTTTCATTTTATGCTGTTTTTTTCACTTTATACATAATTCTATTTAAGTTTCCAGTATGACATTATCTGATAACTTACAAAAATTTAATATTGTTTTCATTTCTGTATATAGTTATTGATTTTGTTTTATGTATATATATATATATGCTACTTTACTGCTAAATTTTGTGTCAATCAAAGCAGTATTTGTTAGTTTTTTTGCATTTTAAATCTTCGTGCTTATTTTTTGGAAGTGAGTGTATTAGCTACAATAGTACAATATCAAACTCTTGGCCTTAGGAACAAAGACATGTTTGTTGGCTATCCAATCTTCACCTGTAATTTGCCTATACACAGGGCCATAGGGAAAGGAAGAAATATTACACACATACACAACACACACAACACACACACACATATATATATATATATATGTAATTATTACCAAATAAAATACACTAATGCTAATTAATAATATATAACGATAAAATTTAATAAACTAGCATACCGTTAAAATCTTTGTAATTAAAAATAGAAGATGATAAAAATTACCTCATGAACGCAACATCTGGTTAATGTTACCCACCAGGAAAAAGGAAATATTAAGAGTACCGCATAAAAGTAAAATTTGTAAATTAAGATAAAATAAAAATAAGCCTATAAATATATGTTAAAAAATCTTAAATATTGATATAAAATTTATTGGAAATAAAAGAGTTTTCTAAAAAAAAAATTATACTTAAATATTAAAAATTATTATTAATTTATGAAACATGTGGCATCATCTTTTAAATAACTGTATAATTAATTTTTTTAAAAAAACTGAATGCAAATATTATTACATTTTGTAATTTCACTGAAAACCATTAGATGTATAATCGTAAAGAAAATTAATTGGGTATCCATGCACAATACAATGAGTAAGAAAGTTATTAAAATTTTAAAATATATTAGATTTATCGCGCTAACTCTCTTTCTCTTTTGTGAAGAGTAGTAGCAACATATCGAACCTATATAGTTTTTGTAAATATTTTCATTAAATATATAATATGCATGTTTAATCTAAGAGCATGTGATTGTTGAAAACAAAACACTCGAAATATTAAAAAAAACTTAATTTTTATCAATGGCTCTGATCAAGTGAGGGATCGTGTAGTTTTAGTGTGCAAGAGCCAATTCTGGCTATGCTATGCGAAATATTTGTTAAAACATTAAAGCAATACCAATAAAAAATATAAATATATGCGCATATATTTATAAACTAATATACAGGGTGTCCCGAAACTTGACGGTAAACAGTAACGATGTGAAAAGTGGGGTCATATCTCTTCTGGGAAACATTTTTAAGTAATCCACAATATTGACCCATCTACTGTGGAAAATTAGCTACTGTGACCACAAATTGCCTAATTTGAAGGTCAATTTTCGCTAACGTCATCTTACATTGTTGGACTATTAGTCACAGTCACAAACCGAACAAAAATGGTTATATTAACTTAACTCAGTGGCGCAACTGTCCATGAGGACCAAGGCCTACTGTGCCCAACACAGTATACGACCTTGGGCCCTGAGGTGCATGAGCAGAAGTTCCGATCAGGTGCTCATTCTAAGGTGAAACCTCTAGTATTAACTTCCCAAGCAAGCTTGGTACTCATTTATCGACCTGCTGAAGGGATGAAAGGCTGAGTTAACCTTGCTTGGGCCAGGATTTGAACTTCGGACCTGTGATGAGGAAGCGCGATGGACTAACTCAGGGGTACTCAATCTTTTTTCTGCTCGGACATATACATATGTCAGCTATTTCACGCGGTATGTTAGTTATTTCGAGCGGGCTGCAACAAGAGGATAAAAGGAAGATGGGAGGACATTGGAAATTTAAAATGTGGAAAATTGATCAAAATATTACAACTCCTTTTTTGCTTTTTCTAAATTATTATTTTTTATTTTTATCACTAACACTAAATTAGAAAGATTTAAAGATTGTTAAACCCTAAAATCTTTTTTTTTTGACATTTTAAAATTTTTTGAAAATTTTTTCAAATTGTAAGTTTTTAATTTTTTTTAAAAAAAAATTTCTTTATCCTAAAGGGTTATTATAAGCGCTTAAAATTTTTTTTAAATAATCGTTGAAACTGGAACGCCCATTTAATGCAAAATTTTGGCAAAGTACTTCATTTTGTCAAAAGTTAACCCGATATAAAACCAAAAAACATGTACCCTTTTTTAAAAAATTAAGGCCTTTTTTTTTTTTTTTCCCTAGCCGATTAGTAGTCCCCTGTATTTAAAAAATTTTTTTCAAAATAAAAAATTTTGATGTTCGATGCCTTTCATAAAAACTACTTGGGTATGTAAATTTTTATGATATACTTATAATGTGCAAATATTGAAATAAGGTTTTAAAAAAAAAAAATTTTTTTCCAAATTTTTATGTGATAAATGGGTCAAATTTCATAATTTTTTAAAAATATTTCATAAATTATTAAAACTCAAAAAAGCTAAACCTAAATTTTAGTATAATGGGAAAGGTAAATTTTTGTATGAAAAATTTTTCAAAAATATTAAGAGAGATTTTGAGAAAAGTTCATCGAAAAAACCAATTTAACATTGTCAGATAGAGAACAGAGGTTTCCCTTCCCCTTTAAAGGGTTTTTTTGGTCAATGTTAAAAAAAAGGGGGGAAACAGGAAACCATTTGTGGGGAAAGGAAAAAATTTTAAAAAAAAAAATTTTAATATAAAAAAGGGAATTGTTTTTTAAGGTATTTTTTTTTAATTTTGATTTTTTAAAAAAAAAACAGTTTTAGCATTATTCAAAATGAAATTTGAATTTTCTATGTTAAAGTATGGAGGTAAAAAAAGGGAAAAACATTTAACACAAAAAAATTTTTTTTTCGGTAGTATTGAATGTATATAAAAAACATGCTTCTCTCTTTTGAATTGGCCAAAATTAATTTTATCTTTTTTTAATTAACTTTATTTAAATTTTAAATTCATTCTTAATTATTTTTAGCGTAGTTCGAAATATCTCAAGCAGAGGGCCCACTACTTTTTAAAGGCAAAATTTAATTTTTTTACGAATATTTTTTTTGGTGATTTTTTTCCCGGAAATATAGTCGCCATTTAAAATTTGATAATTTTTCAAATTGTGACAAAAAAAGTGGACAATGGAAAAAAGAGGTCTTAATCCCTATCTTCAAAATATGGGGTTGACATTATAGGTAGAGTTTGCCAGGGAAATAAATTTATATTTTAAAAAAAAAAAGGAAAAAAATAATTTAAAAATTTAAAGAATAAAATAAACCCATTTTTAAATTTAAAGAAAATTCGGGCCTTTAAGGGAAATAAAAAAATAAAAAAAAATAAAAAAATTTTAAGAAGAGAGTAAAATTTAAACCTTGTCAGTAATATTCAATCTAAAAAAGAGAAATGAAATCACAAACAATCTGGTTTGAAAAGGGGGGGAACTTTTTTAAAAGGGGGTCCCCGAGAGAAAAATTTATCCCCATCTTGGGAATTTTTTGACAAATATTTTTTGCCAAAATTCGCAATAGCCAGCCCACTAATTTTGGGTTTTATTTTAAATGGGGGGTCCCCCCCCTTAAAAAACACTCCTGCACACTTTGCTTCAGTAAACGAAAAAAAATAAAACCCAAAAATAAAAAAACCCCATAGGATGCCCTTTAAAACCCCCGTCATATTACCCCTGACAAAAAATTTTGTTCGTTGAAAAAATTTTTTAAGAAAAGCCTATTTATTTTGAAAGAGATCTTGAAAAGTGTCATTGAAAATGATTCATGTTTATTAGTTTTTTTTTAAATACAGTTTTTTCGTGACAGATCAAACGATTACTGATTTCTCCCATTTTGTTTTTCACTACAAAAAAACCCTCCAAACCGTTTTAAAAAACAATATTTTTTTTTTTGGGAATTTTTTTCACTTGCAAAATATAAAAGGAAGGAAAAATTAGTTCCACCCATAAAATTGTCATTGATCCATTTTTTGTCTTTAACCACTATACGTAATCTTTCCCCAAATTGAAAAGAATATAAAATTCATCCCCCGGCCCAAACCCCCAATAGAAAAAAGAAAAATTGACCCTTTATTTGATTTCATGGCAAAAATTTCCTGCAAAATTTTTTAAATAAAATTTCTTAAGAAAGCAACATTCCCCCGGAGCAATGAGCCATGCCCGGGGCCACAAAAATTTTGGTGGGACGCAGGTTGAGTATCGCTGCACTAACCACTCACCCACTGGTCTTCAAACGGTAGCTCCATAAAAAGAAAATTATTGCAATCAACCACAAGTAAATTTCTCCATAATTAGCACAGTTAGTTAAGATTCCAAAATGGTACAGGAATTGTTCTTTCCTCTATACATATAAATCATACAAACATTTTGTTATTTGCTGAACATTTTCATTTTAAAAAATGCCCCCTTTTATCCCTACTATCTCATAAATTAGGTTTTGGACCAAAATTTCCCGAAATCCACTGAGATTTTTTTCACTTACGTGATCTTCCATAGTCGGCCGTGCAATTAATCATAATCACAAATAGAACGAAAAATTTTCGAGTTTTTTTTTTTTTTAAATTAACCTCGTATGAGTAGGTTTGAGAAAAAGATGTCACCTAAATTTGACGCTTCACAAAAAGAAAAATATTATATACCACTCTAAGCTAGTTTTTTCAAAAGATTTATTTATTTCTTTTCAAAAGAAGATTGAGTTGTATACTTAAGATTCAATTTTTTAAAATGAAGTCCCTTTTTACAGAACACAAAATGGCAATGATTGTTGTGGATAGAAATGTAACAAATGTTGTAATATTTTAGAATTGTCACCGAATGGCACATCTTTTAAAATAGTTTTCTTAGAGTAGTATGTAATATTTTTCTTTGTTTGAAGCTTTTTTTAGGGGGAACAAAACTTTTTAATTAGGCCCCAAACTTTTGATTATAACTAAGCCAGCAGCCGGATTTTGCTCCATTCTTGACTGTGATCAATGCCGATGGCAGGTTTTTAAATTTATAAAATCACATTGAAATTTTTTGGGAAATTTTGGTCCAAAGTTAAATGATGCAAAAGGAAAGGGAAAATAAAAAGGGGTTTTTAAAAAGAAGAATTTTTCGGTACATAAAAAAAGAAGTGTGTTTATCAGTGTGAACACTTTTAGAAGTTAACTTATTTAAAAACTCATATGCAGGGTTTTTGGTTTTTGTATGACAAAAATGCAGAGGTTTCACTTTGTCATAATTGAAAATCCCCAGCCCCCGAAGGGTTTTGGGCCCTGCTCATTTTAGCCCCCCTTTACGAAAGCATGAGGGTTATGTTGGGACCATTCTACTCAGGTCCCCCCGGAAAACCAAAAATTTTATCTTTTTTTAAAACGTGATACTGATGATAAATTAATTTTGGGAATTGCATTTTTGGGGTTTTTGGCGAGGGATTGTCCCAAGAATCTGTTAGGGTTAACATAAGACATCTCCCCTTGGGTTTTGCCCTGCATTCGGGAAAAAAAAATTTTTAAGCGGGTTTTTTTGCCCTTTTTAATTTCTTTTTTTAAAATCTGCAGCGTAAAATATATGCTAAGATGATCACTGGAAGGGATGATAACGATAAATAAAAAAAAATTACATTTCTTTAAAAGCTCATTATAATGTTAATTTTCTAAATGGAAAAAGGGGTACCAGGGAGAAATTTGGGAAAGGTTGGCGATATAATTTTCATTGTATTTTCTTTTTGATATCGTACTCTGTCACAAAAATTTTTTTATAGGTTTTTTACAAACAACCAACATTGAGAAAAAACATCCTTTTTCGATATGCTTTCGGTTGTGACTTTTTAATAATTTACCAAACCTTTGGGATTTATTATTTTTTAAAAGGGGGGAGGGGAGAATATATTCAAAATATGAACTAAACCCGTGGAACCATCGATTAAAAATTATATCTGCATACTTTAATACTTTAAGGGATACGTCAAATGAACCATCTACGACCTTAGAAGAATTGAAGTTGTTGCCACTTATATGTATTGAATTGTATAATAAGTTTTATTTTAAAGTAATATTATATATAATTAACAAATTTATTATTACCATTATTATTTCAAACTGTATTTAAAAAACGTGGGGAAATTCGGAACTTCATACATTTCTACCTTACGATCATTGCGTACCCGTAACTGGTAACGGGTAACGCGTAACGAAAATTTTTCCCTACCGTGCCATAAGAGAAGTTAACTTCAAAAATATTGTACAAAATAGTCTAATTTTGTAAAGTTGTAAAGAATCTCGCTGGCCACATGCGGTCCCCGTGCCGCAGGTTGGACACCCCTGCTTTATACATTATTGTATAAGGCGATTTTCTCTTGACCTATAACCAATCTTTTAGTTCACAATATTCTTTTTATACAATTTCCGTAGTAATATTTTGTATCATAAGAAAAAAGGCGCGTTGTGTATAACTCCATAAACACAATCCAATAACAGTCTATAGTAAAATGCATAACACAGAAGTAAATCTATTCAAAAATTAACAAAAATATTCTGGAATGTTCTTTATTCTCCAAACGAAAAATAAATATGTATACAAACCAACATTAACTGAGTATTTATTGCTGAGTATATTTAAGCAATTAATCAAAGCCTCTCGTATTTTTAAAATACTTACTAATGCTATACTTTCTAATGCCATGTTCGGTCGATTGATATCTTCGAGGGCGTAAAAGAGCCAACTTTGGTGACTTTCCTCCAGTGATGTACGTTATCCAATTGAGTATCAATAATTAAAGATAATTAGTTGATAACCTAACTGAATATATTTGCTATAAAATTTTTCCTGCTTATGAATTAGTCTGCTAAATATATTTGTTCATTCTTATTTTTATTTTTTTTTTTTTGTTCTAAGACACAATTAACGAAAAGGATGCATATTTATCAAACACTCGTTCATATGTGGGCAAAGAAAGCTTGAATTAAAGGAATAAATGAAGAAAGAACATAGTTCCCTCTGATTCTGAAAGAAAATTAATACTTACGTATGTTAAATTATATGGCCCAGTGATCTAGTGGTAGCGTATCGCGCTTCCACATCACGAGTCCGGGTTCTATTCCCGGGCTGGGCAAGGTCGACTCAGCCATTCATTCCTATTGCAGTGGGTAGATTAATGAGTAACAAGCTTCCTAGGGGACCTCAACACTGGGGGTCTCGCTTCAGACTGACCACCTAATCGTGATATCTGCTCATGCACCTCAGCGCACAATGACCACTAATACTGCGATGGAAACAGTAGGCCCTGGCCCTCATAGGCTGTTGCGCCACTGAGTTTAAGTTTTTGAGTTAAATTCTGAATTACCTTTATTCCGGCTTCTAAGTAATTTATAAAACCCGTATATCCTAATCTATATATATAAGAATGAATGTGCGTGTCTTTTTGTATATCTGTACTCGATAGATACAAAAACCATACATCCAATCGCCTTGAAAATTTGGGAAATTATTAGGTATATCCCCGGAAAGGTTTTTGAAAAAGTTTTTTTAAAATCAGAGTTGCGGTTCTAGGTACTCCCAAACAAATATCCCAAAAATATCAAAATAACATTCTATATACGAGGGTTGGGCAAAAGTCATGGCAACTGTTTTTTTTCTTAAAGATACCAGTCCGGTTGGTAAGTGTGACATATACAGAAACAGAA
Source organism: Trichonephila inaurata madagascariensis (assembly GCA_019973955.1). Lineage (NCBI taxonomy): Eukaryota > Metazoa > Arthropoda > Arachnida > Araneae > Nephilidae > Trichonephila > Trichonephila inaurata. The sequence continues at coordinate 9,275 of BMAV01006711.1, forward strand.
GGTCAAACAGATTATCAGCAAAAACAGATTACAGCTATAATGTGCAGTATTTCAAAAATAATCACAGTGATGAATTTTTTTATGTTTCTAAATTTTTTTCGATTCAGGGTCTGGGATTTGTTTTCTCCTGAAAGAGTAGTATTTTAGGTTTGAAAAGTAAACGTAAGAAAAGATCGCTCATCATGGGATTACAGAAAATCAAATAAATTTTTTTTTATTTGCTTATAGGATCAAAGATAGCTAATTAGGTATTGACGAAGTTTTTATTTTTGAGATGACTTATATCGCCCATAAATTATATCAGAGTAAAAGCGCATTTTTTATTATGTCTGAAAGTATTTTGTTTTAATTCATTCCAGAGAGTAAATTAACTATTTTTTAAATCTTTCATTTTCAATATGCTCGTGCCCCCCTCGTAAGGGTATCGCCCCGGGGGCACACCCCACAGTTTGAGAAACACTGGTTTAGGCTGTTTATTTTCATCTTCTGTCTTCAAACGAGTGCCATCAACATGGATTGTGTCCCGCGGGTATAAATGTCTGGCGCAAGTTTCAAAAGACAAGCTGAATTCGAAATCACTATGATCCATCCCACACTTTTTATATATGATAATAATTAAAAAATTTTTTGGGTATCTAGGTGATCATATTTTTTAAAAGAAAATGTTTTCACGGAAGGACTCAGCCCAAATAATCAGTTAAAAACCCATATGCCCAGTGATTCCAAAATCATTTGTGGAATTAAAACTTAAAAAATTGGGTAAAATGGCTTTGCATAGTTCATATGAATCAAGCAAAAAATTAATGATCTTAAATATTGTGATTTGAAACAAATTATAACTGCCTCTTATTAAAAAGTTAACTCCCGTAGGATTCGTGTCCCCAACGAAAGCATTTTGAGACCCCAAAAAGGAAAATTGTTAAAATAATAAAAATAAAAAATTGAAAAGTCTTTTTTATGGGCAAGAGATAAAAAAAGAGGAAATGAAAAATTTCGGTCCATGGGATTTCGGTCCTTTTTTTTTTTCAACGGCGGATTTATAACTATAAATATATTTTAAATAAAACAATTCTTAATCAAATATAATTCCTAAAAAATATATTTTACAACATGGGGAAAAACCCCGTGGAGCGGGGAGGTAACCCGGGTTTTTTAAACTATCATATGTTTGATGGGGTTATATAGTTTATGCTTCAATATGTTTTTTTGAAAAAGTTCTAAAAAAAAATTACATTACCCGTGGGAAAAGGTTGCGTTTTTTTTAAAGTTAAATTTGCAACGCGTTTTAATTTATTTTATATTGAATTTGAATGCGAAAGCTTACAGTTTGCAACAAATATTTCAAAAGTTTAGTTAATTAGTTTATAGGTTAAATTAGTTAAAAGTTTAAAAGTTAAGTAGTTATTTTGCACAGTAAAGTAACTATTCCTTAATGTAAATTTGATTGCTAAATGTAACATTTGGCTTAACTGTTTTATCGGAATCTTCCCTTAAATTAAAAAAATCGGCTCCGGTGGCCAAAATAGTTGGGCCCCTTCGTAAGCCTAAGGTTGAAGTTCCACCTGGCTGGATCTAGATTTTCGAAAGTGAAAATTAGGCCTATTTATGATTATGTGGGATTGATCCCTTAGTATCAAATTTTACTCTGTTCAAAAATTAAATCGGCAATATTTTTGGATCCGACGGAAGCACAAAAATTTTTTATGCATCCTTTTGTAGTGGTCACCACTAGAAGGTGCCACCATGAAATGGCTCACGCATTTGATGTATTTGCAAAGGCTAAGTTGCTAAAATGCATCCCCATTGGAAAAAAAATAAAAAAAGGAAATAAGCAATATAGTCTTGGTAAGATATTCGAATCCATATATCAGGCTTTATTTCATGAGTGATACAAAATTTTAATTTAATCATCATATTTATTTCTGTAAAATGAATGTAAGTGAAGCATTATTTTTTGTTTCAATCCAAAGAAATTTAATACCTGGTGTAATAAGTTTTGATATAATTATAAGGGGTTTAAAATAAATGAAGAAAACTATATAATCGAATTTAAATCTATTCAAAGATTTAATTTAAATTTAATGTATTAATTATTTAATTCAAATTAATTGCCTTTTGGGCCGATCATTTATCGAGACACGCACTGTCTCTATGGACATTTCCGTTGGCTTATTTTGAAAAATGTTTAAGACTTCTGACTAAAAAGGATGCTTTTGTTACACTTTCGCACTAATACTGACCACAATTTTTTAGTGGAGAGGATTTGAATGCTGACATCTCGAAGGTTGTCCATGTGTTCTCAAATGCCCGGCATATTCTCTTTCAACCACTACTGGATCGCCTGGATCTTATGAGCTGGAACTGTCTTGTTGAAAAGTCCAATTATTTTTATTGAACTGGTTCACGTGCAGGGGCTTACGTTTGGCTAAATGATAGCATGATAAAAGTGTGCGGTGGTTTTCACTCCTTTGTCTCAAATTGTAATCTCTCGGAGGCCCTCGTAACTGACACCTCACTAAACTGTTAAGAAAGCCGAATGATCAGATCATGGCAGGTATTTGCCTTCTTTTTAGGTCTTCGGGTACTCCTTGACTATACACGGGCATTCTAGCTGATGAAAGATTCTCCAATGCTAAATTTTCTCGTCGTAAGGGTAGTTGGTACCTCCTATACCGACAATGTTAAATTGAGCTTTTTTAGATCCCTGTTTCTCAAAAACTGTTAAATATAAAAACTTCAAATTTTGTCTATATACTAATTAGGCTTTTTAATTTATACTCTGATTAAAATGTTCCAAATATATTGTTAATTTTTTCAAAACAATTAATTGTATCACTTTGAAGATTTGATATTTTTACGATAACTGCTTTTCAGCAAAGTATTTGGGAAAATCTTTATTATATATAGTTACATATTATTTATATGCAGTAAAAGTTGCATGTACCTTCATTCTTTAGATTCTGAGAAAAAGGTACACGCAGTTTAAAAACAATCATTTTCAGAAAATTGCATTTTTAATGAAAAAGGTACTTCATCACAAAAAATAATGACTTACAATATGTGTTTGCCCTATTTTATTAAACATTAGTATATTCTTAATTTTTTAGCATAAAATAGGAAACAAAAGAGTCTTAAAATGTTCAGAAAATACATATATATATTTTTTTCAGTTTTTGTTCAACAAGATTTTTTTTACCATTTGCATCAATTTTCTCAAATTATGTACCAATCTGAGAAGAATTTTTAGCTTCGATGCATTACAGATATCAAGTTTGGCCTTAAAACGTTATAAATATAATGTAAAAATGTATCAATATGTAAAAGGAATGATTTGGGAATATGTGATTTTACATATTGCGAAAGGTATCATTATGGATTTGTATGTTCACATTCAAACATAATTTCTAAAAGTTTCAAAAAATTCAAAGAATTTTTTCTAAAAAATGTTTTATGTTTTTTTAAAAATGAGGATTTGTGTATTTTTAAAGCCCTGTAACAAGCTTCTCGCAACGACAAAAAGCATTACACATCTGAGTTATAATTAGTTACCTATTATTGAAAAACCGTTGAATATTAAAGCTTAAAAACTTGTCTGAACAATAAATAAACATAATTATTTTCAATGAAGTGAAATATTTAAAATATATTGTTTAATTTTCTGAAAAACATGTAACATAAAAATATCACTATGAATTTTTTAAAAATTGACATTTTTGTCACGATATATGAACTCCAGCCAAATATTTTGGGAAAATCTCCAAAAAACTCACATTAATATATATAGTTACATATCAGTAACATGAGGAGAAAAAAAGTCTTGTACATTCATGCATTATATTCAAAGAAAAAAATACATGCAATTTTAAAAACATCATTTTTGAGAAAATTGAATTTTTACTATTAAGTGCAACCTCATCACAAAAATAATGAATTACAAAATGTATTTGTCCCCTTTTATTAAACATTAGCATCTTTTCAATTTGTTTTGCATAAAATAGTAAACAAAAAGTCTTAAATTGCTCAGAATAGCATTTTTAGTTTTTTTAAGGATATATTTTCTAGTAATTTTTCAAATTTCTCAAATTCTGTATCAATTTTTGAAAAATTAGTAGCTTTCATGCATTACTAATATCAAATTTTAACATAAAGAATCAAAAATATAATGTGAAAATGTATCAATAGGGTTTTGGTATGAATTTGAGATGGTTGTTTACATTGTGTTACATTACACACTGTTGACATTTACATAAAACCATACATCTTTTATTTACAAAATCGCTTCAATGCAAGTTGAGTTTTTTCATTTATTATTATAAACTTCTTAGAATTTTGAATTTATTTTAGTTTATATATATATATTAAATTACATCTCGTGGTTATGATATGAATATTTGTTAAACTCGCGACAGCTTTTTTAAGAACGTGGTGAAAGTTGGAACTTCATATATCTTTAACTTACATTCATCGCGTAACGAAGATTTTTCCCTAACGTGCCATAAGAAGTTAACTTCAAAAATTCTGTATGACTGTAAAACATACGAAAGAACAACTGTCGCACCATTTTGAAATTTTAACTAAATGGGAGAAAATTGCCTGGTGTTGATTGTAATTTTTTTTTCTTGTTATGAATAGTCAAAGTCAATTGGCATTTTTTATCAAGCCCTGACTCACACAAACAAGGTTAATTTTAATTAAATCAACAAACTGTTTTGTCCTACTTGTAACTGCGACTGTTAACCTGACTATGTAAGCTGAAGTTAGTGAAAAAGTTATCATAAAATTGTAAAATTTGTGGACACAGTAGCCAATAATGTGATGAAGGGTGTCGATTTTCCACTTTTTCAAAGATATTCTCGTCTTCATTTAGCCAAGCGCAGTAAGGATTTTTTTAAAAAATTTTTTTGCAGAACAGATTTGACTTCATCTTTCACCTCGTGTTCGTTTATTGTAAAGATTCGGGGCATCTTGTATATACATATGTGCATATATATACACGATTAGCTTAAAATACTTTAAAAATTACATAAGAAACCTCTAAAATTAAATATTAAAAGCTAATTTTAGAGTTAAAGCAAAAAAACAAAAAAATTGGTGGGGGAATTCTTCTATCAAGACAAATAAGGGTAAAGCAGATGTTTGAAAAAAAGTTGATTCAATGATAATTAAAAACTGGACAATGTGCTAAAATGGGACCCGTGTACAAGACCTTGCATGAAGGCTATATTCAGGATCATGTCCTTCCAAATATAAATGCCTGTGTGCAAAACGACTCAGATCCAAGTATCAGGCGTTTTAGTATGTTTATATAAACTAGATAATGTAAGATTTGTAGAGATGAAACAATTAAGAATTTTAATAATATGCATTAAAGCATTTTACGACAAAAGTAAAATTTATTTTGCTCATGTTAGAGTTGATGCAATTATAAAACAAAATATGTTTTAAAAAACCGTAGCTGCAAGAGTCTGTCTCTTAAAACATTAATAAAATCTATCGCAATCATCTTTTTTCTTGTGATTTGAAATCCCACCAAAAAATACTCGAAATAAATAAAAAAAAAAGTTTTTAATAACAATCAGCCCTACATAAATATCATAACACCAGATTTTCTTTTAAGGTTAAACATAATAGTAATTTTCTAAAAGCAACACATCCATGCAATGTCATATTTCACGGTATTTACTACTGTAAAAGAAGATATTTATTTTACGTGTAATTGCATTAGAAGTTAGTCTCTAGGGTCAAAATAATTCTCCAAGTTTCGGAGTAATAATCTTGAAAGTCAATGAATTGTAGTTTAAGATATTATTTTTTGGCGTGATATATGTCTTAAATAAACACCCGAATATTTTGAACTATCAGCTTTAAAATTATATACTATTGAAGACGATTCACTGTTATAAACAAGAAAAGTGTTAAATAGTACTTTTTGTTAAAGTCAATTTTATTGTGTAAAGAAATGAAAGAGAATTATAAATATAAATATATTGTGTGTTTAGTACAGCGTTCTCAAATGTGGAGCGCACCCTCTTAGGGGGCGTAATAGACATATCAAAAAGTAGGAAATAAAAGGTTATTAAAAATTATTAATAATTTACTGAAAGGAAGCAAAACAAACTACGTTCTGACATAATAAAAAATAAAATGTACTTTTACAGTAATATAATACATTTTTAAATGTATCAATATTGCACGATGCGTTTTTAATTAATTTAACAATACTAATTTAAGAACACGTAATACACTGCTGGCCACCATAAATGCAACACCCTGAAGGAAACATGAAAAAATTTAACATGAAATTTGCAACATGCATTAGCGGAGGTGAGATATGCAAATGATTAAAATTTCAGCGCAGACACACATCACGCGCGCCTGTGGTGCCACCCCAAAGGCTATTTAAGGCTTGGAGATTTTCGACGATTCCAAGTTCAGCAATTGTGTTTTTCTTGTGGTATTTTCAAAAAACGACCAGTTATGTCTCATAGAAAACAGAGATCAGCTTTTGATCGAGTTCGACAGAGGAAGGATAGTGGCCTACCGAGATTGTGGATTATCTTTCAGGGTAATCGGTAGTCGTGTTGGACGAAACCAAACAACTGTAAGGCTAAGGCGGATATGTTTTAACCTTTGGATGCAGGAGGTTACGACGGATCGACGTGGTCGATCGCATCCACCTCAATGCCCTACTTAACGTGAGGACAGGCAAATTGTGCGCATGGCAGTGACGGATCGCTCAGTCACATCACGAAACCATAGCACAGCACATTGAGTTTGTAAAGCATCATTCAGTGTCTGCGTGTACCATTCGACGCCGTTTACAGCAGAGTAGTCTGTTCGCAAGACATCCATTGCTTGGCCTACCCTTGACGCAGAACCACAGACGTCTTCACCGCCAATGGTGCGATGAAAGAAGGATGTGGGCGGTAGAATGGAATGAAGTTGTATTTACTGACGAGTCACGCATCTGTCTGCAACTTCACAATGGTCAGATTCGAGTCTGGAGACACCGTGGGGAGAGGATGCTGAATAGCGGCGTTATGCACCGCCACACTGGTCCTGCACGGATATTATGGTATTGGGCGGTATTGGATATCACTCTCGCACTCCTCTTGTACGCATTGCCGATACTTTAAACAGCCAGCGCTACATCTCCAAGTTGTTGGAGCCCGTTGTCCTTCATTACCTTCAGGGCTTGTCCACAGCCATATTTCAACAGGATAATGCGTGCCACGTGTGGTCACGCATTGTCCAAAGGTTCTTCGTCAATCACCAGATTGAATTGCTTCCCTGGCCGGCTCGCTCTCCGGATCTTTCGCCGATAGAAAACATGTGTTCCATGTTTGTTTAACGATTGACCCAGATTATACCCTCAGCTGCCACACCATATCAACTTTGGCAACATGTGGAAGAACACATCCAAAGTTTCTTTGAATCAATGCCGAGGCGTGTGGCAGCAGGTGATCTCCAACAATGGCGGCTACTCTGGCTACTGTTTCTGGCAGGAAGCACACTTCACTGAAGTCTATAAATTTAATACTTTGAAACTTGGTCAACATGTTATCGACAAAATAAATTTTGCTGTGTTGTCTCTTGTCTTTCTTGGTGTTGCATTTACGGTTTGCCAGCAGTGTAATTACCAGAGACCGTATGCCATTGCCACTTGTCATATACGGAATTATATAGAAATTTTAATACTTGTTTTACTAATTTGTACTGTTTATAATTAAAATCATATTGGAGATTTAGCACCAAAGTGCATTATAATTCTATAGAGTGGGAAATGAGGGCGTGAAGAAAAAATTATGGTTGAAAATTGGATCGCATATATTGAAAGTTTGAGAAGCACTGCGTTAATAATATCAATGCTCCCACTACTAGTATCATTTTATGCATGTGCATTATGTTAGTGTATGATTAATAATTATACGTACATAGATGTATAAAATAAATTATATAATTATTAATTTTAAAACAAACATACGTTTAAAAAAATCGTCTCAACATTTACTATGGAGATTTTTTACCTTTGGAGCCCTCTCGAAGAATTAATGTATCGATACAAAGTAACTACACAAACGGACACAGTTACTCATCTGCATGCTGCTTGTACGTCGTGGACACCATACAGTGGCACTCATCCATTCATCGGTGCTCTCAAGCCTGTACCGATATGCATGGCGTAAACTTTGAACATCTGCCTTTTTAAACCCTGCTTGAGATGACCCATCAGGGTGTTAAAACCCACAATCATTTGTAATTTTTCTGCAATAAATGATCATATTGCTTTCATTTATTAAAACTTACATCAACATTACACTTTCGTAAGCAACATTTTGTTTTACTTACAACTGTTTCTTGGTGCACAAATTTGTATGACAATGAGTTTATTTGGTCTTGAAATGTGTACGCACAAACGTTTATTTGACAGGTTAGTTCGTGATGAATCATCTAAAATACTCAGCTTTAAGGAAACATGGGTTAAATCTCATTACATTTTATTTTATTTGACTGTATGTGCACCCTTTTTGAAAAACATCATAAGCCATTTATGTGGTAAACTAACATACTAAGTATATGCAATCTTTTGAGCTCGCTTTAAAAATATTACATTTTTTTTATCACATGTTTCTTTTTTACGTATCATTCTTCGCAATTTCACAAAAAGAAATAATAAAAGAAACAAAAAAGGAGGAGAGAAAATTAGTGATCTTGTTAGTTAACAGTTATGCTTCTGGCTTGGAAAAATGTCTTGAATGTATTCTTGTCACGCGACAACCCCACTTTCATGGAAACAATGCCTTTTCCAGTAATATATGCTTAATCACCTTCTACAATATGAGGGAATGAATTCTTAAATGTTAAAATGTTTGTAAACACCTGTTTGTTTTCTGGGATCTTGGTATTCCACAGCAACGCACTTAGACGTTGGGGGCTCACCCATTGAATATTCATGTTTTATTGGAGTGAGTTTCGTTTCTTGGAAGAGTAAATCATTCGGGTAAAAAAAAGCAGCTCTGATTTATTTTATGGATGTATTATGAAAGTGAAGTTCTGAATGAAATTAGGCTGAATCCTTCAGGCTGGGAAACATTTACAAAATTGCTCTTGATTTAGAATAGATAATATGTATCTGAAATGTAACATTTGCTTAACCCTTTAACGGGCACAAAGCTAAAATACACTTTTCTATGGTAAAGTACTTTATTTAATGAATGTTGTCATCCTCAAAAACATTATTTAGTCAAAAAAAAAATATTGATCAAGGGTTTTCCTTTTGGATGGCAAAGGTTATACCACTGCGCACAGACATTTAACTTACTTTTGGGACAGAAATAATAATCATATTAAAATATTTTTTATGAAAAAATTGACATTTATGTAATAACTATTTCAATAACAATTAAATACAAAGAAAAGGTGTTTTAAACAACAAAAATTGTTTAACAAAAATACTTCCCAAGAATTAAAAGAACACTTTATAAAAAAAAAGAATAAAAAATATAAAAAACCTTACTAAAAAAAAAAATATTATAAAAGAAAAATTTGGGGAAAAATATACTTAAAAATTGGGTTTATATCCCATTTAATTTTTTATTTAATTTTTAGAAAAAAAGTTAGAAATAAAGAAATTTTTTGAGGTTTTAAAAATGGTTATTTCAGAAATTTGATAGTTTTTTACTTGGAACTTCATAATATGCTAACATTTTCTCGATCAGAAAAGTTGTAATAAAAGATTTTCGAACCCGAACATTTTGTTCATTTGAAACAAAAATTTGTTTATATTTCTGACCCCCCAAAATTCTCAAGATTTAAAAGTTTTTCTCGATGGAGAAAACGTTCTAGGTCATTTTTCTCTGCTATGTTCCACATATAAAAACTTTCCAAAACCTAAATAAAACTTTTTTTTTAATTAAATTTGCTTAATTCTTAAATAAATTTTATACTTAAGGGGAAATTGACTATTCGGGAAATGTGATTTTAAAACGTAAATGGATAATTTTCATGATATTGTGTCCCTGTTGAATACATGTATAAAATTGTTTTAAAGGCAATTTGGCAAAAAAAATATTTGAATACAATATTTTGGCAAAAATTTAAACCCAGAATCTTTTTTTAAAATGTTCTCCTTTTGTGAAAAAGGCTTCTATTATAATAATATTTTCCTTATATATCAAACCCCTGCAGGGCTCAACTATGATTTTTGAAAAATTAACGATTTTCAGGTTACAACCATTTGAAATAATTATCGGCGTTTTTTTTTTTTAAATTTATTCCCCTTTTGTGTCGAAAAAAATGGATAAACCAAATTCTAAGTTTTTATTTAAACATTCAGTTGACCGCTTAAAAGGTCTAAGCTATTACAGGCAAAAAAAAATTTTATTTTAGAACATTGTTAAAAAAAAGGGGAAATTTGAAAAAAGGCCCTTCTTGTTATTTTTTTTCAAAAAAATTTGTACCCAAATCATTTTTTTTAATACTATTCTTAAAACAATTTTTATACATTTTCTAATTAAGTGACACTAAATATCATAAAAAAACATTTATCCTTTTGCAAAAAAACACGGTTTCGAACTAGTTGGAACCTTAAAAAATGTGGGAAAATTTTTTTTCAAGGATCAAATATTTTATTTATAGTAATCAAAATACAATATTCTAAAAGGTTAAAAGGATTTCATTTTATTGATATTTGTAACATGATTTAAACTATAATTATTGTACTTTACTAAAAACTTAACGATCCCTAAACCAATTTTGTATAAAAAAGTCAAAATTTATTAAAAATTCGATATTGTTGTGTATTTTATTCTTCGCATCTGTTCACTTTAATTTCATTATTATTAGTTACAATTTTTCTGTTGCATGTTTATCTATATTTATTTATTCTAAATCATTATTTCTTCCATGTAAAGATGGATGAATGTACATGATGGTCATCGTAAGAATGGATTTGTGCGCATTTGCACCCCTTCACAAATTATACGACCCACATAGACGTAACAGCCCAAAACAGAGCCACAAGTTTCCAACGTATTAGTCTCATAGTCAAGGAAAAAACCAAGGAATAAAGATGCCAGTGTGTGACGTCTCTCGCGTCTTTCTGTTAACATGACTCCTATGTTCTTTGACGGCCACGATTAATGGCAAAACTTTTCCAACCCAATACCAAGAAGATAAACGATCATAATATGTAAATGAGATATACTATAAAAAAGGGTAAACTTGGCAAGCCTAGATATAACGCGGCGGCTCCAAAAGATATTAGTGTGGAATCATTCTGATCGATAGCGTGACAAAGCTTAGTGTGAAAATCTTGCGGATCAAAAATTAGCAGTCAAAATTAGGGATTGCGGATCAAGAATCTTCATATAAAGTTTATAGATAATATTCTCTAGGTCAAGGAACCAGAACTGAAAAGGTAATATTGGATATAAGTAATTAGATGAAAAGGATTATTTATGATAGTGAGATAAGAGGATCTAGTTGCGTGATCTGACTTAAATACGTGATTTAATTTGGGCTTGACTCTCACTAATTAAATTTGTCAAATTAAATTTAAGTAATATAAGTTATTCTTAATAAGTTGTATTTAGGTATGTATCATTTGACCAAATACACCTCTAGCTTACGCGGAACCGGCACGACATAGTTATGTCACAGGATGGCTATGTCGCAATAACACTGAACATCTATAATTCTGGGTTAGGTAATGTAGGTGGAAATACGGTTCTACCTGAAATGTACTTTTCAGGGTCGGAGAACGTTGCAGAATTTATCGAAGTGTATCGATAATAAATACTGATTACTTGAAATCCCAAGTAATCTGTCATGTGCTTACTTAAAAGGGTATCATCTCAGGGGAAGGAGCTCCACAGATTTGACTGTTTGGTTCGTTGACAAGTGCAAAATACAGCCACGGATTTGCGCAGCTCAAAAACTGAATTAGCGAAGGCTTTTCCCGCGGTCCAAAAATAGAAAGAACTACAGTCGGAGTTTTATGCATCCCAGCAGGGAAGAAATCAAGGAGGCTACTGATTTTGTGTATAGATTACTAAAATAGAAGTTTAGAATTAGGAGAATGTCCCAAGCAGACTTAGTGGATCATATTTTGGTTCGACAAGACACAGATACAGGACTATGTGGAAGTCAGAAATCCACAAAACACGATACAACTTTTAGAAGTCTTGGCTAGAATTCGAAGAGAGATATTCTTACCTGCAAATTACAAAGGGGTTATCAGAAACCATAATATAGAAAGACGAGGTCAAAATGCGCATGGGATGCTAATTTTGGAAGCTAATGGTAGAAACTGGAGGAACTCTGAAATAAGAATTAGACCAAATAACAGAAATAGTTTTACGAGAATAGCCGTCAAAATAATAGAGGGTTCGAGAGGAATAGGTTTCATAATAATGATCAGAGATTCAACAATAGGGGTTACTCATTTCGAAATGAGCGAAATGATAATTTTAATAGAGGACCGTAGAAATAAGGGTTCAGTGATAATTTCAATCGAGGCGATAGGACACAAAGGGACGATTAAATATTGTAAGGTTAATGATCAACCTCAAGAGGTGTCGACAAGAGACAATTAGACTTTCTCCAATATGTATAGCACCCGTAGAACTTCCCCACGTGCCTATTTTATTAAATAACACATTTTTGAAAGCGCTATGGGACACCGGAGCAGATAAATCTTTTATATCGGAAGAAGTATATAGAAAATATTTTTTCTATAAACAAATAAAAAAATCGCGAGCCCAGGTAATAACAGCACAGGGTGCGAAATGCCAAAACAGGGGGATTGTAGAATTGAAAATTAGGATCAGACAATTCGAAAAAAATTGGTCATTTCATGTGTTGAAAGATTTAGAATACCCATGTATTCTAGGTATAGATTTCATAAGTGCGTCAAGAATAGTATTAGATTTTAATCAAAAATCGTTGAAAATTCCAGATTCTCAAATAAATAAGGTGGTTGAACCAATTAAAGAGGAAAAAGTTGAGATAGATTTATCTAAAACAAAATTGGGAAGTAGAAAAACAAAAACTACAAAAATTGTTTAGTAGTTTTAAAGGGTTATTTTCAGACAAACCAGGTCTTACTCATGTTTTATACCATGAAATTGACACGGGAGATAACCCACCAGTAGCTTCAAGGCCTTATAAGTATGATCGCACTAAGCAAGCAATAATAGATTTTCACATACAAAAATGTTACAAGAGGAAACGATTGTTCCAATTCAGTCCCCATACGCGTCACCTGTTGTATTATGCAAGAAAAATAATGGGTTACCACCGGATAATCCGGAAGCATATATGATTTGCAGTAGACTATAGAAAATTAAATTCGATCACAAAGTATCCGCGATACCCTTTACCGTTAATAGATGATTTATTAACGAACATACCATATACAACAATAATGTCATCTCTTGATCTAAGAAGTGGGTACTTTCAAATGGCAGTAAACCCCAGCGATATAGTTAAGACCGCATTTGTAGTAAAAAGTGGCACTTATGCTTTCAAGCGGATGCCATTCGGTTTATCAGGAGCAGCTCCCAATTTTCAAAAAGCAATTGACATAATCCTAAAACCGGTGATAGGGAAGTTTGTGAGTGTTTACATGGACGACGTTATTATCGCGTCTCCATCATTCACTCACCATGTTGAACATTTAAGGGAAGTTTTTTCGTTGTTAAAGGATGCAGGATTGACATTAAATAAGGAAAAATGTAAATTCGGGTGCGATGAATTGAAATATTTGGGATTAATTATTAGTAAAGAAGGAATTAAAACGGATGAGACAAGGTTAGAGAGCTATACAAGAGATGAAACCGCCCGTAACTCAAAAGAGGTTTCAAGTTTTTAGGTATGTCCCAGTGGTACGCGAAATTTATTAAAAATTATGCGGATATTTGTGAACCACTTTATAATCTTAAACGAAAATTTAAAAAATTTGTCTGGTCCAATGAAGCAAAAGGCATTCGAAGAGGTCAAGGAGGCGGTAACAAAAGCGCCAGTTTTAAAGTACCAAACTTTCAGGAACCATTCGAGTTATTTACAGATGCCAGTTCGATTGGTTTAGGAGCAGTACTTAACCAACAAAACAGACCAGTCGTATTTGCGTCACGTACACTGAACAACGCAGAGAGGAATTACACAGTAACCGAAAGAGAATGTCTAGCAGTAGTATGGGCGTTGAACAAATTTAGAACATATTTAGGAATATTACCAATTAAGGTAATAACAGATCACGCCGCATTAACACGCCTAACACATGGCAAAAATTTGTCGAGTAGGATGATTAGATGGGCACTAAAGTTAGCAGAATTCAATATAGAATGGGAACATAGACCGGGAACTCAAAATGCAGTGGCTGACATTCTTTCAAGGAATCCAATTAATAGTATAATTGGTGATAAAATTAATTGTGCCATAATCAAAGATTTGGTACTTACTTCGCGGGAACAATTAATAAATGAACAGAAAAATGACCCAGAATTAGGTCATATATAGATATTTAGAAACCCGGAAGATAACTCGGTTAATGCAACGATATGTGAAATTGGTCCCACGATTTCCGTTTAATTGAAGGATTGTTATTTTATGCGAAACACGCAACGTCATTAGGTGAAATGAGTGTATACATTCCAAAATCTTTAAGGAATGAAATAATGAGAGAATTTCATGACAAGCCAATAAGTGGACACTTAGGCAGATTTAAAACGTATCATAAAATTCGGGACGTTTGTTATTTCCCGTACATGAGAAAATTTATTGATCAATATGTCTCTATGCCATATGTGCCAAGTTAATAACTATAAAAACCCGCGTTACCAACTGGTCGGTTAAATCAATTATATCAAATTATCCAGATGAGATAGTGACGTTAGGTGTTGTTAGGCCCGTATCCTATATCGAGAATAAGACGTAACCGCTATATTTTAGTAATAACCGATCATTTTCAGCAAATGGGCTGAAATTATACCTCTTAAAAGGCCTCATCTCGTATAATAGCGGATATTTTTTGATAACTTTTATATCGCGTTATGGAGCTCAATAAAATTAATAAGTGATAATGGTCCCCAATTTATATCCAGGGTACTTTGAGCATAAGTGAAGATTTAAGGCATAAGGCATGTGAACTTGTTGCATATCGACCACAAGCAAATCGGACTGAAAGAATTAATCGAGATATAGTGCAAATGATTGCAAATTATGTTAATGATCAACACGATACTTGGGATCAATTCTTGCATTGAGTTTTGCTTACGCTATTCGTACGGCGGTGAGATGAAACAACGGGAAAAACACCGGCTGAATTATTTTTTAGGTCGAAAGTGATTACACCATTTTCAAAAACTAGTTATGATATCCGGAAAGCTCTAAATTCAAAATTCAAGATATACAGAAAAGCTTTAAAGAAGCTAGACTAAGTACGAAAATTAAACAGGAAGGTGGGAAAAATATTATAATAGACGTAGAAAAGACATAAAAATAAAGGTAAATGATTGGGTTTTGTGGAAACACACCCTGTAAGTTCAGCAGCTAACAAAGTATGTGCTAGAATTTAAAAATTTGAGGGACCTTATAGAGTCTTAGAAGTTAAGAACTTTTAATAATATTGTAATATGGAAATCAGGAAAAAGATTAACAGTTAACGTAGATCAAATAAAGACATCGTCATAGGAAATGTGACGAGGTCGAATTAGGAACAGGTATCCCAAATAGTATAAGATCAAGTCCAGGAAACTCGTACTTCGGAAAGAAGTACACCAAGGATTAAATGAGTCACAATATGGGAAGAAAAAATCTGCGGTGAAACGTAGGTTCCAGAGGCAAAAGGGATTGGTAACCAATCAAATCAATATAAAAATACAGAGAGGACCCATAAAACAAATCACTGGTCAAGATCACTACCTAGTTCATTAGGAATGAAAATAAAAACAAAAGGTTTAAATATAATAGAAGTGGTAAAAGATCAGGTGTGTCAGGGGACAAGTGGACCACAAAGAAAGTGGCAAAGAAAGGTAATAATAATAATAATAATAAAAGGTAAATGTCATCAGTATTTCTAGAGATAGAAAAAAAGCAGAGAGAATCAACGGAAGTTCCATATGAAAGAACTACAACTTAAGGCCGCGACGGAGAACAGAAGAACCCCGACCAGCCAAGAACACAGTTGGGAAGGCAAGGAAAAGGACGACAAAGGAGATTACAAGCCTTACAACAAGAAATTCAGTACAACAAAGGAATGAAGAGTGATGACACCTCATCGTTGAACGTGAATGTGGACATATAAAAATCAGGTTGTATTGTTTCATTTTTTTATGATCTTCCAACAAGTGGTCGGAAGAATTGTACAAGAAGAAGGAAGTCTCGGGCGGTGCTTAAAAGTTATAAGCCAAGTCCAAACACTACAATGAGTGTTCATTTAATTTTGGAACTTTTTTGACTTGTTAAAAATTTTTCTGAAGAAACATTTGTAATCACACATTTGTTTGCTTCGATGTATGACTTCGTGAGATGCGAAAATTCCTTTGGTTATTTGTTATAATGGTTTATTGAAAAATGTTTGTAATTGTATAATATGTGTATATATATATGTTGTTGTATTTACGTATTATGAGGCATCTGGTTCAGGGGAAACGGCGTAGTGGCTGTAATAATAATAACGGCGCTGCGCGCGCGGCTCATTTGGGAGTTTTTGTTTGAAACCAGCGAAGATGTGGGGATGGAGATGAAAATTTATTTGGCCATATAAATAATATAATAATTGTTAAATTAGTTTATATTATGAAATAGAACTCAAACAGTTTTAATTTCAGGGAGACTGACCTAGAAAATCTTGAAAGTATAGCTTCAACAGAGGGCAGAAGTACCAGCTCCATATGCAGTGTTAGATTGGGTCTGCGCACCCAAGAATATTTATTTTTAAGTGTATAAATGTTTTAAAGTAATTGAAATGTAAAAGTGAGAGTAGGCATAAATTAAACAGTAATTATTAATGTTAGCTAGTTATTGGAGTAAATTTATTGTCACGAGTTTAAAATAAATTGAATATTAAAAATTTAATTCTAGATGAGTAATGAAAATTAAAGTCAAGATAAATTTTGGAAATTATAAAAGTTAAAATTTAAGATTAAAATTGCAATGAAATTAAGTCAAGATAGATATTGGAAATTATAAAAGTTAAAATGAAGATTTAAGATTAAAAATTTAAATAAAACTCAGAAAGCGAAAAATTTAGAAATAGAGATTTAGACACGTAATTTATTAAGGGCATTGAAACCCCAAAGTAAATCACTTTTTTTCTTCTTGGAGGGTTGTGACGTCTCTCGCGTTTTTTCTTTTAAACTGACTCCTATTTTTTGACGGACGATTAATGGAAAAATTTTTCCCCCCAATACCAAAAAGAAAAACATCATAATATGTAAATGAGATATACTATAAAAGGATAGCGTGGCAAGCCTAGATATAACGCGGCAGGCTCAGGATATTATTGGAATCATTCTGATCGATAGCGTGAAAAGCTTAGTGTGAAACCGGGATCAAATTGCGTCAAATTAGCATTTTCCCGGATAAAGAATCTTCATATAAAAAAGTTTATAGAAAAATTTATTCTCTAGGTAAAGGAAACCAAGAACTAAAAAAAGGTAATATTGGATATAAGTAATTAGATAAAAAAGGTTTTTTATGATAATTGAGATAGGGATCTAGTTGCGTGATCTGACAAATACGTGATTTAATTTGGGCGACTCTCATTTTAATTAAATTTGAAAATTAAATTTAAGTAATATAAGTTATTCTTAAAAAAAAGTTGGTTTAAGAATTATGTTATCATTTTGTAACCCCACACCTCGCTTACCCCCGGAACCGGCACGACATGGTCATCACAGGATGGCTATGTCGCAAGTGGGATATGAAAATGATGAATCGTGTACTTGATATAAATGGACTTGTGTATATTTTGATGATGTTTGGTCTAACACTTTAACTTTGTGCCCAAATTTGAAAATATATATATTTTTTCCTAATAAATATAAATTTAACATAATATCTCTGGCTATTGTTATTCTCTTTACACACATACACACACAAACACACACACATACGTATATATATATTGGACTTTCTATTTTTTTCAGTAAATGCTTTCAATGTAGTATTTTGGCCATGCCCCTGCATTATTTACCACATCCTACATAACAAATGTTTCATGTAAAAAACATATAAACATATATTGAAAATACAAAATAAAACCTTAACTGCCATCAGAGTATTTATCCGTCTTGCTCAGCCGGTGGATTCAGTGCCACGGACGTATATACACATCTTTCTTTAATACGATTATTTTATTTGTTCTATTGTTAGCAAAACTACTCCAAAGGCTTTGTAATGAAATAAAATGACATGGGCACTGTTTAAAAAATTATTTATTTATTTATTTCAGAGAAAAACTTGCTTATTTGTGTATTTTCTTTTCCCCCGACTACACCGCATATGTGTGCCCAGGTGAAAACGTTGGCACTGGGAAGTAACTTTTAATCGGCAGTAAAAATGATAGTTTATATTTCTTTAATAAATTTGTATTATTTTGCTTTCTGTCTACCTGTAAGGTTCTGTTTTCTACTTCTGACCTTCGAAATTAAACATTTTTAAGCAACTCTTAAATTAAAAACATTTCTCTATCACTATCATCTTCATTTTCGCTTTCCATTCGTTGTATTTTTTCATCCCGTCAAATTTTTAAAATTATTCAACTTTAAATCACATTTCGTTTCTCTTCCTGTTATATTCCCAATAATTTTTTTCCCCTTGAGGTGATATAGGAAATAATGTTTTCCTTGTCCGTTGGCATCGTAACCTAGACCTAGTATCAAGCAATCAACGGATAATACTCTTTCTTTTTCCAGCTTGTTCATCCTTTGGGACATCCACAAAGAATGGAATCCTACGGATTTCATTTTCCTGCAACGTAGTTCTTTTCGGACCGGTTTGTTTCTCATTTCTCTTTTTTCTGGTTCTAATTTTTGTCCTTTTTCTTGTTAAACTTTTGTCTTTTTTTCCATGTGTGACACAAACAGGATGAGCAAACACATATATATATTTATTTCTATTTTTATTTTTTGTCTTTATTTTTTTCTGAATCTACTATTTATTCGAGATTTTCCAATCACATCGTTTGGATCGTATTTGCAGACAATTTAAGGACCTCGATACTTCGTGTATACCTTAGAGACGCGGAATATTCTAAGATCGTAGGATGAAGATAAGATTGAGATTACTTGTACATTTTAGAATATTTTTTTAAAGGAAATAAGATTTGGAGTAGGGGATAATTGTTATTTATGATAAGAATTTTTTTTTGAAGGAAGATAATAATATATGCTTAAAATGTTCTTTCTTTTTTACACTAAGTATTATTTTTCTTGATTTTTAAGTGAGAAATAAAAGAATACAAATAACAGTATTGATTGAAATTTACTTATATTTAGATAAATAAAAGTCATATACTTTTTATAAGCCTTTACTCCATCAGAATTTATACAAAAATGCATGTTAATGCTATAATACTTTGTGCAGTTGTAGACATATTGAAAAAAAAAAACGCTGAAAGTAAACGTCTAGGTATTATGCATCTTATGTTCATTTTTCATTCCTCAAGACAACAGTAGTAAGATTTTAGCAGTCAAACAATATGAAGTCTAGTTATATACAAGTAACAATACCAACCTCATTTGTGTTAAATATTTTCTCATCTTACATAGTTTCTAATCATTCACACATAATCAAATATGTCTGTAATCGCTAAAAACTTACTAAATGACAAATCTTACAGAAAAGATAAAGAAAATGGTTCTGTCAATGCTTCATATTCAGCGGCATGTGATAAAGTACGATCATTTCAAGTGCTACTTCGAAAGATATGAAAGAGTTATTATTAGAAAGCTGTTGCTTATGTTATTGAACTTCTATTTTTGGGGTATCAAATGACTTCTCAAATGCTTGCAATCAAGTCTCAGTTGGATCGAAACTTGCATCGATATTAATTGCTCTTAAAAGGTCAATATTATGATGTTAAAATATTTGAAATAATTTTAAAAACAATTGAAATGGATTATTGATATCTTAAATTTAATTTATTCCTTATGGGTAGGATTTTTTTTTTATCAAAATTAGCGCATGAAATTTATCAAGTAGTTTTTCGTTTTAGATTTTCGAATATTGTAGAATTATGTTTGTATACTTCTAAGTCATGGAGATTAAGGAACTATTTCAGAATGCTGAACGATTATTTTACAGTTTTGATATTTTTTTTTAGAATTATCATTTTAAACCATTTCAAAACTTTACGGATAATTACTTCCCTCCCCCCCAATTTTTAAAACATAGGAAACAATGAAATGTATTTAATCATTATGAAAGTTATAGATAATTTAGTGTTACTAGAAGATGAATTGTATCGTGATAAAATGTTTACACCTTTCTCTTTCTAATGTCAAGAATATTAAAAATTAAATTATACACACATTATATTATTAAAAAAATATTCTCTTTACACATTCTTCAAAATGTTCAGAAAATATTCAAGATCAAAGTTATATTATTGGAAATCGTGGATTTTAATATGCCTCTGAATTTTAAAACGATTTTTAGGAGAAAAATGGAAACCCTTTGAACAATTGGATGACTCCGTGCAAGATCGAATCGTAGGACTGAAAGAAAGACATGGTCCTTCCTTTGAATAACACGTGATATACCTGTGTGTGTGTGTATCGAAGATACTATAGTTTAACGCTGTTGGTGCATTTCGATACAGAGAAGTTATGGATGCATGACAAATAGGCTGTAGAAGGGCTACTCGGGCAAAATGTATAAAAGACCGATGGATTGACCTGCAAGAGTAAAGCACATCAACTGCTACAATTAACGGTATCATGTTAATACATACTACATAATTACCATCCTGTAAGTGCCAGTACCATTAGCAAAAAGTTACATCATTCTAGATTGTTCACACAGAGACCATTGCAATTTGCTAATCTCTTCTCCCGAATCTTTCTATAACTATACTTGTTATTAGGACGGTTTTGTCATTTTCCTAAGGCGAGTATCGACATCACAAACCCGACATACAGAATAAACGTTTTATTTCGTATGGGGTTTTACATTATATTTGATAAACATGGGGCTCACTGATAATCTAGCATAAAGTTGTTTTAATTTCTTTGTCATCATTCTAAAAAATTATTTTTCTTATTATTTCAATATATAGCTATTGATTTTTTGTAGTTTGCCATTGTTTTAAATTCTTTTCAAACACTATTAGCTTATCGGTTCGATGCGCTATATTTAAAGACCCATAGGAAAGAAAATGGCTTTATGGGAATAAATTTTGCATATCCTATTGTCCATATTTCCTTATAGGAGATGACAAGAGTGACTCCTCTTCTGTCAATCGGCTGATGATATGTCATTGCAAAATTTCTTTAGAATCCACAAAGATATAATGTTGCAGAGCTAGTATTGTAAATAAAAATTTCTTCGAGTTTTTTCATCGAATTCTCGCCTAGTACTAAATATTTGGCGAGTTCTAAGATATGGATTCTTAGTAAATTGTGTATTTAATAAGTAGGTGCCAACTTTCGAAATCCGAAAATATTGGATACTTATGTCTATCATTCAAAATTAAACTATTGTACTTTTTTCTTTTAATTTAATTTCAAGTACTATAACATTTATATTTAATTTCAGAATCTGTCTTCATAAAAAGTAATAATTTGCCTCTGGAATACATTAGCATAAAACTAAAAAAATTGGTTAAAATGTTTTTTTAAAACTTTTATTTTACATACTTTTAGCTTTGTTCAAAATTATTCATTTTTAAATTCTTTAGTTGCAAAGTGGAGAACTTTTTACCTATCATACATTTTAAATAATGACACAAGTGATTTTGTTATTATAAAAAAAAAAAACCCCTGCAGCACGCACAAGGGAGAATCTGCGGGGACGGTCTCTCTCCTTATTTAAGTAGGTGTTTGTTATTAATGTATTTTACTTCATTAATTAATGTAATTATTTATTTAATGATTTCATTTTTACGGTATTTTTTTTATTTGTTCCTGATAATCACTAACATCCAAATAATATATTTGAGGGTTTATTAATATATGATGGGACAATGGTGACTTTCGACACTCAACCTCCCATTTAAAAAAGTCCTGTAGGCCCCACTGATGTGCTCTATTTAAATAATTCAAAAATAGGAAGATTGCATAATTATATCTCATTTAACTTGTGTAATATTTCAAATAAATGACAACATTTACAACTTACCATGTAAAAATTGTACATTTTTCGAATATATGAAATATATGCAATTTAATTTTTTATATTGTTGGAGAAAAGAAGTAATATTTTTGAACATGTGGTTCAAAACTACAAAGTTCATCACCAGTAGCCATCGAGTTGCTTTTTGTGCGAAATTAATAAATAGCGTGTAGCAATTTATAAGGTGGTTGTCATCTAAATTTACTTACATTAATATATATACATTAAATCCTATTTATAATGACTCCTAATATTTTGTAAATGTAATAGTAAATATGAGAAAAAAATATTTATAAAGTATAAATTTTTTTTTCGTTAATCTGCAATGGGAAATACGCAAAAGTTTAAGTAATTTTAACATGTAGTGTGTTATTTTATGTGATCAGAGCTAAAAGATGTTATCTTTAATATTTTTGTCATCGGTTACTATTACTATTCTTTTTTAATTTACAAAGTAAAGTGAAATTTTATAGACTTCAATTTAAAAGTAAGCTCTTATAATTGCATTTACATTATTCATTTATTTAAAGCATTGGAACAATTTTAAAATAAGCACTCAGAAAATCATTAAATTTTCTAGCATTCAATAGAATAATATATTTGATTTAATCGCTGTTTGTCTCATCATAAACCAACGAAATTGTTTTCTATCTATTTGTGTATCATTTATTCACATTAAATAACTAACTTCTCAACGCCATATCTTAATTAAAAGTTAAAGTATAATTTTCAACCTCAAATCTCTTGGTTTCTTATTTTCTTTTTCCATCGCATATGTCCACTTTTTCCATCCCGCAACTCGAGGTGTTGTGTGAAATAATGCTTTTCTTGCCCATCGGCATCGTAAACTAGAACTGGAAGCAAACAATCAACGAATAATGTTCTTTTTTTTTCTGCTTGGGCACGTCTCAGCTTATCCTTTGGAACATGCCACATGAAATGGAAGCTAACAGATTTCATTTTCCGACTCCGTAGCTTCTTCTTTCTTCTTATTTTTGGTGCATGAGGAGAAGAATGTGTTTTTTTCCCTCCGTGTTTTTCTTCCCGAGGCAACTTTGTTGAGAACGTATCCAACCTCAAGTCCAAGAATGTTATAGTAGATAGTTTCAGAATCCCGATATTTTGAGTTCATCATAAAGTTAGTTGAGTGCAGATCGTTCGAAGAAAAGTAGGGATAATACTCTTCTTCTTTTCCATTCCAAGAAAAAAAGAAACTTATTTTCTATGCATTTGATGTCTTAACAATTGAATGAAAATGTATCTTAGACATTCTCTTCTCTGTGTTGTTTACTTCTAGATATTATACTAGGTATTTATTGCACTTTTTTCAAATACATATTTTTTTTCCCATTGAAAGAATAGTTGATATTAGTTACCACTAATACGTTGCGATGTATATAAATGGGTATAAGTAAAATGTATTTTTAAAATAAATCAGTGTAGTGCATTCAATAATGCATTATCAGTGAATAATATTTTTTAAACATGATTCTCAGAATATTAAATGCCACCTGGCCAAAAGAATTTTAAAAGTCAATTTAAAATTCCTTGCCTGAAAGTAACGAAAGAACGTAAGAAAGAACGAAATTATTTCCTTTTCAATTCAATTTTACGCAATCTAATTTTCGATGGTACTTAATTACATTATAATTTTTATTTATTTGTCCCTCAGGTACATATATACATAAATAACACAACTCACACTGATCTTGTTTATTAAAATAGTTATTTTCTCTTTATTGGAACTTATATTGTCCTCGAATTAAATAAATTCTTTATTCTTTAAAGGTTGAAACGTTGTTTAATAAATGAACAAAATTTTAAAACAAGTGTGCTTTTAAATAAGAACGGCTAGAGTTTTTCCAGAGGCAGATTTTTTAAAAGTTAAATATTTTTGTTACAAATGGAAAGTTAAGGAAAAAAACTAAATATGAAACCTCATGTACAAAAGATTTCTTCGAGTGAGACTCATATTAAAACTTACGGGAATTAGAAATGTTTCTGTCGAAAAATACATTTACTATTTTGCAATATTTTAAGGGTTTTAAGAATATGTAAGAGAAAGTTTTAACAATTTTGTCAAATACGAAAATTATTTGACATACATATTTTTGCTTTTTTCTTAAGGATTTTATAAAAAATAAATCTTTTTTTTTTTTTAAATTGATCAGATATCTAAAACTTACGCATGTGAATTAACAAAGTTTTGTGGTACTTATTTGAAATTAAAAATGAGGATATTTATTTAACTCCTCATTTTAAAAGAAGTTTATTTCGCTATAATCAAAATAGTTCTGACAAATACAGAATAATATTTTTGAAATGTATCTAATTTTAATGTAATTTCACTAATATATTGGATATTTTTCAAATACGTGTGGACATTTTTTAGGGGCAGGTTTCTTTTCTTAAGGTATCCGACTACGTTCGGAACCGTGATTTTGCAGAAGAGTGTAAATGGATAATATTTATGATATTTAGTGTCACTTAGATTAGAATACATGTATACAAGTTTTTAAGGACATTATGACAAAAAAAAATTTTTTAAATACAATATTTTGGGGTTAACTTAGAATAACCTTTTTTTAAAAAAGCTCTCCTTTTATAAAAAAAGATTTTATTGGATTAATATTTTTTCCCCGTATTCAGCTCAGACCTCTGTACCCCGAGCTCAACTAAATTTTTTAAATACATAGCTTGGAAGTCGGTTTTTTCCATGTTTTTTCAAAAAAGAAGGGGAAATTTTTTAAAAAAATACCCGGGTAATTATTTCAAATGGTTGTAACTCTGAAAATTTAAATTTTAATTTTTCAAAAAATTTTATTTGAACCTCTGTACAGAAAATCTGCGCAAAAAAATTTAATCAATAAGGGATTTTTTCAAAAAAAGTTTGGAAAAAAAATTCTAAAAATTGGCCCGCCAAAAACTGTTTTTAAATAATTTTTGTCATAATAATCCCAAAATAATTATTTCAAAATTTATTCTATCTAAAGTGACACTTTTAAAAATCGAAAAAACCCCATTTATGCCCTTTTAAAAATGTGGTTCCGGGCGTAATTTTTAAATAAAATTTATAATTGTTATAATTGAGAAATGTATAATTAAATATCCTATACATCATATTACATGTGTAAAATTAAAGTTACACTGTTATAAATAACTGTATCGTTACAAGAATTAACGACATTATTACATTTCTAGTTTTATTGATTATATACAAAATTCCGATGCTGCGGACACTCAGTAGTCGAATTCCTTGGTCTCTAAGCAGCTGGTAAGCAAAACTATGAGTTTAAGTATTAACATAATGTGAAAAATTATGTAAAATCTATTGATGAATAAGTTTAACTTTAAATGCAATAAAATAATATTATGTATAGTTTTATATTAATACATAAAGGAACTTGATTCGTGATTTTAGTGACAGATCTTTACTGGATGATAGTTTTAATGGTGTTTTTTATCTTTTTATGCTAATCCAAGTGGGCACAACATTGCTTTAATAAGTTGATTACACTGTTTTCACAATAATTTGTCACAAAAAGTATTTCTGATCCAAAAACTTCATTTTCCGAGAAATGGCAATTCATTTACTTACAACTGAAAGGGGAAAAAATAATCAAGTCTACTCTTAACAAAAACCCTAAAAGTATCCCAACAAAAGCGCAACATGAACTTCATTTAGTGAAAAATGAGGATTTCGATGTCAAACTGTCTCGCAATGATATCGGCAGTAATGGTTGTTTTCTAGATTATTTATCAAAACCTTGTGTTAAGTATCTCTTTTCACTTGAACTTTGGTTAAGAAACCTAGCAGTACCATTATATTTGTCAAGTATTTTTATTCTGCTTTCAAACTGTAAACTGTGTTACAAGCAAATCAGTCTTTTAACTCCAAAATTTTTGAAATAAAAAGCTATTCGAAGATTTCCTGAAAAGTTTGAAAAAGTATTCCTATTTAACATAAAATACCCGTTATTATTACTTTTTTAAAGAAAAATTGATTTCATTAATTGTTAACTGAATAATTAATTCAGTAAATAAAAAGTAAATTCTGTTCAAAACATTCAAAATAAGTTGTATGCCAATTAACAATAAAAAAATCTAAGATATAAATAATTTTAACTTTACAAAAAAAAAAAAATATACAAAAATGCAGGAAAGCTTAAAATTGCTCAATTAACCAAAATTCTACAAACTAAAAACAGCCCTTAAAATTAAATATACATAAATACATACATATATATACATATATATATATATATATATACATATATATACATATATATATATATATATATATATATATATATATATATATATATATATATATATATATATATATATATATATATATATATATATATATATATATATATATATATATATATATATATATTTAAATATATATAATTCAATCACAACCCAATAATCAATCAAAAAATCGAAACCATGTGAATCCTATAGCATTAAATCCCATTTCAAAATATCAATGACGAATATAAAAGACAAAATTCCAACGTTTTCAAACAAAATTAAAAAATTATAAAATAAAAATTTATAAAATATCCAAGTGCAACCGCGGACTTAGAACAGATAAGTGGGGTTAAACTAGTTTGATGGCGCCAACCTTCCCCCTATTGCAACTTGGTAAGTTAACTGGAAATATCCAATTCTCAAAAATTTAAAAATTAAAAAGTTAAAATTAAACCTTTAAACTTGAAAAATTAAACTATTCGCCATTGCATTCTGAAAGATATTATATTAAAATATTAAAATTCTAAAACAATTAATTGCATAATATAAGTGAACTCTCGAACACCAAGGATGACAACTCAACTTTAAAATAGTTGTATAGGTAGAAAAAATGTCTAAAATCCGAAAGTTCAAATTAAAAACCAAGTATGTTCACAAATGAATAGCGTAAATCATTAAAAACTCACCAAAGAGCATCCTATCAATAATTCAATTCACAATTTTTGAACGATTTTTTCTCTCATATTTAATACAACAATTACCACTCCTATATTTTGCTGACAACACCCACTAATGCCATGTCAATCCAAATAATTCATAATCTCACACTAGAGTTTAACTATTTGGTATTAGATGCAAATCAGATTGCATGCAAAAAAGTTGTTTGATTGGTCATAAATAGTTCTCACACTAGAGTTTAACTATTTGGTATTAGATGCAAATCAGATTGCATGCAAAAAAGTTGCTTGATTGGTCATAAGCGTTTGATTGGTCATAAATAATTTTAAAGTGTAATCGTGTAAATATTGGTCTATGTGTGTATTATAATGTATTCTGTGTGTGGAATGCACATATTCTTCACAGCTGGACCACTAACAAGTTGACTTTGGGGACCTAATATATATTATATATATATAATTAAAACAATTGAAACATCTTGTTATCGCACATATATTAAATTCGTTATAATAAAAATAAAATCAAAACTTGTGAAGGAATAGCAATGGTTATATTAAATGGCTTATTTTTAAACAAAAAATTAGCTTATGAATATATTTATTTATAATTCATTAAATACCGTTTACATTTATACTATGTATAAAGTTTATAAATTGTGTTGTTTCTTATTTAGAGGTTGCATACCTTTTAAAAAAAAAAAAAAGAAGTATCGTGTACCTGATTAAAATTTAAATCCATTTCCATTTCTCAATCTGGAATCCTTTTTCCACAATACATTTCCGGTGTTGTTTACTTACACAATTTTGCAGTAAGAAATACTAAATAAAATATAAAAGGAAGATAAAAGAAAAACTTAACATACCTTGTTAGTCTACATAGTTAACATTTTGTTAGTTAGCATATCTTATTGAAAAAATCTTAAATGTCTTCTAATATTGCCATATTCCCTTCCGTAATAAATGTACTTTCTCTAATGATGAATGTTTGACACATCCTTCTATATGGGGGAGTGATTCCGCAATTATTCTAACAATTTTTTTTTCTGGATTCAGTAAGATTCGATTTCCCACAGAATTTTCTTTCGAAATATTGAATATTTGTGTTATGTCGGAATAAGTTATTATTTTTTGATTGAAGTGCATTTATTTGGATTAAGGAAGAAATTCAGGTTTATTCAATGGTTGTTTTAGAAAAGGCACATTCTGAATGAAATTAAACTGAAAGTTTCTTTAAGCGTTTATCGAAAGCTTGACATCTTAGAGAAATGGAACGTGAAACGTTCCACCATTCCATATTGAAATGTATTTGGGCCTTGAAGTGGAGATGTGTGCCTGGGTTGAGATGGAGCTTCCTGATAAGCGGACTAAAAGAATCAGTGAGTTAACACTCTATTCGCTGCCTTGAAGTTATGGAACATAAATTGATTGGAAAAAAGTGCTGGCCTGTGTGAGTTACAGATTGAGAATATTTTAAAATTAAGAAAGGAAACATGAAAGTAAAATAAAAAATTAGAAATTGGTCATTCACCACGAGGGGAATGACGCAATTAATTAAGGGGAGATTATACGAGTTCAGAAGGATTCTTCAGGGCCTCTTAGTATTGACATTGGGATAGTATTTTTCAAGATTTAAGACATTTAAGTTATTAGAATTTGGCAGATTATCAAAATATTTAATTGCCATTTTTTGAATATACGTTTTAAAAGGATAAATGTTAATAGCTTTGTAAATATCCCTATTTTTAGTGTATCTACATGCCTTAGTTAAATTCCTGATTAAAGCATTTTGGGCATTTTCTAAAAGTTTAATGTTTGAATTAGCTGGAATAGCCCCTAAACGTTTATCAAAAATATTCTGTCTTTTAAAGCGTACGTCTGAATTTTTAAGAGTGCTTCAAATCAAACTAGTTTATTTAGCTTACTTCTTTCAAAAAATAAAACAATTAAAACCTACGATTTTGACAAAATATGATTTGGCGAAGATAAACGTATATAGTGTTTTTCCTTTATGAAATACTCTTCTTTTGGTGGAAATTTTATTGCACTCTTCAATTAAATCATGTGAAATGTTCAGCGCTCCGGCTCATGTAGAGTATAATTTATATAAGGAAGAAACCTGCAAAATGGCAACATTGCGATAATTATTTCTGCAAGGTAAATGATGCATAATTGAGAAATATGAGCTCGCCGACATTGGAGTCAGTTTTCCAGCAGATTGGCAATTTTAATACAAGCATGGTGATTTAAATGAAAAGGGAAATTTAGTTCATACATCGGACTGACATCCAACGTGATGGGCATAAGTTGCAACAAACATGGTTTGAACAAGAAAATGGGTTGTGTTTGGGGGATGCCACAGAGGTCAGGGCACCCATGGATGGGCTCATCACAGACAAACGGTGAAGGCCTAGCAAGTCTCTACTACCTCCAATTTATATTGTCTGAAGAAGAATATTGTCCCTTCATGTTTCTATATCGACCAGACTTATTACCCATCGTTAGACTGCTAATCAAGTAGACTGCCTTTTAACCTGCATCCCAAACGACTCCATTTGCAACGGTGCAAGCCTAGAGTGATGTGGGCTAAGGAATAACACAAGGGTTTTCCATGCTTCTGTTTCTGCAACGATAGAAGTAATGTATAAGTGTAGCACCAATGCGATGTCAGATTCAATGCAGCCACATTTGTGGAAAGTCTATTACGTGGAAACTTGGCATCATGGTTTGTTGCCCCATCACGTACTATAGTACGTCACTTCTAATTCGTATTCCAGGCAGTATGGCGGCTCAACTACATATGTAGGCTGCGGCCGGTGACACTCCCCCTCCCTCGGGGGGTGTCCATTCCCTTTAATAGCAAGATAACGCCCGACAACATACTGCACGTATCAGGCAACATGTTCTGCAAGATTTATAGATACTTCCCTGTTCACCATTCTACTCTGATCTCCCCCTAATCAAACACGAGTGGGACGTGATTGGATGCCACTTACATGCTCTGCCACCACTACGTTCTGAATACGAACTGAAACAAATGACTGATAAGGAATGTGGAGCTTTCCTCTGTGTAGCAAGCTCCATTTCAAAATAAACATACTTATATTGTTTGTTGCAACGAGGATATTTTACTTTTTTTTTGAGTTATTCCTTTAGGTTAAATTTTTAATCTCATGTTATGCATAATTATGAACTTGATTCTAGAGTTTTTAAATAGTATTCTGTTTATAACATTCATAAATTTTAAATGTCTTATTTTTACGATTATTTCAATGAAGATCAATACTTTTTTTTCATTTACGCATTTGTATCAATAATTAGAATTTTTCTACATTAATAAACATATACAGTACATTATCATCGGAGAAATTTTGATTGAAGTGAAGTCTGAATTTCTATTCCAAAGAAAGGATTTAGAGTTTCGTATTTTACTTTTTCAGATGAAAGAACTGCCCAATATTCTTAAAAAAATAGTAGTAAAATTTTGAAAACTTTAATTTAAAATTCAATTAAAAGAGCAAGCAAATTTTCTAGATATGAAATCTTATTTCTCTACTTAACAGGGTTTTTTTTCTCTTTCAAATGAAGAATTTATGTTCAATATAACATATTAGTCTTATTTTGTCTAAGTATAAAATTAGTGTTACAAACTAATAATTACTCTAGACATACTATCATTTGGTGTATGAGCGATCTACTGTATTGCTTTAAATATCATTTTCTATCATGGTGCAAGTATCAGTTTATTCTGTATTCAAAAATAAAATTAATCTCGTTCAAAGCTAGAAAGAAAGAAAAAAATTAAGCTAAAAATAATTTTTCATAAATATTAAGTAGTGTTAAAATATATTCATTTATTTAAGCAATCACAGTGAGTGTATAATTAACTGTGCATTATTATACATATTTTTTTGAATTACTGACATGTTGACAATAAACATTATCTCATATTGTTATATTATCAATACTTCTACAAAAAAAGGGAAATTAAAACTCATTTCCAAGCTCCAGAATTTTAGAAATTCTCATTTTCTGCGAAATAAAAGGACACTGAAGTGACAAGAGAAGTGCTAAGAGAAAACAACACAAATACTTCCCTCAACACTAATACGTACAGTGAGCAATATAGGTTTTTTTGACGACAAATCTTCAGCAACAGATAATCAGATAATGGCAAAATGAAACAAATTAGATCTGAAAGCTCTTGCATAAAAAATTTTTGTCTGTTTGTTTTTACGAATTGAAATCAAAATATCTGTCATGAAACAGCATTATATTTTTTTTATTGAAGAAAGTATAATTTATTCAACTATAAAATAAACTCACTAAACGTTTCTTGAAAAAATTATAATTCTTCTACCAGATACTTTCAAAAAGCAGCAATGAATTTCTTCTACATAAAATGACGTTTCTACTGCTGATAATGTATATAAACATAATAAAATATTTGAAATTTCTAAAATTTCAACACAATTTTCTCCTTTATTGTTTTGCAATGTATTGATATTACAAGGTTTCATATCTCATAACCCCTACTGTTTCTGTTTTTAAGAGATTTATCTTTGCTAGAGATGTGCAGTAGTTAGATATTTTTATTGCCGCCATTAGAGCACATTTGTACGGCCCTAAACCTTAAAATCGTGATAAGGGAGATCAATTATTCAATTTCTAACTAATGCTTCTTCTATTTTTTAATACTTTTCTTCTTTATACCTGATAAGAACATAAAATATGTAGATAAATGACATTCCAAACGATATTTTATCTTCAACTACAAAAGCAATGATTTCTAGTTCCTGAATCTTTTTAATTCATAAGATTTTTATGATCCATGAAATTTGTCGAGATTTAAAATTGTGTTTGTTTACTTGTTTTCCAGAATCTTCTAACGTTATTATTGCTTCAAACCATAAATATTTTATTATGCTGCTCCTCATTTCTCCGTTTTATTTCTTAGAAGGATTTCTTTTTCCTCATTTCCATCTAAAAGGGATTTGAAAGAAATCTCAAAATTATGAAGTGTTTGAACGTCTTTTCTGAAAATAACGTATACACTACAGAAAATATGTTACAACATTTTTCATTAAGTGTGATATCCTACTATTATATTATTAAAGAGAATTTTTATTTATTTTTGACTTGTTACAAGGTTTTTGAATGTTATTTTTGTCCTAATTCAAAATACTTTTGTTTTGTGGAGTTCTTCAAGCAGGTGAACTTGTGTGATATAAAATGGTTCTTACGAAATAAAAGTAATAAATATTGAAAGTTTAAGAAAAGTTTAAATTATAATTCATCTTGTATCTCTGATAACATGCAATAATGAAGTTTTTATAGTTTTTTTTTCCTTTCAGAATAATTATAGAAAATGTAAGAAAACACTATAGCTTAGGACAATTTGTTTATATATATATATATATGATATAACAAAAAATTCATTTACTTAAAAGTATGTTTGATATTAAGAGATAAAAGAAATGATTAAAATAAATTTTGCGTTGCTTAAATTGCAATACAAAATATTGCCTAAACAATCTCACAGAAATTGTTGTTTGCTTGATTATTTGTTTGTTTCAAATGGGTTGCAGTTTGCAGACACTAAAAATTCCCAAGAATGGAAGTAATTTCATTGGGGGGTGCCATCTAGTGGCTGCTTCAGTTACCAAATGCTGAATATTGCCGTGATTTAATTTTTGCCAAGAGTACCAGAGACAAATTGATACTCAAGGGATCTTTTTCATACCGTATAATCATATTCGTGCCTACGATTTTCGCAACCAGAAAATTCATAGACTCCAGACGGTAGAGAGGGTACGCTACCCTACAGCTACCGAGTAAACCGGAAATTGTTATTCTAATGTACTTTATTTATTTTATGTTACTTTGAGAGCTATATTCTTATTAAAAATGAAACTGACCCATCATAAGATAGATTAGAAAAGGGAAAACGCATTGGCTACTTACAATTAAAGGCACAATTAATTCTATATATATTTTTTTTCATTTGCAAGTGAAGATATCCGACTACTTGCGAAAATTTTTTTTAAAAAAAAATGGAAATGTGGAGATTTTTTTTGTGGATTTTGGATTTATTTAGTACATTTTAAGAAGAAAAGGCTAAAATTAAGAAGAGAAAAATAAATTATTACAACTAAAATGTGAAAAAATGGGTAAAAATTCATAAAAAATTACATAAATGGAGCCCGCTCTATACACAAATAGTAAATAAGCAAATTCTCAAGTTTTCAATTTTGATGCATCACTTCGTTATTTCTTTTTGAAATGACCTTCAGGATAAGAGATGTTTTAATTTTTACAAAAACTAGAGTACTTTATCTTAGTTATTATATGAAATCGCTTAAAAAAACAGTGATTATATTCGCATAAGAAATGTAAATTTTATAATAAAACGGTGATTAATAAATCTGAAAGTTAAAACACTTCTACTGTTGTACAGAACATAAACAAAAAAATTCAGCAAATTATTTTAAAAACTTTTTGAGTAATCGCTGTCCACGTTTGAGCTTTTTGAAAAAAAAACACATTTCGAGTAAAACGCATTTTAAAGTTTGACATCTTATGTAAAGTTATGGCATCTGTTTTTACTAAAACACTTGTAGTTTTTGTTTTAGTGAATGGAAAATAACAAACGGTATATTTATAAAGCATATAAGATGGGCTATAAAATAAAATCATAAAAATATTTGTCAATTTTTTTAAAAAAATTATGATTTTAGTGTGGTCTTAAGCCTTAATCCAATAGCTGACTTGGTTTTTATCTCCTTAAGAAAATTTTATTTAATTCAGGATGGACTTGAAAACATTTTCATACTTATGTTTTTTTCCTTTACCTCAAAGAAAATTATCTCTTTGTTGTTGTATTACGAATAAAAAAGAATAAAGTACAGACACTTTACTTCTAGTCTAGATGATTTAATAATTGTCACGTCTCATCTGTTACAAAAAAGAATTAAAGGAGGATTTTCAAGATCGTGAGAAAGGAAATCTTGCAACGACGTGTTAGAAATCTCCGAACGTAAATTAATGATATCGAGCCCAAACTCTGCCAATGAAATCCGAGTTAGAGATAAGAAATGTAAAGATTGCAGACTTTTTTTTTGCCAGTTGAATGTATCTCAAAGAATCAATAATGTATGTTTGGCTCCAGAGATTGTATTTAACTGATGAGTCCTCACACTGCATTGGGATCGTAGGAAAGTAGAACTCATTTTCTGAAAGAGAATACATTTACCTGTATGTTTTGAGAGAAAATTGCATTGTGCATACTGCACTCTAAGTAAATAGAAAATATATTTTATCTTATGTTCATATTGTTTATCTATACATTAGCTGACTTCTAAAACCATCTTTGAAAGTTTTGTAGTTTTTGAGATCAAACCGCTTAAATCATTTATACTTATCAGATATTTTCTCAAAACATGGCATGATTTAGAAAAACAAATTGTAATTAGATTTGAACTGAATGAATCTCCAGGAAACTTCTTTATTTCTGCTACACCAGATTTTCCAGTATACATTTTTTTAACTTCAAACAATGTGAGTACTTTTTTTAATTCCTAGAAATATGCATAGATTTTAATGTAGGCATTGTATATACATTTAAAAGTATTACTGAATATTCTTGAGAGTATACATTATATGAATTTTGCTTTATTACTATTAAATACTATATCTTGATTCGTAAAAGTAGAGAAATTCTGATTATTTTATCAAAAAGATTAGTTCATATTGCCCTATACAAACATATTAATCAGCTTCTATTAGTAATTTTATTTATATAGGTAATTAAAAAATATTATTAATTGAATATGATTAGAGAAGTCGATGGAGCAGTATGAAAAAATAGAGTAATATTTTTTTCACACATGTTAGTCTATTTTATATGTTCTCTATTCCATACATAACTCCGTTCATACTTTTTATATAAAGTTAATTGTCCCGAAAATACACATAAACATTGATATAAACAATTATAGACTAATTTATAAATGTTTAAGTGTGCTCAAAAATAGAATTAAATTCAATGAGCAAGATTTTTTTAAAACATATCTTAAAAGTAAGTAATCGATTTTCATGAAATGTTTTAAAGTTTTTTTTTAAATGAAGAGTCAGGCAAAATTTTTATAAAAGAATGGAAAAAAATACATGGTTAAAGAGGTCAAAAAATATTTGTGATGGGATCAAAAGTTTTTACAATTGCATAAAAATACAAAACATGGTTAATTAAATTCATATTAATAAGACACTGTTTTGAAAATTGCAGAAAACTGTAGAGTTTTTGAAACCAGAATTATAATTAAAACTAGATAATTTAACTATTTGTATGATCGTAGTTAAAAATTGAAAATGAAATAATAGACATATCGTAAGAGGGTATCCACAATATGTATAGTGTACAAAAAATTCATATAACATTTGCTTAACAATAAGCTCTAAGCTCAACAATTTCTTTTAAAATCTGATAATTATTTTTATATTAAACAAATGGCCAACATTTATTTTATTTCTTAAACTGTTTGAGACCGAGAAAAAGAAATCATTCATTCAAATATTATATGTTAATACAATTATTTTTCAAAATCTGAATACTTTTTTTAAAAAAATTTCTATTTAATAGCTCATTGTTATCTAAAATTTATTAAACTTAAGAAAAATATTATACTTCTGAAATCAAATATTTACCTTATAATGTAAATAACCTATAATTTTTTATAGTATACAAATTAACAATATTGTCTTTCGAAATGTAACTTTTCATGTGTTATAAATTAGTTAACTTATAAAAGAAAACCTGAAGCAGATGTACCAAATATTCTTATCTGAAAGTTTAATCATGCATCAATGAAAATTAATATATTTTTTAAAACAAATTGTATTTTCTTTGTATTTTTTCTCAGTTTCAAGGAGCATTGAGCATAGATGAATTAGAAAATTAAAAACTCTTAAATTGTCATCCAGAAAATTTTAAAATATTATTCGATTATCATCATTTAAGAGATTTTTATAAAACTCGACCAAATGTAAGTTCTGATTAAATATATTTTCAGTTATGTTTTAAATTTGACTCTAGCATATAACACTTTTTAGGTATTATTTACGTTTTAAAAAAGCGGTATCCATGAATGCAGTTTGTTTTGTTTTTTAACTATAATGTATGTGATAACTGAATTTTGTATATCATCCAATGAGAAGTGCTTAATATGTTTAAAATATGTACAATATTTTGATGTATTACACCTACATCTTAAAAACTATTTTAATGGTACTTTAAATTGTACTACAAATGCACATATTACATATATAATATCAAATACAATGTTTTTTACATTTCAAAATTAGAAAAAAAAAAGTAATTCTGAAACATCATTCACTTTCTAATTCTTAAGAAAATCTTTTCGTTTTGCTTATATAACTATTAGCAGCTTATTGGCGACTTAACTCTTACCATTTTCTGCTAAGGTAAAGATAACATTTTATTGCTCAGTTTTGGGCATGAGAATTGAGGAACCAGATGAAAGGTACTATTAAATATCCCCTTATGCTTATATTATTATGCGCGATATATATTTTTCTATTAAATGAAATTTTAACTCCATTATTTACATAGCTCACTTTAATGTTTGTTCGAATCAATAAGCCGAACCCCCAAAAATGAAGTAAATGTTTATAAATTAATACAGAAAATGTAATTTTTTTTGGCTAATAACAATGTGACATACCTCGAATTATATTAAATATTGAATTAAAATACTTTAAATATTTTAAAACATTTGTCGAATTGTAAAATCAACATCAACGTTTATCCTTATAGTTAGGTTTCTTTAAATATTTTAAAACTTTTTCAAACATAACTCAATGATCTGTATTTTCAAAGATGAATTATAAAGTAAATCCCGTTCTCATAGAGTAGTTTTCATTTGAAAATTGTTATTAAAGTCTAAATTACCAGACAGCATAAAATTTTAATTGAATAAGTAAACTTTATTAAAATAATTTAAAAGTAAGGTAAGCATTTTTTTCTCAAAATAGGGGAGAGGGGAGTTATTTATATGTTTTAACTAGACTTTTTTGTTTGTAAAAGTATGTCCTAATTAAAAATTACAATTTGTAATGCAGAATAAATACAACAAAAATTCTATATATTCAAATTTCCACAGTAAAGGTACCTGAAACATCTGGAAAAACACACCCACGATCATAATTTAAAATTCAGATTATGTCTCATATCAAATTTACAAAAGATTATAAAATTCCCCAAAATTACTTCTCAGTGAATTATTATTTCAATAAACCGCGCAACTGAATGCGTTCTATGATTTCCTTCTCGTTACATATTTGCATTTATTTATTTCCCTAGTTCAAATTTTGAAATTTCTGAGTATCCCCACATATCGTCTCTCCCTCCCCGTGGTTCTCTTTCTCCATTTCCATTCTGTGTCTCGAGGTGTTGTATGCAATAAAGCTTTCCCTTTTTTTTAACCCCTGGGCATCGTAAACTAGAACTGGAAGCAAACAATCAACGGATAATGCTCTTTCTTTTCCGTGCTTGGCACGTCTGCGCTCATCCTTTGGGACATCCCACACGGAATGGAAGCTTACAGATTTCATTTTCCGACTCTGTAGCTTCTCTTTTCTGACCGGGTTTCTTCTCCTTCTTTTTCCTCGCTCTTCTTTTGTGCAATGAGAAGAATATATATATATTTTTCTCTCTTTGTTCTACTCGAGGCTACTATTTCTGTCGACTTACCCGACCTCAAGGTTTGGGTCGTTGCGGCGTCCAACTTGATGATCCCGATATTTTGTGTTTATAGCGAA
The DNA here is from genome assembly GCA_019973955.1 of Trichonephila inaurata madagascariensis. Lineage (NCBI taxonomy): Eukaryota > Metazoa > Arthropoda > Arachnida > Araneae > Nephilidae > Trichonephila > Trichonephila inaurata. The sequence goes on from BMAV01006711.1 coordinate 47,380, forward strand.
GTTGGTTGAGCACAGACCATTCGAAGAACGGAGAGCATCAATCTTCTCTATTTTTCCTGGTAAACGAGAAAAGAATTGTGTTATGTGTCAATAGAATTTTTACAACAGAATAAAATTGTGTTTCGTGTATTTTGTCTTTGTGTAAGAACTATTTTTAAGCAAAGAAATGATTATTACGTTAGACTTTCTTTTGATGTGTATCGTACATATTTTTGTAGTTCAAAAGATTGAAAGAAATAATGATACTGGCCGTAACCCAAATGATGTGAAGGGAAAATTGATAATTATCTCAGCAGCAAAATGTAATCCGTTAGTCAAATTAAGGAATTAAAATATTGTTAGTTGTATAAAATCTCCGCTTAGGACATTTCACAAAAGGTATTTTGCAAAATAAATAATTTATTTATTCTACTGCAAATAAATTGCTAACGGGTTCTACTGGCAATTTTTACTCATACTATAGGGTAGGGTTTCTTAAAATTTCGAATGCCCCCCCCCCTTTATGTACCAGCGTGGCATCGAAGACCTCTAAATTTAAACATACATTCAAACGCATTTATCTTACTGGCGTGCTATGAATTCAGTTTTTAATCTTTGTACGTGTGTTTCTACTACATATTTAAAAAATATTACGTTAGGCTATGTAGTTGCAAACAATGAAAAAAATGATTCAAAAAACATTTTATTATTTTTTTAATTAATATTTTTGTTTCCTGTCCCACTTTCTCTCTCTTTGGGGAGCTTTTGTGCATTTCTATTGGATAATTTTATTATTATTATTATTATTATTTTGTATTTCTAAAGAAAATTGGACTGTTGCGCGCGAGTGTTCTCAACAATATATTAGAGAAAAAAAATTTTTGGACCTTCTATCTTCTTACCTAACATTCCTTCCCTCCCTATTTTTACAATTCCTTTTGGGAGTGTTTTCACCTCGTGTCCTATGTCTGTTTCAGAGTATTCCCTTCTCATTAGAAGATAGCACCTGTGTGTGTTCATGTTTGTTTGTGTGTTTTTCTTTTTGTATTTGCATTGTAACCTTAAAGTGCTTTTGCTGTATTCTTCCTCCGGTTCTCAGGAATTTTGTGGGAGGGTCCCTCATTCGGGACCTTTTTGTACATGTTTTTCATTAAATTTGCAAATAAAATTACTTCTCGGAGGGTCGGATGCCCTTTGGGTGAGTTCTATTCTCTGGAGTGAGTAATTAAGTAAACAACGAAAAAAGTGAATTAATATTCTTGATCGAAATACGTATTCCAGTAGAATTTTTCCACTGGGAGTAATTTAGTGATCTAATCTACGTTGACACATCTTTCACTTTTTCTACAAGACTTTTCAGAGTCTGCACAAAAGAGGGAAATCAATTAAATGACATACCTTCGCGAACCCCTAGAATAGCGCCAGAGCGCCCTACTGTTTAAGAACTTCTACTCTAGGGAAAGTTTCCTCTAAACGTTATATGATTATAACCCCTTTTTTTTCAGAAAGGAACCATGATTTATATTAATGAGAGTTGTTATTCAAAGTCATGAAAAAGGGAAATAGAAAGAGGATGACAGTTGTAGTCATACTGAAGCTTATGTGTTAGTGATAGAATAGTTGAAGCTACTAGAGTTCAAGTAAAATAAGCAGACGTCAATTTAGGACGATTATCATTGCTATGTATTTCATCTTTAAACTAAGTATTAAATCAATTATTATAGAAATTTAAGTTAGTAACTATTCTTACAGCTCCTTTAGCTTAGCTCTAATTTAGATAGCGACTTGATAGTCATAATAAAAGAGTTGAGTTTATAAAGATGCCTCATCATTTCCTGGATTCTAACACTTCCGCAAGTGAGAGTTTGCAACAAATTATACAGCCAATTGAAACAACGTAAGAAAAATGCTGGTACACAAAATATAGAATTTCAAATACATTAAAAATTATAAGTGAGATATTTTAAAGATTTCATGAAATTCTTTTTTTGAAAAAAATTTAATATAACTTTTTGATGTCAATATTCTTCATAAACTTGAAAATACCAATGAAAATAGCTTGAAGCTTTATATAAATAAAACTGGCTTTGTATTGTTTGGCTTGTATGAAGACTATGATAAAAGATTTTCTATCGAGGATTAGAGATTTTGACAGCTTTCTAAAATCAACGTATCCGCGTTGAAGGATTTTGGAGATTCTTTGTAATACAAGAAGAGAGGGGATTTATTTAACTTGTCACTGCAGTATAAGTTAACATCCCAAATGTCAAAATAATTCTTGTGGTTTGTGAGATAATATTTTTGAACCTTAACAGGATGTAGAGTATAAATTTTCTTTTGTTGTTGTTTACTCCTTTAAACTTTGTCTATAAAGTAAACACGTTTTGACTTCACTGAGCAGAGTTCATAAAATGTGAATTTTTTGAGAAAAAAACATTTACTACACACACACATGTCAAAAAAAATTTAGGGCTTTCGTTACGAATATTTTATTTGCATGGAGGCAATAAGGCCACGTACTGTGAACGGAATTACCTTCAATGGCTATATTGTTAAATTACTAGCATGTTTTTGGCACTCATGAAACTCTATTAGTTTATCGATCTGCATGGAAATATATACTTTTAAACTATACATTTTTAAATCCTGAAGCAGTATTTTCTAAAGAAAGATATTCAGCAAGCATCAAAGTTATTAAATAAAGTAGTGCATGCATAAAAAAACTGCACTTTAAGCGTTTACTTTTGAAAATACTTTTTGAAATTATTGAACTTGAGCAATTAATTTGCTTAATGCTGTCCTAATTTTTAAAGTTATTAACACGCTAAAATTGATTCAAAATGAGTAAATAATACATGTTTCTCTTATTTTATATTGATGAGAATTTGCGATTAGAGATACTCTCTTAATTAACTATTATTATTTTTTTATACTCAACATATTTCTGAGTACAGAATTGATTGTGTTCATAGCTTCTAAAGTAGAACAATAATTTTATCGAATGTCAAGAACTCTTTTTCAAGTAAAATTATAAAATAAAAATAAATCCTTAATAAACTTATTAAATCTTTAGTATTCAAAGCATATAATGTTGAGTAATTAAGGTGTTTTAAATCCAAGCACATTTCGAAGAAGACTTATCGAGACTTATCTTAAGGAAATACTTGCATTACTTTATACCTAAATATGATGGAAATTGTCTTTAAATTTAACAATAATTCACAAGAACATTTAACGTGAATGTGTTATTAAAAATAAAAGCGAAATAATTTTACTAAATTTCATTATATATATATAGTTCATCCATAAAAACTTCTACTTTTGTAATATGCACTCTAAACTAAGTGTGTACATTAAAATACCATGTTTTGTAAGACTGTGAGACATGTCATGTCTTACTTTTGGGGATAATATCGAAATTTTTCTTGCCAGTTTAAAAAATTTTCTTGTAGTTTCTTAATGTAGCCGAATCCCAGATTTGGGAGCTATCTTCCCTAAAGTGTGGAAGCTCTAAAATGAAATTTCAAAGGAATTTCAAAATATAATCTAAACGTTAAAAATAGATTAAAAAATTGAAGCATGAGATTAAACAGTGCACTTATAAGTTTAATGTTGATTAAAATATAGAATACTTGAATAAACTATAATAGAACGTGAATGATAAATTAAGGAACATTTACAACTTAATCACAACACAAAAAATAATTACCATTTAACTAAACAAAATGGAAATTTTAGTATCAGCTGTATTTTTTAACATTAGAAGAATTGTAGATTGTAGAAGCCCAGTTGCTGAGTGGTTAGAGAATCACACTTTCAAATCACAAGTCCGAGCTTCAAACCCGCACTGGGCAAGGTTGACTCAGCCTTTCATCCCTTCAGTGGGTCGATAAAATGGGTACAGAGCTTACTTTGGAACTTAACACTGGGGTTGCGTCAGACTGACCACCTGACCGGAACATCAGCTCATGCACATCAGGCCTATGGTCGCGTATACTGAGTTGGGCAAAGTAGGCCTTGGCCATCATGAACTGTCGCGCCACTGAGTTAAATTAGTAGCAGATTGAATAGGATTATATATATGTTTTTGAATATTGTTGTTGTTATTACTTAATGACACCTGATAGGCAAATGCCCGATCAAAGCTCACGAAATTCACCATGGCAAAGTTACGCCTGTCATTAACCGTAGTCTTGACAGGTGACAGAACGATTTAGGTCGGTTTAACCCATATTTAGAGGGAGAACACCCTGGGGTTGATCAGGAGCCTCCCACCGCTCTTCCCCTTTCACCAACCTCCCGAGAGGATTTGCGGCTCGACGGCTATTTGATGTACCCCATGCCACGAAGGCGCTATACATTTACAAACATCCAATTTCTTCTCCGGAATTCGAATCTAGGCCCAACGGCATAACAGTCAGCTTCAATAACCACTACACCGAATGGGCGACGATTGAATATTTCATATGTCGTTTAAATATGATCTGCATTTGAAATTAGATGCATTTATGTTGTGACGAATCGGATTTCGTGCTGATGTGAGATGAACAAAATCAACAAACATTGTAAAATTCAACAACTTTATTTCGTCTAGTCTCAACCTTATCTTTCTCAGTAATAGATACATAATATAAGCGAAAAAAACTATTGAATCCAAATTCAAAATAATAAGTGTATATTTAATTTTCCCAAGGGGCTTTCAGGCAAGGGGGGACACACATATTCTAGTCTCCACTTCCTTTAATACAACTTTGTATATAAATTCGCGAGTTCTATTTAATACTTTGAAACTATAATCAACACGATATCTCTAATTGTTCAGTTCACTGCATTGATATTCATTCCCTACAACTACAATATTCTCCACCTACCTTATTACTTTAGATGCCTTTAAATATCAAATCTAATTTACATGTATTGTGGTTCCTTTATCTTAGGAAATGTTCTCAAATCAATCAATCAAAAGTCTCAAAAGTTAATCGAAATAATAGAAACGTTTTAGAACTCGCTACATTGTATGCATTTTATTTAAATTATAAATAAAGTAAAATGTAAGTTTTAAAAAGGTTCTTTTCCTGAAACTAATTCACAAGAAAGGCAAGCTATTTTTGAAAAAAATTAAGCAATAATATAACTCTTTAAGACCCGAATTATTTTTATCTTCAAATATTAAATTCTTCTGGTTATTAATACTATATGGACCCCCAAAAAACAATGACATTGAGAAAAATAATAAAAAAATTCCCGCACCTCTCCAGAAACGTAGACGGGACTCGCACGATCGTGCGGGTTGGGTGTTATCTGTGAAACAGGTCACCTATGAAATTTTACGAGTTATACATTTTTAGCTCTAAGCTAATAGAAGAAACAATCTTCATTTAACTAAAATTGTTACAAATAAGGAAATTATTGGTGTATAATTAACTCTTTTATTAATTCATTATTTCTTTACTGTAGAAATATTTTGTTTTATTTTTGACAAGTATAAATAACCATTGTATTTATCACAACATGTTTTCAAACTGTTTTTGTAGTTTTCAAATCTGCACTTGCGAGGCCTTGAAATGTCATCAACACATCAAAAATGGCTATACATGTCAAGCCTTTTATCCAGGGATGCCCAGGATAAAAGCCATGACATGTATAGCAGGTGGATTATAACGCTTCGATCTTTTTGAGAGTGGAGTTACAACTCTTTTATCTTCATCATCAGTTAAAACACTTTTGTTAGTAGGTGGAGAGGCTGTTAACGCTTCTACTGTCTCTAACTTAAATTTTTAGGGATCCATTTTGATTTTTAGAGGAATTTTATTTGATATTTCATCTTGTTTGCATAGAAACTAAGAATTTGCAACAGCTAAATCAAGGTAATGAATGTGTTCAAGAGACTTTTATGGTAAAGAATGTTCCAAAATTGTCTTTCCATTTTAAATATTCCCATGTGTTTCTTCATTACTCTCATCTGAACTTGATTCTCCTTCCAGTATATCTGATTCAAATGTTTTTTGTTTGCAGCATTATCCTCATCCGAAAGATCACTAAGTTCTAATCTAACAAGGAGAGGGCACGACTAAGGGAATTCATTTGGGTGACGAGACTTTTTGTAACAGTAGTACTGCTATAGGGTATTAAAACCCCAATGTGTAATTCCGCCGAATGGCCAATCAATTCCGAGAAAACAGCTTTCGAAACTCATACTAGGCTTATATACAAGTTATTTTCGCGCTGATCCAACGTCGCCGTGGCATGATCGTCAGCGTATCGGAGTGCTATCCAATGGACCGGAGTTCGATACCCGCTAGTGCCCCAACTTCGCTTTTATTTTTTTTCTCTCCAATTTATTTTATTATTTATTTTCAGAATTAAATAATTTTATTTTTAAAAAAGATTCATTGATTTTTCAATGATATTCTATAATATTATAGTAACTATTTTACTTTTTTAAAACACAAAACAACTAATAGTTATGATAATAATACTTATAAATAAAAAGTGAAAATAAATTAAATAATAAAAAAAGTTAAATAAATATAAATAAAAAGTAAAAATAAATTAAATGATAAAAAGTTAATTAATATAAATAAAAACTAAAAATAAATTAAATTATAATAAATAAAATTAGATAAATATAATTAAAAGTTAACTGTCTTACATAATTTTTTTTATTACTTACAAGAACCTGAGTGATAATTATTATAAAAACATTCGAAACAATTAATTTTTTGACATCTAGCACAGTTAATAAAAGAAGAATTACCGCAAGAACGATGTTTTTTAAGTAACAAGGTTATATTGTAAAAACAGGGGTAAAAATGGCAAAAAATTTTAAGCAATAGTGTAGAAACCAAAATCCGTTATCCTACTGATTTCTTATTTTATTAGAGCATTCTTTGTTTAACAAAAATAATACTTTGTTTTCAAAAGAATAACACCTGCTCTTTAAAAACAGCTGCCTCTCTTTTGATCAAAATCGTTTGTTAAAAACGGAAGTAAAATTTTATGGCCATTTATGTATAAGGAATAATTTTAAAAATAAAACTAATTAGATTTTAATGACATAAGTAATTGTAGTTATACCATACATTACTTGTTTTTGTGTTTTAAAAAAAGTAAACTAGTTATTATACTTACAAAGAATATCATTTAAAAATCAATGAATATTTTTTTAAAAAAATAAAATTATTTAATTCTGAAAATAAATAATAAAATAAATTGGAGAGAAAATAAAATATACGAAGTTGGTGCTCGCGCGTATCGAACTCCGGTCCATTGGATAGCACTCCAATACGCTAACGATCATGCCACGCCGTCGTTGCATCAGGGAGAAAATAACTTGTATTTAAGCTTAGTACGAATTTCGAACGCTGTTTTCTCGGGAAATCTCTGTTGGGGTTTGAATACCCTATAGGAGTACTACTGTTATACTAAGTCTCGTCCCCAAATGAATTTCCTTAGTCGTGCCCTTCCCTTGTAAGTTCAATCTGATTTATTCATTAATTGAAAAATTTCTTTTGTGAGAATTCTTCTCCTTTTAGATAAACTTGAAAAAGATTTTCGTTAAATATTAGCACAGTATTCCATAAAAAATAGTAAAATGTACCAAAAAATGTTATTATTTATATATATATATATATTTAAACCACATCATACTAACTCCCAAAGAAAAACCCAAATCTTTTTTGGGGATATGGATGCAGATATCTGTGAAGAGGATAAAAATGATGCCATACTCCTCAACAAACGTATGAAAAAGAAAAGGAATTGCAAAAAAGAGAGGGAGAAAGAAAAAAAAAGGGACTCATACATTGCGACTCCCAAGAAAAAATTTGGTATTAATTATATATATATATATATATATATATATATATTCATTTTTATGCGGCCTTTCATCAAAATTATTGAAACAGAAAAAGAAAATTCGCATGGTAAGTACTTACCTTTACAGCTACAGTGACTCAAGTAACGCCCAACCCACACGATCGTGAAGGTAACGAAATTTCGAATCCTACAAGCCACATTAGTAGAGTATAATTAATATTTTTTTTCTTTTTTACAATTATTTAAACATTAATACAAAAATTTGTATCTAAGCAATTAGAAATATATTGATAATTACCTTTTTACGACAGATAAAAAAGTCGTGTTTTCGTTGTTTTTGAAATTAAAGCTAACTTTGCCAGCTGAAAGTAAAAAATGGACCCCAACCGTCTTCTGTTGATAAAAAAGTAACATTTTACACTTTCTGCAAACTGGCTCAATCGTTAGATTCGCTATTTTCTTACATACAGCTATTCCAGAAGCAAAAACGTAAAAGAATTTCTAACCCGCACGAAAGTACTGGTTGGGTCTTAAGAAGATATATGCATAGTTGTTTGTTAGGACATCAAAAAAGGAGTTTCACCAGAATTCAAAAGCTCCGGGACTTAGAATATAGATCAGCGATACTCAACCTGCGGCCCGTGGGACGTATGTGGCCCACCGAGTTTTTTTAAGTGGCCCGGTCTCACGGCCCATTGGTCTTAGAAATTTACTTATTTAAGAACATAGTATTAAAATTTAGTGGAAAATCTTTGTCAAAAAATTAAGTATATCAATTTTGCTTTTTGCTGTCGGTGTCGTACGGGAGCAAATTGATATTCTTTTTCTACTTGGAACAGTTACAGTAAGTGATAACAGTCACCTATGGAGTAGCGACCTTTTATGGGGGGACTAATTTATTTTTAACTATTTTCATAACTTGCAAGCGATATATATTCGAAGAAAATAGATCGTTTCAAGACAGTTGGGAGGTTGACTATTATGTAGTGAAAAATAAACATGGATCAGTAATTTTTTATTTCTCACGATTGTGCTGTATTTAAAAGTACCAAAAAGGAATAATTCAATGATACTTTTCCTCGAACATTTCTTTCAAGGGGTGATGTATAGGTTTTCTTGAATAATCTTTAGAAAAACAACAAAGTATGTGTTATGTCAGTGGTAGTATCACAGAGATAAAAAAAAGACATCCTATGAAGTTTGTTATATTATTGGTAATCATATGAAACCGTTTACTGATGTAGAAACTGTGAAGGGGTGTTTCTTAAATGCTTTTAATTTAGTGTTAGTGACAAAAAAAAATATAAAAAGTAATAATTAAAGAAGAAAAACAGGAGATATAATATTTTGATCAAGTTTCAAAATTTTAAATTTCCAATGTTATCTTAGTCTCTTCCGCCTTTATCCTCATGCTGCGGCCCGCGTGAAATAGCTGACATATGTATTCGGCTCAGCAGAAAAAAAGGTGGAGTACCCCTGCTACAGATTGTAAAATTTTTGCATTAGAGTGACTACGTTAACATTTTTGCTTTATTGCATTTTTCCCTTTTCTAAAAAAATTGTTTATTCCAAATCACGCGGTTGGTGGCTCGAAATAGTGTAGTATTTTGTAGGCGGATGCCTTTAGTCTTTGGCGATTGATAGAATTTACGTTTGTAAGCGGATAATAATCATTATATTTTGTGTTCGCGCGCGTTTGGAAAATGTGCTACGGAGACTTGAAATATTTGGAAGCAGTTATAAGACTGTGATACATTATCACGAAAGCAAGCTGTTGAGTGGCATCGACGTTTCAGAGGAGAAGGCAGGGAAAATGTCGAAGACGACAAACGCTCTGGATATCCACAGACTTCCCGCACCACTGAAAACTTCGAAAAGGTTTTTGCGGCGGTACGTAAGAACAGGCTTTAAACAACACCAGAATCAGTTAGGATATCCTCAGCCATATGTCAATGGATACTGACTAAGAATTTTAAGGTATCAAACTACTTGCAACACCTTTTTTTTATAAAAAAAACCCCGGGAATATGGAGATTTTTTTTGTGGATTTTTGGATTTATTTAGTAAATTTTAAGAAAAAAAAAAGGCTAAAATTAAGAAGAGAAAAAGAAATTATTACAACTAAAATGCAAAAAAAATGGGTAAAAACTGACAAAAAATTACATAAACGGGGCCCGCTCTGTACAAATAATAATTGAACAAATTCTCAAATTTTCGATTTTGATATAATATTTTGCTATTCCTTTTTGAAATGACCTTCAGGATAAGAGATATTTTGATTTTTACAACAACTAGAGCTCTATACCTTAGTTATTATATAAAATTGCTTAAAAAAACTGTGATTATATTCACATAAAGAACTGTAAATTTTGTAATAAAACAGTGATTGATAAAACTGAGGTTAAAACACTTCTACTGTTGTACAGAACATACACAAAAAAATTTAAGAAAATTATTTTAAAAACTTTTTTAGCAATCGCTCTCCCCGTTTGAGCTTTTCGAAAAAAACACATTTCGATTAAAATGCATTTTAAAGTTTGGCATCTTATGTAAAGTTATGACATCTGTTTTTACTAAAACACTTGTACTTTTTGCTCTAGTGAATGGAAAATAAAAAATGGTATTTTTACACAGCTACTAAAATAGCCTAAAAAATAAAATCATAAAAAAAAAAAAAATCTCAGTTTTGCTTAAAAAAAGTCATGATTTTAGTGTAGTCGGATACCTTAACATGCATAGGTATGTCAACATACCGTTCTTCTCATGTTAAACGGAGACCAATCTGCAGATGAATTTTAAAACATATCACAGACGAAATTAAAATACTTGCCTAAAAATGGATTCCATAAATGTTTCGATGTCCTTTACAAGCCATGGCAAACGAGTAAATCTTATTTCGAAGGAGGATGTAATTTAGCAGTTTAACTGGTAATATTTTTTAAAGTGTAGATTCAGTCCGAGAACTTATGAACTTATGAAAACTTATGAAAGAAAGAAATTTTTCGGAGTCATAAATTGTCTCGTCTAATCATTAAAAAAAAGACTTCAAATCATTCAGTTCACGAAGTTTATTGTAATATTGCTTATCCAATTACGTAAAACTAATTAAAAAGAGAAATGAAATATTTCTATATTTTTGATAGGTGTCCAGTATCATAAGACTAAAATAATAAATTTTCATGCAAAAAAAAAAAGATTTATTTTTACTAGTTGCAATCAGAACGAATAAATATTAATTTTTTTAACAGATTTAAAAATTATTATCTTATACAAGAATATCAAGCACAATATACGTGAAATACTCAACTTTTTTATCAATTAAAACTGATAAAATTAATAATGTATATTCCCAATATTTTAACACATAATTTATCTTCTCTTAGAACGCTCTTCATAATACATTATGTGTCATATTATGAACACAATTTATATTTGCCCTCATTATTTCTTTCTTTTTAAATTTAAAAATGAATCTTAATAGCTTGCACTAAGTGACTTTTTGTCAATAATTGATTTTTGTGTGTTCTCTACTACAAACATGAGAAGCGCTGTTGATAATAAACATTAAGGAAAAAGATTTATTGTTTTTGGAAGAGTGTAAAAAATCAGCCTTAAGTAAACAACGTTGTTTCTGAAGATAGCATGCAGAAAGGCTCTAAGTTAATTATCCAATATTTTACTATGATTACCGTGATTTTTCAAATGAATGGGAGATAAGTGACATTTTTCTCCATTTTTTTTATTTAGATATTGTATGCTATATATATATATATATATATATATATATATATATATATATATATAAATTGGGAGAATATAAATTTTTTCGGAGTATTGAATACTTTTTTTTACAATATGTATTTTAGAAGCACTTATCACCACTGTTTTAAATTGTACTGCTAGTTTGTTTTCAAGAAATATTTACCTTTAATAATAAACCAATTTCAATAATTAGAAAAAAAGTATAAATTACCAAAAACCATTACACAGTATATTTTTCACTATGCTATTAGAATAATACTAGTATAATATATTTTATTATATTATCAAAACATAACAGTTCTAATGCACATGTTATATTATATAAAAAAAATCTCTTATTAATATCTATTTAATAGTACAAGGTGTGACATAAAAAAACGAGACTAAGTGTGCAACTTGAAAAAGAGTGGAGTTGGAAACAATTGCTTAGGTGACGTCATCCCAAGCACCTCCTCTATCCACGTGACAGTTTCACCTTAATCGATTGCGTCAGTTGGGAGTACTGAGTATTTGAGTGAACACGTGCAACTGCATTCTGCCGGAAAAATGTCGAATCAACATCAAGTTTCTTGTGAAACTAAAGAAATAAGCTACGAAAACATTTCAAATACTAACCAAGGATTATCAAGTTTACATGTGTTTGAATGGTATAAAAGGCTTTCTGGCGTATGGGTCAATATGACAGGTGATGCAGCAGTAGAAGGTGAGTGGGTTCCCACTCAAATCAGCGATCATACTGTTAATCAACACTGCTACATTGAACTACTAAAAAGTCTTCATGAAAATTAGAAAAAAAAGACAAGAATTAGGAAGGGATGAATGACTGCTGCACTAAGACAATGCATCCGTTCACATGGATCTATCTATCAAGCAGTTTCTGACCAGAAAAAACATTACTGGAATGGCGCGTCCTCTTTATTTACTTGATTTGGCCCCATGATACTTTTCTTTTATTTCCTACAGGTAAATCTTGCTGAAAGGGAACTAGTTTTACCTCTGTTGAAGTGGTCCAGGCAAAAACGAAAAATTCCTAAAGGAACTTCCAAAAGCCTCGTTCCAGAACTGCTAACAGCAATGGCAACACCGAATGCTAAAGTGTGTGAATGCTAAAGGAACTATTTGATGGTGATATTGTTACAGAGAACTGATTCTATAAGTACGATGGTGTTTATTGGACCAATCTCGTTTTTTTTGTGCAACGCTTCGTATATCTCATTATAGTATTAAAAAATTATACTTCTAGTATATTTTTATTAAGTTATCAAAAAAGGGCTTATTCTGGTGTGTACAAAACTTACTCCGTTGTTGATGGTAAATATTTTCTGTAACGTGCATGAAAATTAGAATGTATTTGATTTTAAAAAAACATCCATAGTAGTTTTCATCTCACACATACTTTAAATAACTAATTCGTTTTGTAGAAAAAAGATTTTTCATTCAGTTTTTATTTCTTAGCAAAAAATCATGCAATATTTTATTGATTTCCTTTAGATTGAGGAATAGAACTGAAAATACATATTCAGCTTTGAAAAACGAATTCCACTAAGCTAAATATTTATTGGTATTTTTATGTCATATTATTAATTTTCTCAGCCATTACCTTTAAAGAATTTGCTAGCAACAAATCTTTTATGACAAATGAACAGGATAAGAAGATTGTAAATTCAACTGCCGGAAATTTCAAAAGGTAAAAATAAACTAACGATCTGAAAGTTGTGATTAGAACTTGTTTTTTAAAAAGAATGCTTTAAAATTATCTAGAAATGAGTATTGTGGAAAGTGAACTTGTGATTCAAATAATTACATCGCCTCTTTTGGGATATAATAATTTAAAAATTGTTCTCTATAAAAGGATTACAAAATTTTCGTTCTAGATAAGCTTCATTAAATAAAATATTTTCTATTTAATATAATATTGAATGAAAATTATATGTATTAGTTGAATTAATTTATTTTGATAAACATTAAATAACTAACAAATAACAACAAATGAAGCATATTTATATTGAAAATCTGAAAAAGCAGCTATTGATTATTGAAAATTCTTAATTATTATCTAAATTTTATTTTAGAAACAAAAGAAAGTTTACTTTTTAATTTAATAAAGTTATTTTCATTTTTATGTGTTTGTTCCAACTCCATGCAATATATATATATATATATATATATATATATTGGGTTGGAGGGAAAGTTCTGTCGTATTTTAAATAGGCAGGTGATTTATGTTGTATATAAAAAAACATCTGGCTAGTGAGTCATTCGGATTTTTTTTTTTGTTTTTTTAGATGCTGTATAATATAAAAAGAGTCCTTTTTTACCGTTCATAATTTACTTGTAATATTTAAAGTGAAAAAAGTGTCAGTAGATAAAGTGCATTTACGACACTGCACATTGTATGAATTCCAAAAAGGAAGCAACGCATCGATTGCATGAAAAAATTTATGTGTGGTATTTGGAAAAGATATTGTAAATGTTCGTACTTGTCAAAGATGATTTAGCAAATTTTGTTCCGGGGAACTGAGCCTCCAAGAAAGTAATTGATCTGGATGACCATCCAAGATCGATAATGATGTTTTGCGATCCATGTTGGAAAATAATCCACATTTAACAAGTTAAGAAATTGCAGAAGAGTTTGGCCTTCATCATATAACTGTTGGAGATCACATTAAATCTCTTGGGTTTGTATTAAAGTGAAGTGTTTGGGTTCCACATGAATTAACGAAAAAGAATTTGTCTGATAGTGTAAGAATGTGTTCATCACATCTGATTAGAGACAATGTGGAGCCGTTTTTATACAAGCTGATTACTAGAGATGAAAAGTGGATTCTTTACGAGAATATTAAGAGAAAAAAATCTTACTGCAAACCAGGAACATCATCTGCAACAGTTGCAAAACCAAGTATCCATCAACGAAAAGTACTGCTTTGTTTGTGGTGGAACAGGAAAGGTCCAGTGTACTACGAATTGCTGAAACAGGGAAAAGCCATCAACACGGATCTCTACTGCAATCAATTGGATAAAATGAATGCAGCTATCAAAGAAAAAAGGCGGCCAGCATTAGCCTCCAGAAAAAGAATAGTGTTCCACCACGATAACGCTCGACCACATACTGCAATGGTGACACAACAAAAACTGAATACGTTAGGATGGGAAGTCCTTGGTCATTCACCGTATTCACCTGACATTGCACCATCTGATTATTACCTGTTCAGATCTCTGCAAAATTATCTAACGAAAAAAAAAGTGTTTCTTTTGAAAGTGTTTCTAAGGCAGTTGCTGACTATTTTAACTCCAAGGATGAGAATTTCTACAAAATAGGAATTTATATGTTACTTGAAAGATGGCAACAAGTTGTAACAAATAATGGAGCATATCTAATTGATTAATATTAAACACATAATTTTATAAATGCATTCAAATGTTTTCTTTAAAATACGATAGAACTTTCCCCCCAACCTATATATATAATAAGTATACATATATACATATACCCTGCTAATAAAAATTGGGGATAACATGGATTTAATGGAATTACGCAAATATTTCTTCTACAACTAACGTTAAACAAATCATCCATATTCTGTATCAGTAGCAGAAAACAGAAGAAAAAACTTCAGAAGCAAATTAAAGTTCAGGACGTCAAAAACTGGAAAAAGATGTAAGTACAGAAATCTGGATTTGTAGAAGCCGTTGTTATCCGTTGTCTCTGAGATGAAATTCAACCTTTTGACCAGGGTCGTAGCTACCGCCGTATCAGCCATATCATTGATACGTGGCCACCAAGCTACAGGAGGTGAGCTACAAATGAGTACCACTAACAGGGCTTTCTTTTCTAAAAAGGGTCCCGAAAAAGTTTTGATACGGGGCCCACTCAGAACTAGCTACACCAGTGCTTTCGACTGATGTTTAGAGAAACGATGACTGGAAAATGCCACGACAACGTGATCTACCACAATCCATGACTCGGTGTGTTTTCAGAATCCGGGCAATATAAAGAAATGCAGCGGACGCTGTTGGAGTGATAAGAAGTGTCATTGTAAGACTGCGAATTTTATAATTAATTTAACAATACTATGTTAAGAACAAGTTTGATAATTACAGTGACCCATGTGGGATTCTCATATATAAAATTACATACAAAAATTAACACTTATATTGATAATTTGTACGGTTTATAATTTTCTTAACTATCAATTAAAAGTTACATTATTCGCTTCCCAACGTCAACTATTTTCCACATAGATACGCGTATGTGATGTATTGGTGGTGTGGGGAAGAAATGAAGAAGAGCAAAAATAATATGTGAAATAAATCCTTTGCTAACATTGCCAAGGCCCTTTTATAGCATTCCAAAACCTTCGGAATAATTTTATGAATAGCAGTGCATAGAAAAGATCGTACTTCGGTAATACGTATATATACGTCCAGAGAAATTAACGCTTTAACTGAGAAAGACGTTTATTTATGCCGGCGGCACTTAAGAGAATAAAGTCGTATCGTAGTTTTAGCGTCAAAGTATAGTATTATTGAATTCTCTCAATACATTGTTATTTGTATGGAGGGAGGCGATGAAAATTTATGGTTGAATATTGGGTCACAAATATTGAAAGAGTTTTACAAGCACTGCGGTAGTATCCTTTTATTCCTATACATGGCTATCGTGCAATGGTTTCTTCGTTTGTTTGCTTGTTCCTCTACTTTTTACGAGCAGTGTATAAGCATAATATAAACATTCTAAGAAGAATTTTTTTTCTATGAATTATCTTTAATTATGCAAAACAATAGAATTGCATACGCATTTAATATAGTTAATTTAAATTGAAAACATTCTACGCAATTTATACTTAGTCGCATCTACCTTGACCTTAATAACACCTTGTGCACAATCTGGAATGCATGCACTAACATTTTGCAGAAATCCTTGCTGATACTCACTCAACCGAACTTCAAGCTTTTTACGAATTCATTTATGTCTTTTTTTGCTAAATATTTTATAAATTTACAAGTTCACGTATTCTTCAAGGGATTTAAATACGACAAATGGATTTGACTAATAGTAACTACATTGATTTCATTGTTCTTCAATCAAGCAGAGATGAGTTAGCAACATACAAAATCTTTTTTAAATATTATGCCATCCTTAAATATAGCGACAGTGATGAAATATTAAAATGTTCAAGTATATATATTTCAGAATTTATTTTTCCTATCAAGAAGTTTGCCTATTATTATTGCCTAAGCGCTCATTAATCCTGCATCCAAAGATCATAAAATGTGTTGTTTCTCTGAGAGTTTCAAGCAATATGTATTAAAGGCTTCCTGCTTGTAACGCAATAAACGGATACATTGATGACTGCTACAAATGTAAAAAATGATTTATCTCTAAAAAGTTCGTTATTCTGCCCTCTGAATACCTAATCTCAATCTCCCTCTTAACACGCCTAACATTAATGTATTTTTTTAATTGCAAGCAAGTAGCAGCTTTGTCTTGATACACATAAATGAAAATACAATTCGTGGAGTCGTCGTTGACGGATTTACTTCCACCTATTTACTAATCTCAGACTTCTGAAGTTATTTTTCCTCTAAATTCGTTTTAACATGTTTTCATATCTTAGGCTAATTATTCGTTTCTGATCATTAATTAGATACGAATCTCTTCGTTTCACTTACTTCATACAATTATTCTTTAAGTTTTGATTTTTTAGAAGAATCGTTTAAATTTTTACTATTAGGTCCTTGACACTAACATTTTCTTTCGTCAATTTTTCACTTATAGCACATTGCACAAATACAGTTTTAATAAATTGGGCATATACATATAGTGTTAATAAAATAAAATAAAGTACTAAGGGAAAAGTTGCAAAACCTACAAGGCCCAAGAAGAAAGAACATTAGATTTCAAGAAACATAACAAATGAAGATACGAAAAGAGTATTTGGACTAAAATGGAGACCTTTTATGATTTCTAAAGGTGTTGCTGAATATATATACACTCATTTCCAAAAGTTAAGCACGAAGATGCAAAATGCAAAAAAATCAACTAATACTGCTTTGATTGACACAAAATTTGGCAGTAAAGTAGCATATATATTTATATATAAAACAAAATCAATAATTGTATGCAGAAATGAAAACAATATTAAATTTTTGAAAGTTATCAGGTAATGTCATACTGGAGACTTAAACAGAATTATGTATAAAGTGAAAATAAACAACATAAAATGAAAGAAAGGACATTAATAGGGTATGTGATTCCCCCTCATCTGTATGCAAAGTTTACACTTTCTGACCATGCTTTCAATTAGGTGGTCAACCACCTCAGAATCAAGTAATCGCCATTCTTTTAGTAGAGCAGTTTCCAGCTCAATAAGAGTGGCTGGAGGTGGGAAACGTGAAGATACAGCACTGCCGAGACCATCCCAAAGATTTTCAATGGGATTAAGGTAGGGCGAATAAGCTGGCCGCGCCATATGCGCAATCCCTTCACTCTCCAGGTAGTCATCGACGATGACAGCTCTATGGGGTCTTGCGTTATCATCCATTAAAACAAAAGTAGGGCCAACTGCTGCAGCGTACAATCTCCCGATGGGTTCTAGGACTTCGTCTCAATACCGGACAGCCGTCACAGAACCCCGTTTAAAGATGTGCTGGCCGCTGCGGTATCCTAATGAAATCCCAGCCCACACCATAATGCTTCCGCCTAGGAATGCGTGATGTTCGAAGATGTTTTGGGGCTGATTGCGTGTTCCTTGTTTACGCCATATACTTATACGCGTGTCATCTGGCTCCAGAACAAATCTTGACTCATCAGTAAACATGACATTGCTCCAGTCAAACACAGTCCAATTGAAATGTTCCCGGCACCACTTTAATCGTGCCCCTCTTGATTGGACGGATAGAGAAACACAAACTCGAGGTATCCGGGCATACAGTCCATTCATATGTAATCTTCGGCGTACAGTAGCTGCAGATATAGCCTACCAATGGACGCTGTAACCATAGATGCCATACGTGTGGAGGTCACTCTGCGACTCCGCTTACCTACAATAGCAATATATCGATCTTCCGTGGGGTTGTAACCCTTGGGCGACCGCCTACGGGCCTTCGGACAACTGTCTGTGTGGTTTGGAATTGTTTCCTTAAAAGTGAAATTACAGAATGATGAACGCCGAAGAAAAGAACAACATGTGTGATCAACTGTCCTGCTTCAATGCGCCCCACATCACGCCAGCCCTCAGAATCTTCCATTCATTCGTTTTCTGGAAGTCATAGATACACGTATTTCTTGAAAGCAAATTATAGAAAGTTTTAAACAACTTCTATCATCACTTACAATCAACTTTTGTAACCCTTCATAAAGAAGATTGCCCTTTTTGCATATTTCTTGAAATAAAAGCACTATTGGCTGTTTCCTAACATATTTGCATTCTTCCATCTACCTCTGCAGCGAATTGCATCCTCTTCAAGTCTGATTGGCTTCCAGAAATTAGTATTTTCCTCTCCGTGTTTAACTTTTGGAAGTGAGTGTATGTATGATGATTGCAAATATCTAATAAAATGCCGATTTTTATGATCTGAAATTAATTAATGTGCACGGAAAAATACAAGATTTTGTGACAGGCTCATTGCCTTTTCTTCTAATATCTCCTCTTGGGTTCTTTGGGGCCGAAAAAAGCAAATTCTTTCCAACCAAATCCAGAAGCGAAACGTGAACATTCAAATTAGAAACCTTTTAAACAGCAGAAGTTTAACGTAAGCGGATGACCTATTGAGAAGTGATTATGCTAGTCTGGTTTAAGTGCGTGAACTGAAGGAAGAGAAAATGCCGTCATTGAGTGTGAAGCTATCCGTGACAAAACGGTCAAGGTGGATAAAATTTCACGCGAGATAAAAGATATTTAGGATCCAAGAGGATTGCGGTTAAACAAGAGATTAAGGTAGGATAATTCCAGTATCTATTAGTAACTGTGATATAAACAGAGATTAGGAATAGAAGAGAAAGTTAAACATAGTGGTAATTCGTAATGTGCTTATTCGGTAATACGTATTGTGTGTTTTCTCACCTCAGATTCACTAAGTTATAAATAAATATCAGTGTTAGTTTTTAAGTTAAGATCTTAATAAAGACATTTTAAGATCATGGCAACGCTCGGTTCTTCATTCAATCCCACACCTCTAAGTCACGAAGATAATCTTAGTAAGGTATCACCACTTGATGAGAATACTTCACAATTTTACAATTGTGTGTGAATAGCGTGTCTAAGTATAACAGTACATATTTTAGTCTTCCTTCATTTGTCATGAAATATAATTTAAAGGTTTTCTTCAATCCTAATTCAGATAAACAAAGTTTATGTAGGATATTTCTATGGGATATCCTTATACGTAAATTAATTGTATTGAGAAAAACAAAATAAATGCAATATTAACTATCTATAAAATTTAGAAAACTACAATAACATCTGTTGGTCTCATGAATGCATTAATTCGCATATCATATTATGAACAATACAAGAACAGCAAAACAGAAAAGAATATTGCTTGGATATATTTTAGATCTCTATTCCATGTAACCTTTATTACAAATACTTTTCTATTTAAAGACATTGCAAAATAATTTTGTAACATTGATAAGACACAGTTGGTTAGTATGATTTTTTTTTATTTACAGATATCCCAGCACAGGAAAAAGAATAGGTATTGTGTTTCACGGTCACATCTTACAGCCTAGGATCTGCTAGACCTAGGATTAGGATTACAATGAGAGTCACACACACACAGCTGCTGCTTGCTCTAGGATTAAGATTAAGCACATAATATCTCTCTGAGTCTGCTAAGAGGCGTTTTTAATCTGTTGCAGAATCTGTTAATTTGTCAAACTCACGGCCCGCAACGAACATTTTGCCCGCCGAGCAAGTGTATTGGCACACAATAATATAGAATAAAATACCAAAATTTTTCACAAAATGGGTAAGATAGTAGATGGAAAGAGATGTTAAGTGTCAGAAAGTAAACATTTAATTTTTATTGTTCTTTTATATATGTTTATTATAATATATTTTTCAAAATGAACAAATGTTTCAATGAATATTGATTTTTTTGCTGCCCACCAAAAGGTAAACCTTGTTAGTTTGTCCCAAGTTGGCCTTTGAGTTTCGCACAGTTGTGTTAAAGTGTATCAAATTTATTCATTAAGGATATGAATAAAACAAGTAATTTACATTAAATATGAAGGGAATTGAATATATTTGTCTATAACGCAAGTTAATTTCTCGAGTCTAATAAGAAAATATAAAACAATAATTATTTTTTCCTTATCCCCAAAACCAAAGAAAGCAAGAAAAGTGTTCATCGAATAGAAGGAAAAGTCAGAGAAAACTGATGCCTATTCGAAGTCCCCTGTGTCCTTTTCTGTAGAATTCGAAGCGGGTCAAGCGGTCTAAATTTCTGGGCAATGGCTTCTTAATGATTCTGAGTCACGATAATTTGATGATACATCATTCGTAGACTAGAAATTGGAAGTCCACGTTGCAGATAAAATTGGGAAACCGCGATATGCCGTGATCCCGGATGGAGGGATATCACGTTAGCACAAATGACAATCGACGATGGGTCATTTGGAAACAAGTGCGTAGAAACGTTGAGTTTTTAACATACGCAAATGGAGAAGCATCATGGAAACCTGTCCAGGAATTACGAAAGAAATGGAAGTTTAAACACTTTCACAGAAACTCCATCATTTAAATTTAAATAAATATTCGATTTTTTTAAAAGAAATTACCAACAAAGGTTTAAATTTGTTAAGCATTCTTTAAATGTAAATATGTCCAATTTTTAAAATCATATTTTAATATGTTTATCAGATTCAGTGACTTTTAAAATAGTATTGCCTTTTGATTCATTGCTATTCATATTCTTTTTGGCAGGTGAATTTCTTCATTTATATTTCTTTTTTTAAATAAAAGGATTTTTCCTATTTCTTAAGGTATTCGACTACGTTCGGAACCGGGATTTTGCAAAAGCGTATAAATGTATAATATTTATGACATTTAGTATCACTTGGATTAGAAAATGTACATGAAATAGTTTTAAGAATATTATTACAATAAAAAATTACTTAAGTGCAATATATTGACAAAACAACAATGGAACAACTAGCGCCCATGTTGAGCCTCTTTGTGAAAATTCTTATTTTTAATAATATTTGCTCAGAGGCAGCTTAGACCTCTCTACAGAGGCTCCACTAGAATTTTGAAATATAGCTTAGAAGTGGTTTATCCATGTCTTAATGACAACAGAGGGGGAGAAATTTTAAGAAAAGCCGATAATTATTTCAATTGGTTGTAACTCAGAAAATAATGTGAATTTTTCAAAAAAAATATTTCCGACTCTCTAGAGATGTCTTTATATATAAGCAAAATATTATTATTTTAGAAGCATTTCTATAAAAAGGAGGACGTTTTGAAAGAAGGTTATTCTAAATTAATTTTTTACCAAAATATTGTATTTAAATAATTTTTTTGTCAAAATATCCTGAAATCAATTTTATACATGTATTCTAATCTAAGTGACACTATAAATATCCTGAAAATTATCTATTTATGCGCTTTTTTAAAATCACGTTTCCGAACGCAGTCGGATATCTTAACAACTATTCTATACTTCGTTTTCTTTTGTGTTTCTCTTTTGGAATCACTATTCCAAGAAAATCATAATAAACTGAAACTTACATGTTGAGATATTTTCTTATGGTCATTTAAAGTTATAAGGATAGTTGTAGATTTGAAATTCTTTGCTAGTTGATTTCTAAAATAAAAAAGTAAAACGCATTACAGTTACTAAAATGAATTGCACTTGTGTAATAAAAATCTATTTAGTTACTTCGAAATAAAACTTAAATTGTATGGTAAGTAAAAACACTAACCTATATACTTTATAATTGAAATCAAACAAAAATTTCTTTGAAATTATAGAATTAATTTATCAAAATGAAATTTTTTATCAACAAAACCTTAAGGTATTCGAAAACTGAGAACAAAATATAAACAGCATTTATTCAGTTTTCCTAGTTTAAAGTATGCCAAAATTGTTTCATTTTTAAACTTAGCTTCAAAAAAAAAGAAAAAATCAATACATAAAGGTACTAAATGAGCTAGAATAATACAAGCAAAACTTATATATTTCATTACAATTCGCCGTTTGCTTAGGTAAGCAAATTTATCTTGCTCCAAAATACACAATTAAGAAATGTTGGATTTAATCTAATAATAGCTCTTGTATACTTTATTTATTGATTCCCTGATAAGTATTTTTTATTGTTTAATATATTGAAAGGATAGTTATTATAACTATGCATAAAATATATATTTCATATATTATACATGTGTGTGTGATTCTAAATAACATGTTGTATACTGAATGGGTGAGTATGTTACAAATGCTTTAGCAATTAAAAAATATCCATCGTTCTTTTCAATAAGTTCCAATGCCGCATACTAATAAATCTTAGTAAGTATCTTAGAATTATATATAGTTGATATTTAAGTATAATGTATATTATGTACATAAGATTTGTTTATAAGAAATCATTGCCTTTCAAAATTAAAAAGAAAATCATCTACAAGTTTAATTATGACACAATTTTGCTTCAACCACGATAAAATTTTATACATCCTTAATTAAATAGGCTTTTCATAAATGTTTTTAGAAAGTAAAAAAAAAGAAACTTTAAAAGGTATTAATATTATATTCAGGATTCCTAAAACTTATTTTTTACAATTCAATACTTTTAACACTTTAGATCAGTGCTTCTCAAACTCTTTCAATATTTGTGATCCAATATTCAACCATAATGTTCATCTCCTCCTCCCCATACAAATAACAATACATTGAATTCAATAATGCTATGCTTTTACACTAAAGCTGTAATACGACTTGTTCTTAAGTTCCACCTGCGTATATAATTGACTAGCTCAGCCAAAGCGATAATTGCCGCGGACGTATATATACATGTTTTCGAAGTATGATCTTTTCTGTGCACTGTCATCAATAAATTTATTCTGAAGGCTTTGGAATGTAATAAAATGTCCTTGACAATGTTTGCGACGAATTTACTTATTTCAGAATATTTCAAAACTTATTCACCCTCACCACCCCAATATATCACATACGCTCGCCTACGTGGAAAACAGTGGTATTGGGGAGTGAATCACGTAATTTTTTAATCGGCAGTTAAGGGATTAGTTGTAAACCACACAAATTATCAAGAAAAGTGTTATTTTTTGCGTATGATTTTTTATACATGACAAGCCCATAGGGTCATTGATTATTAAGCTCGTTCGTAACTTAGTATATATTGATAAATTAATTATAAAATACAATGTAGAGTACTGAAACATTAATAACGATATTATCATTTATTAGCGCAAATGTTAATTTTATTTTTTATTATATCAGAATATATTGTTTCTTTGCTTTCAGTAAATTAATAATTTTTTTAAATAATCATTTGTTTTTGATTTTTCATTATACTCGCGCCCCCCTCGTAGTTATCATGACCCACAGTTTGAGAAACACTGCTTTAGAAAAATAATCATTATAAACTCATAAATGCTGCATCAACAATGTACTACCATTCTAACACTCTAGGTAAATTATCATTATAAACGTATAAACTCTATGGCAAAAATGCTTTAAAATGCAAAATTAAATCTCCATAATATTTTCTAACATAATAAGTATTCTACATTTACTAAATGCCCATTTTCCTTCATTATTCATATTGCTGTGTTAATTTATATCTCTCATTAATTTTTAATGTACGTTTAATCTCTGGGATTTTAATCAAGCGAAAGTCCCTTATTAAAGCTTCCTTTCTTCAAGAAAGACTCTCCTCACTGAGGCGCTCCTGACAAATTTATTCTCTCATGAGCAACTGAGATTGCATTTTAACAGCCGGAAGTCGGAGTACTTATGACAAAAGTTCTATTTCGTCGAGAGCGAAATAAAGTTTGAGTTTCGGAATTTTAACTATAACAGCCATTTTTGAAGAGACTAATTCTATTTTGCGAATGGTAATTTATTCCATAAAACAACTCTTACGTCGATTTCCAATCAAATTTCCTGAAAATTAGAGTAAGAGAATTGCAGTAAGGGAAGCATTTATTCTCATTTTGAAGTAACATTATGTTGCTGCAGGATTTATAATCGCTATGAATCATACTCGTAGCTTTCAAAACGGTTAAACATTAGAATAAAAGTGTTATAGGAAGCATAAGCTTTGAAAATGGTTTGTTTGTGTATAAATCACTTTTTAAATATTTGATGGATAAATATATTTAAATGTAGTTTTGAAGGTTATTAGTTTTTTGTTCACTTTTTTTGTATTTGAGATTATTAAGGTATCCAACTACGTTCGGAACCGTGATTTTAAAAAAGCGCATAAATGGATAATTTTCATGATATTTAGTGTCACTTAGATTAGAATATATGTATAAAATTGTTTTAAGGTATGTGACTACCTTCGGAGCACTATTTTTGAAATATATAAAATTTCAATTAAATAAACATTTTTTTATTTGAAATGGGACATAAAAGTAAGAATTACAATACAGTTTTTACAAAGTTAAAATTAATTTTGGAAATATTGGGAATTTTGAGTAAAATTTTAGTGAAAAATAGCAGTTGCGGTAAGGATTGTATTGAAAATTCTAATTAATATATTCTTATAATATTTACATACAGTACATAAAATGCCATTATTATCTGTGTTTATAGCTGGTAGTAAAATTGTAAATACTTCTAAAAGTGTGTTTGAAATATGTCAATTTTACGCAAAAACTCAATTTTTTACAAAACACTAATGTTATTTTTCTCAACAAAAGTGCAATAAAATAAATAAATCTATACACAGAGATTAGATTATAGACTAGATAACAGATAAAACTAAATAAAACATTTTCTGAAAATTTCAAGTCAATATTTTAAAAGAAATTCTGTAGTGAACTGTGCCGTGAAGAAAAAAATTGAAAACATAGTTTTCAGAAAAATGCATTTAAAGATTTTAATACAATATGAAAAAAATTTTCTACCACTACAGGCTAATTTTTAAACTTCCATATTTATAGCTCAAAGCCTCTTTTTAGCTTCATGTAAAACTGATTTGGCCATTTATTTTACCCTTTTGTTGTTTTCTGGAGAGTTTTTGTAGACTACAACAATTGTCGTTTTAGCAAAATTTGGGGTGAAAATCGCAGTTACGACAAATCTTGTACACAAAATTCTAATAAATATATTCAAATAATATTTATAGAGTACATAAATAACATCTTTATCTGTGATAGGAATCAAAAAATTTGTAATGCTTTTTGGAAGTTTTTTAAATATGCCAAATTTTATGCAAAACTCAATTTTTTAAAAAATTAATGCTTTTTTTTTCATAAAAAAGCAATTAAGTACATAAATATATACACAGAGATTAGATTTTGATTCATAACACAGATAGAACTACATAAAACATGTTCTGAAAATTTAGATTTAGTATCTTAAAAATATTTTGTGTAGTAAGCTTTATCACATGAAGAAAAATATTGAATAACAGTTTCTCGTAAAACATTTAATAATTTTAACTCTAAATAATTACTTTTCTACTCTTACAAAACATTTTCAAAACTCCCATATTTATAGCTTAAGCCCCTTTTAGCTTCAGTTTAGCTAATTTCAGCTTTTTGGCTGGCTTTTTGCTTTTTCTGGTGAGTTTTGTTGATGGTAATGATCGGCGTTTCGATTTCGGAATTCCTCTCGTGTCAATTCCATATAATTTTTAAGTGTCATTGGGTCAATTTCTAAACCTAAATAATTAAATACAGGCAACAGCCCTAAATAACCAGAATTATATAAGATGACAGCAATGTATAACCCCAAAACAAAAGTTTTTTATGAACAAAAATTTTTCGGCAAAAACAGACCACAATGGCATTATTAAAGCTTCATTATTGTTTTTGAGTCATGCCATGAAGGTATTTTTAGCAACTCTATCACAGAGTGCTAAATAAGTAGGCTTTTTATCACTTTTAATCACTGATTTGAAAGGTCTGTTGTTTTGTCTACATATAATTTACCATCACATAATGCTTGTTTATACTTGCACCAGCTGTCTTTTCCCTGTTGGACATTGCCCATGCATGGGATTTTGATTGCTAGAGCAGCATTGAAAAGAAGGCAGCTATTACAGCAGATTGCATTTTTTCGAGGCATCCAACATTGCTTCGGGATGGCAATCCCATAATAGTTCTGTGCTTATCAATAAATTTATCAGTTAATTTCCCCTTTCCACACCAAGTCCTTTGGTATTCTTTTTTAGTTTCCTTAAACGTGAGCCTACTCTTTTTTGTATATGTCCTATACATTCAAGTTTTGTGACACTGTTTTCACCATATATATCTTTCACTTGTAAAAAGCCTCCTTTGAATCACCTCATCACCATAGTACTCTCGGTGTATTGCAGGTCTCTGTTTGATTAGTGACCTTCAAAAAATTCTGAAAGCTCCAACAGCTTCCCATGTTTCCAGAGGATCCTTTTGTAATTTGAACATTCATGCTCAGATTTCACATTCATTTCACACATTTGCAATAGCGTCATTACTCCAGATCTAAAAAATTTTTCCAGTATCAATGGAAATAACTGGAAACGCAGCCATTATGAGACATATGGCCTCTCTCCGCTGCCATGTGCCATCTACCGAAACACCACAAGTTGTACTTTTTTAAAATTTCGCACTTCTTAGATGCAGCTTTCTATATTTTCTTCCGAATATAACTGTACTGCTTCCAGCAGTTTGAGTTCATGAGCTCTGAAGGTATTTTTAGAAATGCATGGCAAATTTAAAGTGCATAACAACTTCTTACCAGCTGTGAAACCTCCTCTGCCAATCAATCTCATCTCAAATGTACCAATAAAGTATTGAGAGAGAATTTTTATTTTCTTTAGAGTAGAAGTGTTTAATCATGTATCCACAACTGCAAGCCACACACAAGTTAGAGCAAAGTCCTTCCCTAGAATTCTTCTTCTGGACAGTTTCAATCCAGTTGCATAACATTCCGACAACACACAGATTGAAATAATTCCCATCAAAGCTTGGAAATTAATAATTATATTCCCTGTAGAACCATGAAATTCAGGTTCAGGGCACATCAAAACTGCTCAATTTCGCCTCACTTGCAGACGTATATTACTGTTTTGTGCTAACTTGGTAAAACATATACCATAAAACTTTTCTTCTGGACACCTCGGATCTAGTTTTCGCATTTTAAATTAATCACAATCAAATAAAAACGTTAAAATTAAATGAAAATGAATGAATAAACTGTAAAATATTAAAAGTGGGTAATAATTAAGAAGAACGCTTCAGAATGAACAATGTAAACAAACTATAAACGATAATATTATTGCCACTCAGTGTAAAACAAGCTTGAATTAAAAACAGTTGCCAGATTAAAAAAGTATTAATAAATAAATAAAGGATACGTTGATCTATATTTACAATAAATATTAAATATTTATATGCTTAAAGTCACGAAAAAGACGCGTTCAAACTATTTGCTACTTAGATGTCTCTCTTTAAACAATCTTATTTCCGGTTTACTAAATAAGCCATAACTTAGCTTCTAAATATCGTAGAACTAAAATAAAGTATTTTTGGACCTTAAGCTATGGGCTATAATATTAAACATAAAAAAAATTTCGAAAATTTTCTCCAAAACCGAGGATTTTGCAGTCACATTACCTTAAGGACATTATGACAAAAACAATTATTTAAATACACTATTTTGGCAAAAAATTTACTTAGAATAACCTTTTTTCAAAACGTTCTCCTTTTATAAAAAATGCTTCAATGATAATAATATTTTGCTTGTATAAATTAAAGACTTATCCAGAGAATCTGAACTATTGAGTTTTGCAAAAATTCACATTACTTTCAGAGTTACCCCAATTGAAATAATTATCGGCGTTTTTTCTTAAAATTTCTCCCTCTGTTGTAGTAAAATATGGATAAATCCACACGAAGCTGTATATTTCATAAATTCTAGTACCAGCCTCTGTACAGAGTAAGTCTGAGCTATGTACAGGCAAAAATATTATTATAATAGAGGCATTTTTTCATTAAAGGAGAATGTTTTGAAAATTGTCATTCTATGTTCATTTTTTGTCTCAAAATATTGTACTTAAATAATTTTTATTGTAACAATATCTAAAATAATTTTTATATGCGTTTCTAATCTGCGACACTAAATATAAATATTCATTTATATGCTTTTGCAAAATCACTGTTCCGAACTTAGTCGGATACCTTAATTGAACCTCGTATTTGAAATAACATTGGAATCATATAATAGCTATAATCTTATGTATATATATATTTATATAAATAGGAAAATTTTAAAATTACGAAGGAATTAATATACTAAATTATGAAAAAGAATCCATGTGTCGAAAATTAATAAAACCTTTAATATTTTTTTACAAAGTTACATTTTAAGGATTAAATAGTACATATTTGTAAATAGGATACTCAATATACATTTAGTATTTCATTTCTTGGACGCATGCGGTAGCTCAGTGTGTCTTGGGTTCGATCCCAAGGGCCACTGAAGACCCGCAATGCTGAGGGGTTCATGCGCATTAAATGTGTCGTGGCTCAGCTTCCTTCTGGGTGGCGTGGTGTAACAGTTTAGAGAGTGAGAGAGGCCAGCTCCGGTATCAAACCTCATCCCGTAACCTTTAGTTTAAAATTACGGGGGCTGGGTTCCAATGGTGGTACGTTATAAACACCTCACTGATTTATACAATGAGTGCATTGCTTTTTCTAACAACAACTATATAAAATCGTAGTTTTATTTATTATCTAGAGGCGTGTTATATGTTCATTTAAAATCAACTTTAAGCTTTATAAAAAACTTATTCTTCAAGTGATAACTTTTTACGGGGTTTTGCAGGAGAGTGATCTTGAATGAACGTCACGTTCGTGAATGTAACGTTCTTTCGGCTTTTTTCGCCTTCAGTCGAAAATCATGCTCAAGGTCGTCCGTGACACACATCTCCCTAAACATACACAGCCCTAAAAAGACATATAACCAAAGGAGGACGTTTTCTCCCCCGCCATTCCAAGCAGACATGCAATGCGGTAGTCTGTCACCCCTTCCCCCACCAATACGCCGTAAAAGTTACTATAATGTTATATCTTATCTATAGCTTCGATCTAATTGATGCCCCCCTCACTTTTTTCTATGAATGGCGGGAATATATCTAATCCTAGCAGAATTATGGAAATTAAAAATATATTTTTAAGAAATAGGCTTAGAGAGATAGAGAAATCCTACATTAAAATTAAACTGAAAATGTAGAAAAAAAACCAATTTTTTTGTAGAACAAGTAAATAGTATAATTATCATTAGCAATATTGGAGTGCATTTAAAAATAAAAATCTATTTTTGTATGCGAATCGGAATAGCAATGAACAGATAGTTTTATTAATCGCATAATTCCTTAATTATACTCCGAGTCTAAAAAGAAAATTAAAACAATTAAAAATTTAAAATAACAAATTTAAGTATAAATGTATTAAGAAAAAGTTACATTAAATAATTTAAATACAATAAGACAAAGTATAATTAAGAAGACTTATCTCGAAGCAGCACCGGATATACTTGTACAAAACTGCCATACAATGACAAAATAGCTAGTATAAGCTAGAGATTATGCGATGTAAATGTTCTGATTAAATCCCTTTTTAAAGATTTTGACCTAGATTCATCTCTTTCAAATCAACTACATGTTTTACTATCCCTTTGCTTAAATTAATTCATGGATGGAATTGAATATTGTTATATTACAACAATTGTAACAATAATTGTAACAACTGAATATTGTTATAATTATCAAGCCGGATCGGCTCTTCTGAATAAACTACCTATAATTTTAAGGGGGATTTTAATGTAGATTTTTCAAAAGACAAATCAAAACCTTTAGTTTATTTTTTAAAATCAAAATTCAATTTAATTATGTCAAATGATCCAAATGAAGGCACAACAAAGTATGGAACAACTATTGATGGATTTTTTTTAGATATTTAAATAATTTCGTATCTAAAGTATTTATAATTTATTTCAGCTACCATAAACCTACTGTTTCTTTCTTAAAATATAATTAATTCACAAATATGATTGCATTTTTCGCAAAAAAAAAATATTACTTTATGAGTACAGACATATGAATAAATAATTTAATAGGGCAATACTAATACCCCTTAGTTTTTATTCACCGAACTAATCTTGAAATAACATTACAAAATTTGAAGTTATCACTTCTATCGTGTGGTCTCACATAAGCACACGCACACTTTTTTAAAATAATTTTTGGGTAAGAAGTTGTTTT
Source organism: Trichonephila inaurata madagascariensis (assembly GCA_019973955.1). Taxonomy (NCBI): domain Eukaryota; kingdom Metazoa; phylum Arthropoda; class Arachnida; order Araneae; family Nephilidae; genus Trichonephila; species Trichonephila inaurata. The sequence continues at coordinate 78,374 of BMAV01006711.1, forward strand.
GATTATTGTTGGTTGATTGATATTAAGCTTTTAACTCATAATTCAAAAATTTTTTCTATTCAGTGCTTTGATTTGATATAATAAGGTAAAAGTTCTTGTCCTTCATTCAGATAAATATACGATTTATTATACGATACTGTCCTTAACTTTGTATGATTTATAGCTGCAATTTGTCATTCTTGAGGAAAATCAATCATTTTTCATTTGATGGTGTTTTTTTTTTCTATTGAAAGCATATCACTAATGATTAACTACAACAAATTCAAAAAGAAATCACTTTGGCATCTCATTTAACATAAAATGCACATTCTTTTCGAAAAGAAGGGAAAAAACTGAAAAACAGAAAAATAAATTAATTAAAAAAAAGAAACCCTTTTTTAAATTTTTCAAGTAAACCCTTTATGCCAAATTAGCCAAATGGTTAAGTGTTCAGGAAAAAATTTTTTAACTTCGGTTATAATGAGAGTGTTTTCATTGTACTACTAAAAATATGGAAACAGGTAACGATTGAGAAAGATTTATTTTCTTCATATGGACGCTGCCTTTCCCAAGCTGATGCAAACAAAAAACATTTACGACGTTTAAAGGGAAATATTACACCAATTCGGTGACTGCGCCGAAAACGCTTGGTCAGTTTATGGAGCGGGTTTTGGTCTACCAGAGCACAGGGACAATCTGCACCCAAGCGGATCAGCAATGATTGCTGAATTCACACAACGGAAGAATGAAACAGAATACCTAGAGACACGAATGCAATGAGGGATCGGATGATTGGTCGATAGACAAAAATCGTTCCAATAGCAGCATTTTTTTTGCCAAAATCCCTATTCATCTGTAGAAAATAAACCTAGTGGTTGATAATTGTAATGTAATATTTTAAGCTATGGAGTAGTTAATTTTCGATGATATATCTCTACTTCATAAATTACTACAGAAAAATCATCATTAAATTATTCTTTTTTACTGTGAGCTTACAGACGTTAGTATCATCAGAAGAAAAAGACTCATATATTTTAAAATTAATGATTAACAAAATTAAAAATTACTTATTAAATATACTTTATAATCTAAATGAAAATATAAGCATTTTTTTTTTAAAAAAAATAATGCTTATCCATGTACAAAAAATAAAATTATATATAAATAAAATTTAATTTAAATTATTTTCTGAAATCCAAATCCATTTTAAAAAATAGTTATTTAAATAAACAAGTGAGGAAAATCTTTTCGGAATTTCAAAAAAAAAATGAAAAGGCAGACACTTAAAGTTTTTAAATTCAGAGAACACGAAAAACTTCTGCATTAATTAGAAATAATGGTATTTGACTGACTGGATATAAAGAAAAATGAACATTTTTGTAAGAAAACAAATTGAATACAAAATAAGATGAAAAACGAATTCCATTATTCCTTATAAATTTATTTGAAGGAAATAAAATTATTGTTTTATGCAAGAATGTCTTCAGAGCTAGGCTTTGTCTCAATTTATTTCTTACAAAAAGAGCTGAGTTTTTTCGTTATTATTTTATATCACTTTCGATAAAATATACTTTAAGTGAAAGAAAAAAAAGAGGAAACTCTGAAAAATGTTTTCCAAATTAAAAGATGTAAAGATAAACTAAAATCGCTTATTTGGTAAATCATTCATTTTGAATAAATTTTAAATTAAATAAAATAATGCATTATTCTTACAGGCATTTTATTCCTATATTAGTAAAATATGTTTCATTTTTAAAGTTATGTAAAAGATGCAATGACATAGACTTTTACTTAATATTGAAAAAAGTATGTTTTTCAATCTTTGTATTAAACACTGACTATTTGTGCTACGTAGTAAATATATAAAATTACAAATTATAATTTATATGAAAATATTCTTATTTTCTCATGAACGTAACTAGGTTGATTTGATGTTTTCTATCTGATCCTTCTTTTAATGTAATATTTCAAACATAAATACTTTAGATGTTAACATAAATTGTTGTGTTGTTGTTCATCATACTCTCAATAACTTAGAACAGCGATACTCAAATTGAGGACAGAGGGCCACAAGCGGCCCACCAAGTCTTTTTAAGTGTCCCGCTCATTGCCCATTGCTCTGCGAAATTTACTTAATAAAGAACATTGTATTAAAAAATTGGTGAGAAATTCTTTGTCAAGAAATTAAGTACATCAATCTTATTTATTTTTGCTGTCGGTGTCCTACGGGTATGATTTGATATTCATTTTCTATTTGGAACGGTTACGGTTAGTTATAACAGACAACAGTGGGTAGTGACACAATTTTTTCATAACTTGAAGGAAAACTTAAAATTACGTTCAAGATGATTGGAGTTCTATTTTGTAGTGAAACAAACATGGAGGATCGTAATTGTTAACTATCTTCAAACTTGCAAGCAGAAAAAATCAAGAAAATATACCGTTCAAGATGATTGAGGTTGTCTAATTTTGTAAGATAAACATGGAGAGAAGTAATTGTTCACGCAACAAAGTGTTTTGTCATTAAAAATGCTAATAAACATGAATCATTGCATTAACTTTCTCGAAGATCTCTTTCAAGATAAACAGGCTTTCTAGTGAATAATCTTTGCAACAGCAACAAAGTGTTTTGTCAGTGGTAATATCACAGCGGTAAAAAAAATTATGCTATGAAGTTTGTTACATAATTGGTAATAATATGAAACCATTTACTGATGCAGAAATTGTAAAGGAGTGTTTCCTAAATGCTTCTAATTTAGTATTAGTGACGAAAAAAAAATATAAAAAAAATAATAATTAAAAAACGCAAAACAGGAGGAATAATGTTTTAATCAATTTTACACTTTTTAAATTTCCGATGTTATATTGGTCTTAAAGCATTTCTCCCCCATTTATCATCACATGTTGCGGCCCGTATGAAATAACTAATATACGTATGCGGCCCGCGTGAAATCGCTGACATACGTGTGCGTCCCAGCAGAAAAAAAAAGGTTGAGTACTCCTGACTTAGAACATAAATATAGTGAATGAAAAAACAATTATATGTTGTGTTTCAGCAACATTACAGAAATGAAAAATACATAATAGAATAGTTAAACAAAATTAAAAAGTTAGTTAATTTAAAACACATCTCCTTTTTGTCTATAAGTATCTAAATTACCAGTCCTTTGGATGCAACACAATTGAAAAACTGGCTGTTAAACAACAATTCATACAAAAGACCGGGTACAGTACTCCTTATTTCGGGATTCTGCTATGGATTTAAGTATTTTGTTGTTTTTCAAACATGGAAGGAAGCTTACCTTTTTATAAAAATGTACCTTGCTAAAGCATTTTTTCACCATTAGGCTTGCTTCTCCAGAAAATCCTCATTTATTCATACCTGTATTAATTAGATGATGCATTTCAAAATCGTAATTTTAAACTCACAGTGTGGTATTTAAAATGAAACAGCAAAAAGTGGCCGGAAAGTGAAGAAAATAGTCAAACAGAGCAAGTCAACAACGAACAATAAGAGATGTTTATTTTGAGTTTATACACTCATTATATACACAGAAAGAGCATTACATCAGCTAAGTAGGTTGTAAAGTCACTGTGGATGGAGAAACAAGATGAAACGCGTCTAGGTTCATTATTGATGAGAATATGAATGGCATCCATGCAACCCATTCCTTATCACTTATCAACTATTTGCCACAGTGTGTCTTGTACGTGGTACATGAGCATAGAAATGGCATCCAATCACTTTGTGATGGGTTCACTACGCAGGTCTTCTACTAATCCTCTTGGGTTACAATTCTTTAGCTGTGTGTGTGATTTGAGTTTAAAAACTGCTTTCCGTAAATATGACTTGATTTTGCTCTAATGTAAATATTATTTAAACCCTGACATTGGGTGTATTAGGTTAATTGTGAAAAGTTAATAGTGGAAAGTGATTTATGAATAAGAAGTCGTGCACATTAAATGAAGTATTCAAACTTAGCATGGAAGGACTATAGGAGTTGATTTGCTCCAAGTGATTGTAGTTCAAGAAGGAGTTGTCAAGTGAACTACAAGCAGCTCTAGAATATAAGTCATACTAATATTAGTAATCTTATATGTTAGATTTAGTTTAGATTAAGAATGTGTGTGCTCCCAAAGTTATTGATTAATTGCTCATGATGTGTTAGATCCAAAATAAAAGTAATTTTTAAAACAATGTCTGATTCTTCCCCGAACCCTTAAACACCTGTAAAACCTCTGGGTTGCTACAATTTCAATGAGGTGTTTGACGAGGTGATAGATCAGAGAAGAGCATCCCCGAAACTTCAAGAGAAAGTTGCTTAACGCATGCAAAGTGATATCGGTCATTATCTTGCTAGTGAAGGTAATTGGGCTCTTTTTCCACTAAAAGAGGGAGAATATCACCAGCTGTAGCATATTATCCATTGATTTCTCAATCGTCACTGTGACATTAATAGAAACCCGGTCTGTAATACCCGCACTGGCGCAAAAAGCTATAATTCAACATTGCCACTCGGTGGGGTGTTCCATAGAAGTGGCCGTACTGGACCTGCCACGTTCCTACAAAGTGAACATCGTTAAACAGACGGAAGTGTGATTTGTCTAAAAACACGACTCTGTATTATTCTGTGGTGCACATCACTTCGACCTGGTACCATTAAAAAAGAACAGACATTGTTGTGGAGTCAATGGTTGTTATCCTTACTCATATCAATGGAGTACACTAATAACCAATCGCCAAGTAATAGCTCTGGAAACAACAAGGTTGTACTTGCACATGTTGGAAAATGACGAAAGAAGTGGGGCTTTCTAGTCCACCGCCCCTTGTCGGTAGATGCATAAATATACGCATGTTGTCGTACCTTTGGTCTTCCCAATCCCCTTCAAACTTGCAACACTGCACTGTTTCCTGTTGTGCCACTTCCTTTCTTAATGTTCAGCTCAATGTAGGATGGAGAGCTACGTATTTAACATAATTTGAATTACCCGATAAAGTGTGCCTACTCTTTTCATGTAGAGTAGGATCTCTTAATTAATTTTTTGGCAACTCCTCCTTGGTACTGTATTTTACCATACGAAGTATAGATTGACCAAAATGAATAGAATGATTCTTAGTTCCAAACTAATGTGTGTTCTTCATTCAAAAAACAGTAAATATCCCTTAAATGTAATTTGACTTTAATTACAAATTAATCTAAATAATGAGCAAGAATATTGAAAGCATTTATATTGAAGAACGTCTACTAGTCGTCGTTATGATCACCTTAAAAACCAATATTTTTTTTCTTTCATCGAATAAAGAGACTACATATATAAGATTACCAAGATTTTTTTTTTTACATCAATAAAATTGAGTAACATATGAATGTAAAAATGCGCAGTTCATGTTAATTTTAATTCAAAGTACATTTGAGAAAAAAAACTACTCTTATATTTTAAACTTACAATTGTCACTGTAATAAAATTTTTAAAAAAGCTTCGTAAAATTGTGTTCCAATAGCTTTTGTTGTTGTTGTCGTGTATGACAAAGTGCACAGGTGCACTTGTCATAATTGTGGGTTGCCAGAGCCCTGAGAGGTTGGACTTCTGCTCATTTTAGTTGCCTTTACAACACGTGAGCTTACGTTGAGACTATTCTACTCTGGTCACCACATAATAGCTTTTGTTTAAAAACTTATTTAAATTGATTTATGGGAACCTGCAAAAGAGACTGCGACATGTAAAGATGTTGCAAAGAAAAGGAGGGAGCAAAATGTTTTACCGGCTTGACATTCGGATTAAGTCTTCATTTTTTAAATGGTTAAAACAAACTCAGCTCAGGCGATATGATGTTAAGCTTCATATTTCATGTAATTTTTAAAAAAAGTTTTGTTAGGTAAACAAACGTATGTACGTCTATCTTCTCACGAACCGCACGACGCAGAAATTTACCAAATGTACCAAAAGGTCGAAAATGATCCGAGGAATCCGTTTTTACCATTTATATCCGTTATTCCAATTAGTTAAAAAGATATTAATTAAAAACCTTAAAACGCAATTTTTAACCTTTCAACCTTAGTGCCATTTTTCACCACCAGGAGCCAAATTCAAAATCTCGGAACTTCTTTCCTTTTTTTCAGACGTTTTTAAAACGCAATTTAATTTTTTTCATGAAACTCAGACAAAAAATAATTACAGAATCTGAAAGATCATTTACTTCGCCACGATACAGTATAATTTATTTTACAATTTAATTATATTTTTGATTTTTTTACGATTTTTTTAAAATGAGTCAAAATCAATACGTTTTTATTAAAATGATATCTAAATCATTCCGCTTGCATTTTCGTTCAATCTAACAAAAAAATATTTTACACTAAAAACGTCATGCTTTTCTCTTTTAGAATCAGTCATTTAAAAAATTAAATATCAAAAACTTTTTTTTCATGATTCTAAAAATTCTCAAAATTTTATTTAAATACTTAATAATTTCTTTATTTATAAAAATAATCTCACGAAACCTTTTTTCCGCTTGTAGAACAATATTATACGTAATCTGTACAAAGATTGATAAAATATCTTAAGGATTACAGTTTTTAAAAAACAATTACGTTTTTCCTTTTTTTCCCTTTTTGCGAGAAATATTTAAGCTTTATTTTTTTAAAGTTTTTTGTTAAAAAAAATTCCGTTGTTTTCAATCGATATATGAAGTTTTAAGGCGTTAACTTAAAAATGAAGCCCCCCCCAAAAAAAATCTCAACTTTAACAAATAACGCAATCTCTTCCTTTTATTTTAAAGGTCTTTTCACTGCTTTGCCCCAAAAGACGAGTAGCTTAGTTGTTAACGAGCTATTTTCTAAACGGCAGTTACCAGGTTCGAAGCTGGATCTTTTTGCGATAAATATTTTAACATTATTTTTGTTTCATTTTTTTAAAAACAATTACCGTTGTTTGTAATCGATGTGTTAAGTTTGAAGGCATTAACTTTCAGCCCGTTATGTTTGATGAAAGGTTACTCTAGAAAAGAAGGTGCGACAATAAATATTGAATTGAATACCAAAAGCTTTTTTTTTACGATTTTTTAAAAAATACTCAAAATTTAAATACTTAATAACTTCTTTATTCATAAAAATAATCTCAGAAAATTTTTTTCCGTGTGTAGAACAGTATTATTCTTAATCTGTACAAAGATTGATAAAATATCTTAAAAATTACTGTTTTTTTTAAAAAAAATTGTGTTTTTCGTTTTTTTTCCCTTTTTGCAAGAAATATTTAAGCATTATTTTTTCTAAGTTTTTTGTTTCCCGAGCAACGCCGGGCTAAGCGGAGGAGATGGGGGAGGGGGTGGAAGTTATTTTAAAAAATAGAAGTGCTGATTTTATGAAGGAAATGGAAAATTTATAAAAGTAGAGAAAGCCCGTGCAACTCTGGATCATGCAGTTAGTTATAATTATTTACTGTTACATTTATCCAATATTTTGTTCTTTGAGACAGGATTACAATTATAACTCAAATAAATATTTTACTTTCAATAATTGAATTTTAGTTTTATCGATTTTGCAGCAGGGCTTTTGCTTAGAGCTGTAGGTTACGTTATGATATTTTGATGAAGCAATGTTACCTTTTATGAAAAGGTTTTGATTTATATGTTTAAAAAGTTTTTAAGGTAAAAGTTGCTTTGATTTATAATTTTCAGGCACTTCATTTCAGGCTTTAAGTAATTCGATATTGATATGCTGTTTTTTTCTGGCCATGAATTTGCATTATTTAAAAATATATTTTTCCTTTTTGCAATCATATAGATCTTACAATTAAAATTAAATTCCTTTTAAATAAAAAGGACAAAATATATTTAACTAGATGAAAATATGTTCATTTATTTCTATAAATAAAATACCCATGAAACAATTATTCTTTCTAAAAATACTACTTCATTTCGAGCATTTTGCTTGAAAACAAAAATTCATTCATTTAAAGATCATACTTATTTATTTAATGATCATACCACTTGTATTAGAATTAATATTTCAAATAGAAATAATAGGAAAAAAATTGTTTCTGAGAAAATTCTATTGTGAAGAGATAAACTGTTTCTTTTTCTCATAAGCTGTAAGAATAAAAAGTAAATTTTATTTACCATTTCACAATTGAAAAAATTATTTTAATATGTATTTCCTGAAACAGTATTTATTTTTACAGTTATTTATCATAGTTATATGCACAGCTTGTTTTCTTCTGTAATGTGTCTGCTACTGAGAGAAAACTCTAATCTCTAAGAAAATACACCTTTATCGTTGATTCAATTTAATTCATCAAGCTTTTGGATATTTTATGTGATGTAACTGACAGCAAAGTTTCCTTTTTCTTCAAAGTGCAGCTTAAAAAAATTGCAAAAATTTAATATGACCAGAAAGGAAAATGTAAATATATAATATGTCAAACCTTTCTTTGCATTTTTAGACTCTTATAAGGAAAATTTCACAAAAAGAAGCGGAAAAGAAAATAGAATGAGGAAACTTTTATTTCTAGTCCCTTTGCTTGGAGGAAATTTAACATTATGAATAGTCAAAAACTAAGGAATCGATTCAAGAGAAAATGGGAGGAATTGAAGAGCAACGAATGTTCTTGGCAGGAGAAAGATATATTTCTATCTTAGAAGCTTCGTTATATGAAGAAGTAGGAACAGAAAGAAGATGCGATTTTGAAATATTTCATCCGAAATCTTTGGCCAAGATTGAAACATTTTTTTTTCCTTGGGACTTCAGATAGCAAGGTCACAAAATTGAAAACAGTTTCCCTTTCCTTTAAAAGGAATCTGTTAAGGAATGAAAAAGGGACTATGTTTGGCGATTGCAGATTTCGCTCAAGTATTTCTTTATTTTTTCCACCCTTCACTCTGCTTTCTTTAAACGCCTTTAGTATATGAAACTAGGATGGGCAGCCGATTGTGTTCTCTGGAAATTTCCAAAAAAATGTGGCTTCCAGAAAGTTAAAAAGAAAACGCATCAAAAAATGCAACCAAAAAAAACTTTAGAATTTCATCCGCCTTGATAATTTTTTCACGGTTTTTATTTAAGAAAACTTTCTACCTTTTCCAAGAAACCGAAGGGTTAAAAAAATATCTACTACACAATGCCTAGGAACTAAAAATAAAGAACAAAATGTTCTTAAATAAAAATGCAAACACTTTGATGCAGATAAAGACAACTATACCCATTACCGGTTCATAATAATGTTTACTATTTTCAATTTTATTTAATCACTCTGGATTTATGACATGTACAAGCTCCTTTTTGTGCCCATTATACTTAATACAATTAGCACATAAAATCATGCATGAAAATTGTTATTTATAAAGAATTAAAAAATGCTGCGTTTAATTAGCATACTTTAATATCATAATAATGTAAGAAAAATTTTATCTATATAAAACAAAAACAAAAATTTTGTACGGTACATAGTCAGAAAACAACTTAACTTTTTTTTTTCGTGTATTTAAATAATGTACTGTATTCATTATGATGTAATCTTGTTATTACTAAGAGCAAAACAACGCAAACAAAATGTTTTCTTATTATAATATTATCCATAATTTTACGAAGATAAATGTTTATTCTGTTATCTATAAGTTGGAGAATAATTATGTAGATTCTTTTTCATAATGCTTCTCATTTTATGCTTAGAAAACATCGAAAGCTCGTAAATCCTTTTATGTGCAGTTTAAACAAAAATGTAATATAATGATTAATTCAAAAATATAAACCTCGCGGTGATTTTTCACCATCTATCAAGTTTGTTAACATAAATATATTCCCCCAAAAAATAATATACTTTAACCTTTCTTTTTCTTTTTAAAGTCTTATCAAATATTACATATTGTCATTTTTGTATAATGTGAAAGGCTAAGCAACAAAATTCTGTGTCATCATATTTGTCAAACTGCACAACAGCAAATATAGAATAAAACTTTTTCTTACAACTGAGCGAAATATTTTATTCCAAATAAGCTTTAAAAATAATTTGCTGTTCTACGGCAAATTTAAGAAACACACATGTTGAGAAACAAATTAATTTCTTAGAAAATGCTATATAGGCTGGACATCTCTATAATTTTATCTTTATGAGATTTTGTTCATATAGACTACTTAAGTTATCTGAGCTGGAGATAGGAATCCAATGTATTAAAAATCAATCTGAAATTCTCAAATTTAGAAAAATGAAATATGTGCATTAAAATCTTAGGCACAGGGAACAAGAAATAAATAAACTTTATCAATCAGAGTTTTCGGATTTTGTATAAAAAAAGAAATTTGGTTTGTAATTCTACAATTTCTATTGTTTCACAGTTGTATATAAATTACTGAATACCAGAAACACGTCATATGGAAATTTAAAGGGTTTTTAAAATGCTTTATGTATTATGCTTGTGGGAAGAAGCTAGTAACTATCTTATCAGAAGGGGAACGCATAGTAACTAGCTTACTACCATTTCCAGTAAGAAATAGTGCTTCGTTAATGTACATGTGCATGAATGAGTTCATTTCAAAATCTTATGTTTACAAAGCACCTGTTTTAAGAATTTAAGGAAAAGTTTCATAATTATAATGATTTGAGGTAGAAAATTACTGACCTATGTCGTTGTCACAACCAGAAAAACTGCAAAAACACACCGTTATACAATTTTTCTTAACGCATCTTGTTTTCTAATGATAAGCTCTTGAAAATATATAAATGATTACCATTACTAAAAATGACATTTTTTTTGTGCAAAAAAAAAAGAAAGAAAAGAAAAAGAATTTATGGCAATGCAATGCTGCTTTCAAAAATACTTTCACAAAAGATGAAATTCAACAACTAATGTATATATGTCAAAAAGAGAGATATATAATTAACACAAAAAAATTAAAATTAATTACCAAATAAGTACTTATTCAAAGATTCGTTGCATAAATTATGAAAAACTGTAAAGAATGTACCATTTAGCGAATATATATATATATATATATATTTGAAGCAATACCAATGTGCTGTTTTTTTTAGATTTTTAACATTTTAAATCCACAGTAGAAATAAAACAAAACACATTTTGCCACTTGCATAGGAAACTAAAAGTTTACTCATAGTTCATATTAAATGTATTAAAGTTAACTGAAGAGAAAAGCTTTTTAACTTTATGCTACGTATTTAAAATGTGTATATTATAACATTAAAAATACTCCAAAAACTTTAAATATTAAAACATTTCTCTGTTTCAAAGAAAACCACTTAGCTAAATTTCAAACTTCGTCATAATTAATTGTAAAAAAGACATATATTTCAAGTTCTAAGAACGTTGAAAGAAGTAGTGCAATTAATATTAATCTGTGTTCCTGCTTTTCTTATCCAAAAAATAAAAATTCAGGAGATTTTATCGGATAAGGACATTATTCTTAAGGAACCCATTTTTATAGAATGTAGGACAAAATGATATAAAGTCAGGATAAGTCTCCCGCTTCAACGGCTTGTGATGAAACTTTTAGAATTATGATTTTATGAAAGATTTAAACTCTGGCTAAGAAAATAAATTGCACGTAGCTCTGGAAGTACTTTGAAAGTGTTGAGCCATAAATGAAGTTCTAGTAAACATACAATATACATAATAAGATTATAGAGTAAATATTTGAGTCGGGAATAGTTGACGGTAAATAAATCTTTGACAGTTTAATATAAACAAAAGTAAATGGTAATAGAAAAAAAAACTAGCCGTTATCCGCCAGACCCGCTGAGTTTTTCATTATACGGTAGTATTATACTCCTTTTAAGATAGTTTTATCTAAATACTCTCGTTAAGCTGTTGATTGTATTAAAACTATTACTATAGATTTTTATAGGAAGTATATATATATTTCAGTTCTCTCTCCCAAATATCCCTATCTTTGGAGTCGAGTTCCTTGAAATATCTTTTTATTCAACAAAATCGTTCTCAACCCAATGAAATAAACACGGCTGTCAAATTTAAAACTTGTGGGTATTATCGTTCAAAAAGAAGAGATTTTTCTCTTTATAAAGCTCCCGTAATCCTGACACTTTCCCTACTAAAGAGTATATTTTTGCAAGACACTTCCTTAGCTAAATTCTTCTCAAGAAAAGAAACATGTTGGTCAAGCTTCAAGTCTGTGTCTGTAATTCTAATAGTTCAAAAACGGGAGACTCTTTTTTTTATCTATAAAACCTCCGTAACCCCAGCAACCCTCATTTGGAGTCATTTAAAGCAAAACCAGTTCTTAGCTCCAGTTCTTCTACTCAAAGGAATATTCACGTTTTCCAAATTTCAAGTCTTTTGGTATAATAATTCAAAAATGAAAACTATTCTCCATAATTCTTTCTTGTGAGTCAATTTTCATTCCACACTCTCTTAACCCGCGATCACTCGCGCGGGGGGTTCTGTACACCCCAGCAACAAGAATAGCCTCCTACAATTCTAAAAAGAATGCGCAGAGCCACGATTTTTTCTGTAGCTGCCCATTTTAGGTCATTGAACCTTCAGGCCTGATGTAATCAATCTCGCTAGGACGATTGGAATGTAACGACTTTCAGAAGTTTATTTGGGGTGCTGAGAACACCCCGCGAGTGATTGAGTTATGTTTTCGTACTCGAAGCATCTACGGCAGAATACATTTTACTCTTTCCGTTTACATTTTTTTATCAAATATATTAATATGCATGAATATTTTATTTAAAATTTCAATAAATATGGTATAAAAATAATATAATTCTATAAAATAATTGTAAAATATAATTTCTTTAAAATTTTTTTTCAAATTATTTTCCAGAAATGATGACAAAAACTCCATGGGAAAGGGAGAAATAGCGACTTCGTAGTCTATTAGATACTGTATCAACAGATTGTCAAGATGAACTAAATGAATTCGATGACTGCGTAATTTCGTAAGCAAAGTTGGAGGGATGAAACTTGAAATTTTGTAAACTTTTATAATACAGGTGGTGGTGATACCACTGATGAAATGTGCAGTATATATGATGCATCGCGAATATGTAACCTTTGGTCATTGCGAATATTTTATCATCTACTTAATACTGCAGGAATTAATGCTTCCTTTGCCTATCATTCGGTTCTTTCTGAAAATAAATGAGACATTCAATATTATTAGAGGAGATTAGAAAGGATCTTGTTTAGCCAAAGTGGGATATGTGAGATCGGATTTCCCAAAGCTTAACAAAACACTCAAAAGATGCTTTATACTGACACAGAATATATTAAAAAAGGCATTAATCCACGAAAAAGGGACTTTGCACTGTTTACCCACCGGTAAAATATGTAAAAATTATTTTTTTGTCTTCCATGTAAGAAAAATATGTGCTTAAAGCATATGAATACAGTCTGCTCTGAATGTTTGAAAAACGATTAAAATATTATTTTTTCTACTTTTTACTATCCTTATCATTAATTGTAAAGTATATTTATTACTCGTATATACGTTTTATTTGTGGTTTATGAAAGAATATAAAATTGTGTACTTCAAAATGAAAATTTTGTAGGTTTAGTTTAAATTAATCCTAGTCTCATTGGAATGCAATAAATTTAACAATTTTGTTTGTAGTATAATACAAAAAACATCTTATACTTCATAAATATATATTATAATTGGCTTAAAAAATTTTTCACATTTAAATACACGTGTTAAGAGTTTGGGGTGTTCTCTACACCCCGCGAGTAACGACGGTAGAAAAACAGGCGTGAGTGACCGCGGGTTTTAATGGATCTTTAATCAACAAAAGAAACAATTTTGATAAGTTTCAATTCCATTAATCAAATCTTTCCAAAAATATCGTTATGAGTGATTCAATCGCTTTCCCCCCTCAATATATTTCGATTACAATGTAAGTAAAGGGAAATATACATTTTTCCTTTTGTATTACATATTTGCTTAGTAAAAATATTCAAATATAAATATAGTAATAATGTAAAAGACGAATATTCAATGAATTGCGAAAATTTTACGTATAGAAGGTTTCTGATGCCAATATTTCAGCAAAATTTGAATTCTCTAATAAATGTGGCAATGAATGTAAAAGTAAAAAAGAGTATTTTGCAATATGAATACAACTGCAATATATCATGTATTTCAGAAGAATAGGGTTATAATTCAGTGGATTAGAAACACCTTTTCTCATTTAAGCCAAAGTATATTCAAGCAGGCCTGAATTCATAAAGATGGAAAGTTTGCAAACACTAGTATAACTGAGAGTCATATAAATTGTTCACTTTTTAAATTGAAAACGCTTTTATAAGGATTTTTATTCTTTTCCCAATTATCTTGCAGAAAGTATTAAAATTTTAAGCAGCCCATTGTTTCAACCACTCTCATTTATTTTGAACTGTAGTCTCGTTACGATACTTAGCTGGGAAATGTAGGAAAATTAAGGTATCCGACTACCCTAAAATTGTGGATTTTGCCAAAAATTGACAATTTTTTAGGATTTTATTTTATAGGTTATCTTATTAGCTTTATAAAAATACCAAGTTTAATATTTTGCTTTCCCTATAACAAAAACTACAAGTGTTTTAGTAAAAGCAGATGTCATTAATTTAAGCAAGATGTCATATTTTAAAATACGATTTACTCGAATCGTATTTTCTTGAAAATTCTCAAATTGAGACAGTGATTGCTCAAAAAGTTCTAAAAATATTTATTTGAATTTTTATGACTGTTATGGATAATAGTACAAGCGTTTTAACCTTCAGATTTATCAATCACTGTTTTGTTATAAAATTTACAGTTCCTTATGAGAATATAATCACTGTTTTTTTAATCAATTTTATGTAGAAACTGAGATAAATTGCGCCAGTTTTTGTAAAAATTAAAATATCTCTTTTCTTGAAGGTCATTTCAAAAATAAATAACATAGCAACACATTAGAATTGAAAATTTGTTCATAAACTTTTGGTACAGAATGGGCACTGTTTTTGTTATTTTTTTTGTAAATTTTACACATTTTTTCCCATTTTATTATTAATAATTTCTTTTTCTCATCATAATTCTAGCATATTTTTCTTAAAATGTACTAAGCAAATCTAAAAACCACAAAAAAGTCCCCATATCTCATTTTTTTAAAGAAGTTGTCGCAAGGAGTTGGATACCTTAAGAACTCCCCGCGATTTCTAGTTATATATATATATATAGTCTATAAGAGTATATCTTTAAACTTTAATACAATCAGTTATCAGTTTATCTTTTCGGAAATTTTGATCCCATGGGCACGTTGTAAAGTTTGAAGAGGGGGTGCGTCTCTTTATGTCACTGCTAGTTACTTAAACTTACGAGTTCTGCCACTAATAAGTCTCGTGTTGCTTAAGTGTGAGATGTAAATTAAAATATCAAATTTTCAAACAAAAATTTTTATACATTATAATGAAAACAAAAGATTATTGATTATTTTATGTATATTAAACAAATTTATTTAAGATGTATGTGAATTCTATAAAAGTTACTGTTCTTGCTTAGAAGATAACAAAGAGTTTTAAATGACAATAATTTACGATAATTAAGTAAAAATGAATTGCTGATTAAATATAAAAAAAAAAAATCTGCGTTTAACATTTACAGGATATATATAAATAATTTTTCAAAGGATGAAATAAAACTCAGTTTCAGTCAGGTTTCGAGTACAGTTAACTATTCGTGAGAAGTATTTTAATTTATTCAACCTCGATGTTTAAAACAGATTTACTTGACAAAACTCTAATTACTTTTGGTGCAAAATTATTTCACAATGGATGGCTATTTTGTATGTCTTCTCTTAAATCTTCTTTCTTCCAGGTGGGGACGTAGTGAACAAAATTTCTTTGTTTCAGGAGACATGCATGAGTAGTAAATCAATGAAACATATAATTGTGTGAATAGCGTATGCATATGCTTAAAAATATCTATATGAAAAGGAAATCGTCCTCATTTGATAAGTCGTGATATAAAATTATGAAGTTCATTGCAAATTCCTTATCCTTCTTCATATTTTTAGTATTTCTAAAGTCAATCAATATTAAGCTCCCCACATTGGAGGAAAATATCTTAATCATTTTTAAGTGAATTCATGCCATATATAATAATATAAGTTTTCTTCTAAAACGCGAGTTTCAAATAAATAATAGTCAAATATTACTACATAATGAACACTGTATGTTACTGAATATTTTTCAACTATTCTGCCGTTACATATAATTACGATAATAATCCGATTGGATATTAGAGTAGAATCGAATTGATTCTAATGTTAAGCCATTCCATCGTGAGTCCCTTTCTAATAATAAAAAGCTCACATTTTCTATTGAAATAAGAAGAAACCAGTTTATCTGACTACAATATACCCCGGGAAGAGAGCAACCGAAATGCAGTTTCCATTGAAGAGAGAACATTTTTGTGGTATCAAATGTAACATGCTGCAGGAAATTCTTTCGGACACTTTTAATCTATGCATGAGCACCAGTAGAGCCTTCTTCATGAATGGGATTTCGTAGCAAATGGGAAATGTGCATTCCGACGTTTCGCCGATACCGTCATTTTATATATACGCGATAGAAAAATATTCGAAGAGATTGAATCGGATTTATTCGCAACATACATCAAAGGAAGAAAGAAAAAGAAGGGAACTGATACAATCATTTTAAAGCTAGAAATTCGATATTTTAAAAAATGATTTTGGAGAGAGAGAGGGATGAGAGGGAATATACATAAATGAAATAAACGCTTTTTGGAAAATCAGATTTTCTCTTTTGTTTTGAAGTCAAATAACAATGACTCGGATTTTGAGATGAATTTGATCTTCTTTTGCTGACCATTGGGGAAAAAATGGGCCTATATTCTAGATTTTATGCACAGAAAATAATTCCTTACATCCTCACTTAAAATTTTGTTGCTCCTTACATTTATTTATTATTAAAATATCCCATATTTATTATTTTTAATATCAAAAAGTAAAGTTATTACACTGCCAGTTTTGTTAATGTGCTGAATTTTAAGTAAGTTATTTTTTTCTAGAAAAAAACAGTTGTTTTCACAATTAATTTTTACATGAAAGTCTGAGTTTCAATTTACTGTTCCACCAACGTTAATGCACATCACATCAAACGACCTGTCTCAGAAAATTATACTGTAGTGGATTTTTGCGCTTATTTCCCTTCCCTCTCGGATTACTTTATGGCATTGTTCGATATGAGAAACTCATCAAATGATAGAACCCTGATACAAAGTATGGCCAAAAGTTGTCACAAGGTGTCAGTGGACAGCCAGAGCACATAATCTGTAAGCAAAGGCGATAAGAATATAAAGAGGAAAAATTGGGTCACATTTTCTTCATAATTCGCTTACAGAAACCGCTACATGCATATGCTTATATCTGGTATTTTATTCGAGACATACTCATGAAAA
This sequence comes from Trichonephila inaurata madagascariensis, assembly GCA_019973955.1. Classification (NCBI taxonomy): domain Eukaryota; kingdom Metazoa; phylum Arthropoda; class Arachnida; order Araneae; family Nephilidae; genus Trichonephila; species Trichonephila inaurata. The sequence goes on from BMAV01006711.1 coordinate 95,761, forward strand.
CTACTGTTATATCTGTAGGACTTTCTGATTTCACGATATCTTACTCTTCATCCACTACGATCCTCATATAAGTTTGGAGCCTCATTTGATAGTCACTCCTGCAAGATTATGCTGTTGGTTCAGAGCTGTGATCGCACAAACTTCAGTGCCATACTTCAACACAGTACATACATGCTTCGTGTATTTTCTGCACTTCTAATTTCCACATCCGATTAATACGTAATTAAGACTGTGTGAATTTTCTTTAAGCTAAAATAGTGCAATTTTAAAATTTTTATTTATTTTTTTTTTCAATTTATTTATTCGACACAACGAAAATTTACTGATATTCGATACTTTATATACTTTGAATGTAAATAATTAATATCTTAAGATAATTTTTTAAAAAAATGAAAATTAATTTGCTATGTACCTAAAAATAGTAAACTACAAAAAAAATAGTGTATTTTATTATAAAATATTAGTATTACATAAAAATACTGTAGGATAAATTATATAAAAACTTGGAACGCAAAATTTATAAATCATCAATAAATAACCTTTCAATGGAATTTCAAAATGATAAATTTATTAAATTTTAAAAATGTGTATTAAAAATTTTTTGTTAATATCTTTATATCCATAAAAGTGTATTAGAAATTTTAGGGTTTTTGTCGAATATTAAAATAAAAATAATATCATCCTACTTGATTTTGTATTTTATACCCTATAATTACCTTACATAAGGTAATAATCAGTTTCAAAACTAATTAAATATTTACTTTCATCAAATTTTCATGATCTCTTAGTAAAATTAATTTATAATCATTCAATGAAGTATTCTTTTCCTTCCCCTCCAAATTTTAAGCAAACTCTTTCTAAAATTTTCCAGTGCATCCTTTGAGAAAATTTCAATAAACTCAGTACCTCATTCACATGAAGTTTCTTAAGTAAGCACATCACATCTCGAAAAGGAATCACAATTTTCTTGGATCAAATACATGAAAGCTCCCTTACCTCTCCCTTATCCCTTATCAAAAGTTTCTCAATAGAAGTAAAGGAAAATAATAATTACAAGCGTATTTGATATAGCACTTCGTTATTATGTTTGATGATTTGAATCATTGTTTGCTGATTCTCTTGATATTACGTGTAAACAGACTGATGGAAAAAACTATTGCATAATATTGCCATCAAATTAATAAAATTTTAGTCTATTTAGTCAAATATTCAATTACTCAAATTCTTAAAGTATAAAGAAAGACAATAATCAAAATTCATCTTATTTGCTATTTATACAACTGTACAAGTACACATTCACATAAATATAATCGTAAAATAAATGCTTCATATTAACCTCATGTAATTTTTAACATTTTTATAAATGTAATTTTTTTCGGAACATTATTTCATAATATGAATAGCAATGACGTTAATGAATATATATATTTAATTCATAAGAAATGTTTCATTCGCATTTACACACTGTTCTGGCCATTAAAGTTGAATAAACAAAAAAAGTAAGTTAATAACAATACTTATACATATACAGCATAGCAGGAAGACAAACATGATTTCATTTGTTGTCAGGATACTTTGTCTATGCAGGTTCCAATATATATACATATCCCTCCAAAAGTCCTCCATTCATACAGGATTCTCTGTCTATAAAGAGACCTCTGTCTACAGAAGTTCCTCAGTCAGCTAAAATAACTTTGACCCAGTTATCCATCGAACCGAACTGACATACTTGATATGGAAAACCGTTCCATCCTGCTTCACGTCTATCATACACTTTAAAAATCGTAGTGACTTGAGAGAGGTAGAAGCCTAATCTCTCAGAATCCCCAAAACCAAATGACATTAAGGCATGGTTGGTAATATGCAGTCCTTGTGGAAAACTGATGTTTCTGAGGCCTCAGAGTTAGGAAACAGTCACCAACTTTAAGATCTGAGAAATGTAATTCTATCTCTTTAGATTACTCAAGCAGCAAACAGGAGGTGATCGTGTCGTGCTCCCATTGGCTGTCCATATTACTAAGTGGAGGACCCAAATGACGATATCGAACACTAGCATTACACATTAATAAGATTTATATAGTAATTGCTCCGTATGTACATAATGCTGTAAATTACAGAAGGTATTGCTGATTTATTTGGTTCAGGAAAGCCGTGGGTTAAATGCAGTAGGATTATCAATTCACGATATCATGATGGCTGTTTATGGATATAACCAGGCATATTAAACTCTTGTGCGGCAAAAAATTACTTTTCGAACTAGCCGCATGCCCTTTTCGGTCGATCCGAGAAGTATGAGTGTCACTCAAGAATGATCAATGAAGAAAGGGACAGACTTTGTCCAATTAAACCCCAAATACGTTGATATAAGCATGAGTAAGATTTGTTTGTTTCCGTGTCTTCATCCTAATTGACCAAAGTGCAACCAGCGAATAGCTATGAGACTCATGTATCTATATTACTTTTGGTAATAATAAAAACTTTTTAACACAGCTTATAGGCTTCTTTGATTAATTAAGGTATCCGACTACGTTCGGAACCGTGATTTTGCAAAAGTGTGTAATTGGATAATATTTATGATATTTAGTGTCACTTAGATTAGAACACATGTATAAAATTGTTTTAAGGACATTATGACCAAAAAAAATATTTAAATACAATATTTTGGCAAAAAATTAGCTTAGAATAACCTCTTTTTCCAAATGTTCTCCTTTTGTAAGAAAATACTTCTATTGTATTAATATTTTGTCTGTATTCAGCTCAGACCTCTGTACAGAGGCTCAACTAAAATTTTTGAAATGCATAACTTGGAAATCGGTTTATCCATGTTTTACGAAAACAGAAGGGAGAAATTTTAAGAAAATACGTCGATAATTATTTCAAATGGTTGCAACTCTGAAAATAATGTGAATTTTTCAAAAATCATAGTTGAGCCTGTGTTCAGAGGTCTGAGCTATATACAGGCAAAATATTAATACAATAGAAGCCTTTTTCACAAAAGGAGAACATTTTGAAAAAAGATTATTCTAAGTTAATTTTTAGCCAAAATATTGTAATTAAATAAATTTTTTTGTCATAATGTCCTTAAAACAATTTTATACATGTATTCTAATCTAAGTAACACTAAATATCATGAAAATTATACATTTATGCGCTTTTAAATCGTGGTTCCGAACGTAGTCGGATACCTTAAGTCTTTTTAAATAAACATTCAATTACTTGACATTGACAACCAAAATTATTAACCATTCCTTTTCATTCATTCACATTCACAATCTTCTTGAACAACTTCGAGAATTTCGTACTAAAAAAATTCAGTATTCTAACACGGTGGTGGGCTCACATGATCTAACACTAAGTGTGAATCTCAGTTTCTAGTCCCCAATTTTGGCACCTCAAAATAGAACTCTTTATTAAAGTGTTGAAAATATTAAGTGGGGAATTTGAGAAAATAAAATAAATATAATTCAAATATATTTGGAATAATTTAAAACTTAACAATAATTTGTTTGTAAAGTTCAGATGCCACTTTAATTCAAATAAGACCAAATTAGTCTTTTTTTAAATGTTGTATACATTATTCTTTAATTGTATAGTCATAAACAGAGAGATAAGGTTAAAAAAAACTATTTTAAATCTTCCGTGTCAGAACTTTATTTGAATTTATAGAAATTTTCATGAAATTTCACGAGGTTTAACTTGGGAGGAGCAAACTCAATTTCAAAGAAATCAAACACACACACACAGTGCTTGTCTTTATATTTCTTTTTTAAATTCTTTGAATAAGGCATATAATCCTTTTTTAATTCATAAAAAATAGTAAAATGCATATTGATTTAAGTTATTCAATCAAAATATTTCCTGAAAGAGTTAATCTCATCATTTTTCAGAGAAAAATATATAAACATAATAATACATTCAAGAAATAAATGTATTTCATACAGAAAAAACATTATTTTTCGAAAAGTATGCAAATGTAAAATTTTTTGCAGAATTTCAAACCTGAGAGACTAAAAGGAAAGGAATGAATCTCAACAAACTGAAACAGCGAAAAGAAATAAACAGAATGATTTTATCAGAATGACTGTGTAACAGCTCTGATTCAAAAATGATATTGCGTTACTTATTTCTTTTGAAACATATTTTGAATGGAAGTTGATTATTTTTGTATTGAATATTTTTATCACAATGAATACATTTTTGATATGGTTATCGCGTCGTATACTTTTCCGTTCTTTTTTTCCACTACGAAAACATGTTAGAGGATATTTTTAGCAGTGATATATTTTCTAAAGCAATGAATACATGCCAGTTTCAAAATGCAGATAAAAATCTCTAAGAAGGATGCAATAGATAGCAAACATATCCTATTATATCTTAAATTCTGCTTCAGTGTTGTATAAATATTGTTGTTTTGCCGGATTTATTAATAAGTCCATATAAATTATAGATAGATACAAGGAATTTAAAAAAAGAAACTTGAGAGCTGAAATCCGTAAACTAATTACCAAGAATGTAGTTTTTAAATATAAATAACGTCGGGGAAACTAAAAAAGTATGTATACACTTATAATTTTCAGTATGAGATTGTATTCATATTCCGAGCTAAATTACGTGAATATAACTTGCTTCAAATTTTATCTACCTCAAAACGAAAGTAACTAAATACAATTTGTAATATAGGAATATATAGTATGGGAGTTATCAGTTTTGTTAAATTGCAAAAATAAACTAAGATCCCAGTAAATTATGATAAAAAACACATTTGTTTATAGAGTTATAAAGTATGAAAATATAAAACACAGACTTCAACAAACGTAAATTATAAATCTTAAGGATGTGTTGCTGTTGTCTTTGTCCAAGTAGTGCAGGGAAATCAAATGACAATGGAGGTATCCAAAACGGCCTTTCTTAGCTGGATGGCATTTTAGTTTAGGTCTGGCTTTTGCATCAGCATCGATAAGAGTAAGACTATTGGAAGGTTGAGGAATTTCGTGCCTTCTTGGTAAGGCTATCAACCTTCTCATTGCCAAAGCTGTCTACTAGGGCCAATATTTATTGCAAAGTGCAAAGTCCCATCTCAATATACGTGACCATTGATCGCTGAGGTGCATGAGCAAATTTCCCGATCAGGTGGTCAATCTAAAGCGAAATTCCCAGTGTTTAGTCCCCAAGCAAGCTTGGTACTCATTTATTGACCCACTGAGGAGATGAAAAGCAGATCCGACCTTGCCCAGCCAACACCTTTCTGTGGTGTTGTCCAGCCCGAGGATAAAACCTGTACCTGTGGATGTGGAAGTGCGATACGCTACCACAAAGAATATGTTTTACGGCGTATTGGAGCATGAACTTCCGACCCTGGACCCCTACACCTTCGAAAATTCGCGTGTGTGCCACTGCAGTAGAATGTCACTGGAACTCTCAATTTCATTTCTGTGATAGTTATCCAAAGCACCTTCAACGGTCACAAATAAAGCTCGCACATAAAAATTGAGGAAATTTTACCCTTAAGAATTCTGTAGGATTATTTTTCAAGAATTCTTACGAGAATAAGTACATCAACATAGTGTTGGAAAGATTATAAAAAAAGGCATAATTTAATATTTTAAACCTAAATAATGTCCACACATTTTGCAATCAATACCTAAAAAGCAAGTCAAAACCACATTTTAATGTTTTCTCCCTCCCTCTTTTCCCCATAAATACTTGATATTTTGTAGTAAATAGCAACTGATGATAAAAGTTTGTATGGTTGGCTATTTTATGGTTTATGCAAACGATAAAAATTTTGTGCTTTTTGTAAGCATAAAATTTTAATTCAATGCTTCTTCATTATGGAAAACTAAATTGATTCATTTGAAATTATATTTTTAAGCCCATAAGTAATAACTGATTCGTAGGAAAAATAAAGCCATATTTTTCAAATATTCAGATCAGGCTTAAAGTTTTGCTTCCACAAACAATATTTCTCAGTTTTAGAAGAGATGATGTGATACAATTTGCCAAAATATTCACCCGCTAAAACAAGATTTACTTAAAATTAATTTATTTTATATACACTGCTGGCCACCGTAAATGCAACGCCAAGAAAGACAAGAGATAGCGCAACAAAATTTATTTTGTAGATCACATGTTGACCAAGTATCAAATGATTAAATTATAGACTTCTGTGAAGTGTGGTTTATGCCAGAATCAGTAGCCAGAATAGCCACCATTGTTGGAGCTCCGCTGCCACACGCCTCGGCATTGATTCAAAGAGACTTTGGATGAGTTCTTGGGGTACAGCAGACCAAGCAGCTTCCACACGTTGCCAAAGTTGATCTGGTGTGGCAGCTGGGGTGTAATCTGGGTCAATCGTTGAGCAACCATGGACCACATGTTTTCTATCGGTGACAGATCCGAAGAGATATTGGTGATTGACGAAGAGCCTTTGGACAGTGCTTGCCGCGCATTATCCTGTTGAAATATGGCTGTGGCCAAGCCCTGAAGGTAAGGAAAAACAACTGGCTCCAACACCTTGGAGATGTAGTGCTGGCTGTTTAAAGTACCGGCAATGCGTACTAGAGAAGTGCGAGAGTGATATACAATACCGCCCCATACCATAATACCCGGTGCAGGACCAGTGTGACGGTGCATAACGTAGCTGTTCAGAATCGAATCCGACCATCGTGGTGTTGCAGACAGATGCGTGACTCAACAGTAAAGACAACTTCATTCCATTCTGCCACCCACATCCTTCTTTCTTCGCACCATTGGTGGCGGAGACGTCTGTGGTTCTGCGTCAAGGGTAGACCAAGCAATGGATGTCTTGCGAATAGACCACTCTTCTGTGAACGGCGTCGAATGGTATGCGCAGACACTGAATGATGCGTTACAGACTCAATGTGCTGTGCTATGGTTCGTGATATGACTGAGCGATCCGTCATTGCCATGCGCACAATTTGCCTACCTCACGCTAAGTGGTGCACTGAGTTAGATGTGATTGACCACGTCGGTCCGTCGAACCCTCCTGCATCCAGTGGTCACATATCCGCATTACAGTGGCTTCGTTTCGTCCAACACGACTACCGATTTCCCTGAAAGATAATCCACAATCTTGGTAGGCCACTATCCTTCCTGTGTCAAATTTGGATACTTGATCAAAAGCTGATCGCGTTTTTCTACGAGACATAACTGATCGTTTTTTGAAAAAACCACAAGAAAAGCACAATTGCCGAACTTGAAATAGTCGAAATCTCCAAGCCTTAAATAGCACTTTCAGGTGTCGCCATAGGCGCGCGTGATGTGCGTCTGCCCTGAAATTCTAATCATTTGCATATCTCACCTCCACTAATGCATGTTGTAAATTTCATGTTATTTGCATGCTTGCTTCAGAGTGTTGCATTTACAGTGGCCAGCAGAGTAACTTTATCACTTTCGTATGCTCTTTTTGATTGGAAATAACTAGATCCATATTTCGTATCAATCAGTATTTCGTATCAATATGTTTGTTGACAGTATCATAGTGTTCATGTAAAGATATTACCAAAAAGAAATCAAAACCCATTTTTCTGCACCGAAATGCGTAAAATGTGTAATAGTTGTTTACCTATTGTTCCTATGGATTGCACATCTTAACTACAACTATCTTCCCCTACCAAACATTTCCAACATTAAGGAACCTACTAAGTGAATTATGGATTCATGATAACGATACAAGCTCGGAAGCCTCAGTTTGCTAATAATGCACTACTGACCATTAAAATCGATACACCGGGAAAAATTGCAGATAAAAAATTGATATTTAATGGAAATAACAAGTTATATAATTTTCAAGGAAATTTAGGTGTATAGCTCCTGAGAAATCTCTACCCAGAGCAATCACATCTAGCAGTAATAACAACGCTTAAACGCCTAGGCATTAAGTCAAAGAGAGATTGGATGGCATGTGCTGGTACAGATGCCCATGCAACTTCGACACGATGCTACAGCTCATCAACCGTAGTTATTGGCATATGGTGACACTCCAGTCGCTCGGTAACCATGGACCAGCCGTATTCTATTGGCGACAGATCTGGTAAATGTACTGTCTAGGGCAGCAGCCGAACATTTACAGCGTCAAAAAATGGTCCGTACAATACAACAACATGCGGTCGTGCATTATCCTACTGAAATGTAGGGTTTTGAAGGGATCAAATAAAGGATTGAGCCACGGGTTGTAACAAACCAGAAATGCAACGAGCACTTTTCAAAGTACCATCAATGCGAACAAAGGTGACCAAGACGTGTATCAAATATCTCCCAGTATCATTAAGACAGGTGATGGACAAGTACGGTGTAGTGCTACCAATGTGCATTCACCACGATGCCGCCAAACACGGATAAGAAAATCTTGATGCCATTCGTGCGCCCAGGTTCGTCGTTGATCACAACATCTGATGCAGCTTCAAGGGTAGCCGTAGCCATGGTCTCCGAGATGGGAGTCCATGCTGCTGCAAAACGTCATCGAATTGTTCGTGCAGACACTTATCGTCTTGCAAAGGATCCCAATTCTTGACTCAGGGCTCGTGTCATGTCTGCATGATCCATTAAGGCCGCCATGTGGGCAACATGCTTTTTTTCTCGGCTTGTAGTGATAGGGGGCCGTTAAGATTCATTTCGGCCTTCCGTATTACCGTTCTGATGTCATCGATTCCGTATTCTGCTTACAGTCATTGGGTCTCGACTGACGCGAGCACCAGTACTGAGATACGATAAACCGCAATCCTGGTACGCTATAATTCAACCTTTATAAAAGTCAGAAACGTGCTGGTACGCATCTCTGTTTCTTACACGAGTCATCACAACAACTTTTCACCAGGCAACAACGTTCAAATGCAATTCGTGTATTAGAAACTGGCTGAAACATTTCCTCTTTTAAACACAATGTAAATGTCGCTACCGGTGCCTTCTTTGTCTGAATGCTCTGAAACGCTAATAATTTGAAAATCATAGAGCCTTCTCGCTGTCATTTAAATTGCAAGTGTACGTTGCCTTCTTAGTGTATTAATTTTAATGGCCACTAGTGTACATGTTTTAATCGATCGCTGTCGATTACTTTGATACATACGATCAGGCAACTGTTTAAGACATCAGAATTTTAAAGGATCTTAAGAGGCTCCTGCAAATGTTTAAAATAACTGCGTATCAGTTTCAAAGAATTTTTTTAAAGATATTCTTGCTTTCAGCATCTCAAATAAGATGAATAAGAAATAATGAGTTCTGATTAGCAGTTGGGAGCATTGAAGCAGAACAAACAAGTAAAAGTATCCTTTCTTTTCTTTGGAGTTGACCATTTGGTATTTTTTCGAGTATGGGAATAGCTAACTTTAAACAAAACTATTGTCTGGAAACTTGAACCTGCTCATTCATCCAAAGACTAGTCATAATTGTTACATTCATCACTTGGTTATACATGATCTAGTTCTATGCTTCGGAAGCTCCTCTAGAACAGACTGCAACAAATGCAACAGATTGTTCAAAGCAACGAATTTATGTTCTCCTAACCATCCAATGTAGAGGGAAAAAACAAAAATGAAATATTGAGCTAAATAATTGGTTTGCCTCTAACGGATTTGATATCTTGTTAATAGAATAGATTCGGTTTTCTCTGGAATCAGATTAATCTTGTAAAGTCAGAAGAGAACAAGGCAGACACAATTTGGTCCAAAGTATCATTGAACATTCTGCATTCAAAGTACCCAACATCAATTAATGGTCTTGAAACTTCCATTGAATATCGTAACGAAAGCATGTCTATTAAGATGTTCTGTGACTGCTGTGTGGTATCGGGATAAAACCCTATCTCATTGTCAGTTTCTACGCTGCAGCAAATGGTCCTGATTTCTAGTATTTGTAACATAATTCTCATTCAAATCACACCAACATCCTTAACGAGTAACTTCTCCATGAATTCTGGCCTGCGCATTCAACCGATTCAAATAAATCCTTCATTAAAATGAACTCGAGAGTGCTTTCCACTTACTTAACTACCTCCAACTAGTCTCAGAGAGATCAAACTGGTTTAATGGAGGAAAGATCATTGAGACAATATCAATAGTTATTTACCTCAGAAGATTGTAAGAACAATTGCTGTAAAGATTGCGTAAATGTTTTGAATCATTCACGTATATTATTATTTAAGTTATATTTGTTTATTTAATTAGTGACTTCAAATAATGTTTGTTAATAAATCAAATGTTATATAGAACTCACGACTTTTTACCCATCATTGTACATTTCAGGTGTTCCAAAACTGTACGTCAGGTGGGCAAGAGCTGAAAAAGGGGGATCATATCAGTTTTGGGAAAATTTAAAAAAAATAATTCCATGCCACTTTAATTAAGTAACGACTAGAATATTTTTGAAAATGTGGAAAATTGACATCTTTACAAGACACCCATCATTATGTATGGTGACCACAAATTTCTCAATTTTACATTGATTTTTTTCACTAACATCCCTTGCATAGCCATGCTATTAATAATAGTCACAAATTGGCTAAAACCACTGCTGGTTCAGTTCAAATCAACATAGCTTGAGTTAAGATTTGCGAAAATTATGTCACCTAACTTTGACTCTCCATAGAAAGAAAAATATGTACTATCTAAGACAAGTTTTTTTCATTAGATGGTGCATTTCGTTAGCATTCCAAAATAGAACAACACTTGCTTCTTTTCAATCCATAATATTTACTGATATTTTTTAATGTTATATAATTATTTCATTTCAAAAAATTTGGTCTTAAGTCCGTAGTTCAACTTAAATTATAAATTTAAAAATGAAACGAAATTCATTTTTGTAGTAATTAAATAAATTAATTGTTCGAAGTGTTTGGCTTAAACATGAATGTAGGTTCTACATCTTTTTAAAAGGGATTCCTTGATGAGTCCTGATAACTTTATTTAATACCACTAAACATATTTCTTCCACTGTTCTATCATTCCTATAGTGCAAATAAATGGGTTACATATACAAATAGTTTAAAAAAGGTTTTAAAAATGGCGTCCTTTAAGAAGGTTGCTATTGGCACTCCAGAACAACTGACATCACTTTCGATTTGATTTAATTTTGTATTCATATTACACTTTGAAGCTGACCGTACACAACTGGTCATTTGGTAAGAGAGAGCCTAAAATAACTCCACACTTTACAAATTTTCATCTTACCCATTTGAGAACGTTTAGTTTTGACAGATTTAGCTTATATCAGGCTCTCTACATGGTAGATTTTTAGTGTGGCATCTTCATTCAAACCAATGTCTGAATAATATGTGCTACGGTTTCGTGAGCATGACTACTCGTCTACTGCATCTATTACATCTTTTCAATGATTCTTTTTTAGAAGTACGTGCACGGTAGCCACTGAAAAAGTGTTGTGCATGGAATAGGATTGATTCATGATACTGGATCAAGTTCACGCTTCTGTTTAATTAATAATAATCTCCTTGTGTGTGAAGCTGCCAAGGTGACAGATCTTACCAGACTGAACCCTTAGAACGCCCAGTGACAGGACCTTGTGACATCACTGCCTGGGACACCTATGTATATGATAATTGGTCATCCTTGGTTCATATTAAGGGAACTATAAACGCCTATTGATACATTGGTACTGTGTAAAGGCTGCTGGCGTTCCTTTTCTTTAAAGAAAATAAAAGGAATGTCCAATTAACTTCTTAGCACTATAAGGCCCGACAGCATTCTGTGCATATCAGCTAATGCGATTTTCAAGATTTTTCTGAGAAATATCCGGATATGCAGAAGTAATTTCAAATACGTAATTTCTCTCCTCAAATGAATAACTTCGTCATCAAGAACATTCAACATTTTGAAATAAACACCACTTATTGTTCGGTGCAAATTTAATTTTTTTCACTTTCAGATCATTCCTAACTGTACTTGCACCTTTAGTGTAACCATATTTATATATATATATATATATATTGATCATGTGATATATATATATTTATATATATATATATATATATTGTGTGATTTTCCTACTGTCTATGTGTTTTTCTAATGTGATTGTTGGATGTTTATCTCTTGTATGTAGAGAGTAAGACTATATATATATATTGTTTCTTGGTTTTGGCACTTCTAAAAGTGAAACTTCCTTAGAATTAACTATAATCCTGCCTCCCTTTAGTATCCTAAGCTTAAGATACTGATGCATGAACAGAAATCCTCCCTATTAATTTTTAAAAAAATAAAAGCTTTGGATGATTTTCCATTCTGCATACTAATTTGCTCGTAGTTCTGTGTGTCCATCATGATTATGAAATGGAAATAATTACAATTCCCAATTGATTTTCGACAGTTAAATTAACAAGAGAAATCTGTTTAAAGATTGCAACTCATCTAAATTGTAATAAATTAGTCTATTGCTTAATTATTTATAAACTTTATATTATTTAACAACTAAAACTATTTATATATTTTATTAAAAACAAAATAGTTTAATAAATGGTTTTAAACTTTATCTTGGAATAAAGAAAAAGGCTTCATAAACTTACTTTCCTCTTTTCCCTTGACTGTTAGTAGTAAATAAAAAGAAAGAGAGAAACTGATTCTTTTTAAAATGTTATGCGAGCTCTTCATAGAATTGCTCTCTCAGAAAAGCTTCTCTATTCCTCAGATTCAGAAACGAAGCTATTTTGAAAAGTTTGAAATACCAAGAAAATGTTACAGCTCGATTCGTTGCCTTTAAATTTGGAAAAAGATTCCTTTTAAAGTGTGACGCTAAAGTCTCGTTTTGCCAGATTGAAATCCTGTTTTATTTCCGGATTTGTCGGAATGAATTCAACTCTCTATTTTCTTTTCGATTTTTTCTCTATTTTTTTGTTCGAATCTGAGGCTTTCAAAAACACTTTGGATCCAATTATTTGACATTTGCTTTTAGAATTTTGAAAAATGAGATTCATATTAAATTTTTTTGAATTAGTTGATTTTACTAAAAGGCATTGCAAAAATATTTCTGCACTATATTTTTTTTAAACTATTATATTTATACCATTTTGTAAATCAAATATCAGATTTATAATTAAGGCATTTTTGTAATTTTACCATTTTACAATTTATGTACATCTTTACGTATTTATTCGAATCGACGCCACACTCTTTTCCGACGTTAACAGTAGTGAAAAGCGGATGTGGCTTCGAATCGATAGAAAAAATATTCGTTGGATGGAGCAATTAGAGGTCCACGTATATATTAAAAAGTTTATAACAATATTAAAACTACTAATTACTCCCTTTTATTAGTTCATTTTAAATTTATTTTAATTTCTTAAAATTGGATATCGATAAAGCATTTGAGAGAGAGACACTATTTTTTTTTAATTTTCACAAAAACTTGTTGAGAATTTGAAGTGCAGCTTAGAATGTATGGCTTATACTCGAATAAATAATGTGTATATATATATATATATATATATATATATATATATATGACATGTTTTGAGTCAGAAACAGACTTAGTTTTTCCTTACACACACACACACACATATATATACATATAATAATCTGCAATAATATTCTGATTTTGTTATAGTTTGTTAATTTTAATTTTGCACTTTCTAAATGATTGTTAAATTACATATATATAGTTGTTAGTTCTTCTATCTATGATATATTTTTGGTGACATAGTAGAGCATTTTTCTTAAAAACTACTTCTAAAAATCTAGTATTGTGAATTTCTGTTTTTTTCTTTTAAGGGGACAGTGGACTTTCAAAAACTTTTTTTTTAATTATTAAGTAAGAGTAATGAAAATTTATGAGCATATACTCTGGATTACAACTAGATCAAATATATCTTTAAAAAAATTTTCAATTAAATTTTTTTTTAAATTAAAAAAAATTAATAAGTTTTAAATTTTTTAAAAACATTCCATGCGTTCCAATTTTTTTATTTTTTGACTTCGTCTAACATTATTAATGTTTATTAGTACACGTTACACATAAATGGGAATTTTTTAGCAATTTCATGCACCGGTTAATTTTTTAGAAAGGTTTTTGTTCATTTGTACTTAATTTTCTGTAAAATATCGGATTTTGTACACTAAAAATGAAATTTAACTATCTAAATGAAGTCAAAATTTTAAATGGATACCCAGATTTATTTATGTACTTATCAGTATTCTTCACGAGAAATATCAAGCAATTTGCTCAAAAATTGAGACGCATGGAACATTTTAAAAGCACGTAAATCTGAAAAAACAAAGTTTTGAGAAAAGTCATTTTAAAAATGTTTTTCCACTTACCTTTTATAATTGTTGTTCTGATATTATTAAACATCCATTTTATTTAATAACAGACATATTTATACTAGGTTATTTATTTACAAGCATAATTTGAAGAGAGAAAAAAATTAATAAAAGAATAAAATGGTTTCACATGATACAGTTTTTCGGTAAAATGTTTTCAGTGATAGTACAAATAAATTTATTTACTGAAAAAAAAAAAAAGGCTTCATAAACTTATTTCCCTTTTTCCCGCTGTTAGTAGTAAATAAAAGGAGAGAAACGATTTTTTAAAAAATGTTATGCGAGCTCTTCAAGAATTGCTCTTCAGAAAAGTTTTTATTCCTCAGATTCAGAAACGAAGCTATTTTGAAAAGTTTGTCCCGAAAATTTACAGCTCTTTCTTGCCTTTAAATTTTAAAATTTTTTTAAAGTGTGACGCTAAAGTCTGTTTTCCAATTGAAACCTTTTTTATTTCCGGATTTTGGAATGAAAACCTCATTTTTTTCGTTTTTTTCTCTTTTTTTTTGTTCGAATCTGGGGTTTCAAAAATTTTGGACCCAATTATTTGACATTTGCTTTTAGAATTTTGAAAAATAAATTTCATAAAATTTTTTTTGAATTAGTTGTTTTTACTAAAAGGCATTGAAAAAATATTTTGCACTATATTTTTTTTAAACTATTATATTTATACCTTTTTTAAACAAAATGTTTTTAAATTTGGCTTTTGAAATTTTACCATTTTCAATTTTATAATCTTTGGATATTAATGACCCCACACCTTTTCCACGTTAACAATGTGAAAAGCGGATGTGGCTTGAATCGCTAGAAAAATATTCGTTGATGGGGCAATTAGAGGTCACGTATATTTTAAAAAATTTTTATAAAAATAATAAAACTACTAATTCCCCCTTTTTTTAGTTCATTTTAAATTTTTTTTAATTTCTTAAAATTGGTATCGATAAACTTGAGAGAGAGACACTATTTTTTAATTTTTCCCAAAAAACTTGTTGAGAATTTAAAAGGGTTAGAATGTAGGCTTTATGAATAAATAATGTGTATATATATATATATATATGACATTTTTTTGAGTCAGAAAAAACTTAGTTTTTCCTTACACACACACACAAAAATATATAAAATATAATAATCTGCAAAATATTTGATTTTGTTTAGTTTGTTAATTTTAATTTTGCACTTTCTAAATATTGTTAAATTACATATATATAGTTGTTAGTTCTTCTATCTATGATATATTTTTGGTGACATAGTAGAGCATTTTTCTGAAAAACTACTTCTAAAAATCTAGTATTGTGAATTTCTGTTTTTTTTTCTTTTAAATTGATGAAAGTAAATTTCTTTTAGATAATCTTAGATCACTGTTACCAACGTTTTTAACAGATAAATTTTAGTATTTTTGGATTATTTTTACGTTTTTTCTGTTCGGTTATTTTTAAATAATATTCGTTCGTGAATATCGTTTTCAAATTTCACACGTGTGTGAAAATAAGTGTGAACACAGGATTCCACCATCATTTGCATTGATGGCTTCATGATGTATACATCTTAATGTCAGGCTAAAAGAATTAACAAAATAAAACAACTCATTGTTTGTGTAACATTATCGCTTATCCTTTAACGAAAAAGACCTTACTTTTTATTACCGAAAAATGTGAAATGTTCGGTGACACACACACAATGACTGGCATTAAAGTTGAAAAATGAGTGAGATTATTCAATGAATATTGATAATACTACGCTGAATCACGCCCTGGTCTACCGTATGTGATTGCTGAAGGTTTTATGAAGGCAGTTAAGGCCTAAGTTTACGCCAACAGCAGATTCACAACGTCGAAGTTGTTATCAGAATTATCAAAAATTTTAAGGTCCTATTTGCTTAAAATTGTATCCGAGATATAATGGCTTATGGAATAGTATTATCATTGTATTTCTTAATAGCTGATCGAGAGGAACGGAAAAAGAAAAAAAAATAGCTAGTCCCTCAACATTTTTGACCCTCCATAACGAGGAAAATGCTAATCTTATTCTCGTAGGAGATGAGATATGGGGGTCTAATGTGTCTCCTGCTTTGTAACAACAGTTATTGCATCGGAGATACATATCCCCAAAACAGACACTTTCAAAATGCTAGGTCATAACAACTCTGTGTTTGGATAGAGAGGTTGTTTGTTAGTTTACTTTTTGATGGAGCTTTCTAAAGCCAAGCTGTAAGAAATCTTCGTCAACGACCGGAGGAATACTTTCAGTTGATATCGCACGGCTTTATCATAAAGTAACACCACATGCTTGAACTCAATTTCAAAGTTTGATCAACTCTTTTGGCTCAGAGGTATTCGATTATCCGCCGTACAGTCCAGATCTTGCATCAAGTGATTATCATATCTTCCGCATTCAACAACCTTTCAGGACGGTAAGCATTTAGACACCAACTGAAAATAGAAACACAACCACATAACTACTATCATCACCAGAGGTAGCATTCTATTAAGAGAATATTGTAAAATTTTTACAATAATTTCTTGGCGGCCGCGGTAGACGAGTGGTATAGGTATCGGATCATGGCTTGCCTTGTCGCGAGTTCGAGCCCAGTACCACTAAAGACCCACCGTGTAGAGCAGCGATGCACGTTAAATCTGTCGAGAGCTGAAACGTCCTTCCGTTGGTGTGGTAGTTAGGAGAGGGGGTGCCAGCTCAGATGTCGTCCACGTCAATTGACCATGGTTCAAAATTTGGGTCCGTTGCCAAAAGCCCCGTTTTGCGAACAGTGACGTTAATATTCAATAAATTTTAAACCCAAATTTACAATTTTTTTTTCCCAACAAGTCTTTTGTGAAAAGAGAATTGTAAAGTTCAAAAATGAATGTTTTGTTTTTCTTTGAAAAATATTCATTTGTTTGGTTATAATATAGATAAATAGACCTTGCTTGCAAATGGATAACCTATTGCCACTTTAAGAATAAAATGATTTTATGTAGAATTTTTTTATTTAAAAAATAAGTCTAAAGATCTAAACTTTTTATCCTCCTTATAATATATGAAACACATCTTTAAAATGTTCACTGTTGTTCGAAAAAATATCATAAATGTTACCAGTATAGTAAAAATCGATGTTCGTTTAAAAAGTGAAGACTAAAAAATGCCTCATCTTTAACCTGAATCTAATCTCGCCAAGTTCGCGTTATTGGAGAAAACACACAACATACACACACAAAAAATATTAGTTCTCATTGGTTTTTCGTTCATTGATGTATCCTATAAAAGACGTTACTGATTTTTAAAGACACGTCTTGTTTTGAAAATTTGGTGGCAAAGTTTTCCAGTGAGTATATTCCATATGGCGTCATTAGTAGCATTTTTGGCAACTTTATCTCCTTCACCAGCGAAAGCGAAAAGTACCACCTGTGGGATTGTTTAGGGTAACCAAATAATAATATCAATATAAAATTTCTATAGTTTTTTCTTTCGTGGAATTTTTTTTTTTATTTTCCCAAAATTTTATTTTATAATTTTGAGATTTTTTTTTTTTTTTTCCTTTCAAGTATTTTAAATCTTTACAAATTTATACCTTTTTGCCTAAGTATCTTTTACTAATTACTTATTTCAAAAACATTTTTAAGATTATCTTATACCTTTAATTTGTCATTTCATTTCCTAAAAACACACTCTTTTAAGGATTAAAAGATAGTCATTCTTACTTGGAAGCATTTCGTTTAATTTTTATCATGTAATAGCAGAGTATTTTAATGGTTCGTCTTTGCCTATTTATGCTTTTAATATTATTTTTCTTAGTATTTTAATTTCTAAATAAAACAAAAGTAATTACGTTACAATATACACAAAAAAGTTTATACAACTATGATAAAATATACATAAAAAAAGATTTCTGCCTAAAAATAAAGGAAAAAAAAAAAAAACATGGATACTGAACAATTATTCAAGTATTGTAACTAAAAGTTAGTAAAAATCAAAGATGAATATGAATATAATTTAAAGTTACTTTTTTACGCATTACATTTTCTTATACACTCATGGACAAAAAAATTAGCGCACCAAGAAGAGACGTCAAAATTAAACGAAATTTTACATACGTGATGACTACTTTGATATAAGTAAATGATTAAAAAAAATCAAAGAAAAAGTATCATTTATTTCAGAGAAAAGGCAAAAATGGAGGATTTAAAAACCCGTTGAACCCCCCTTTTTGTGGAAGCATTGAGGCATTGATACGGGTTTAGGCATACAAGTATGATTCGAGACATTTTTGCCATATTTGCTGTAACCTTGCCCTAGTTCATTCAAACTCATGGGGTGCCCAATCCCGGGGCCCAAATAAACCAAATAGCTGATTAAAAAACGGGGATCGGGCAGGCCAAGAAAGGGTATAAAGTGAGGAGAAGTCTTCGACACCCTTTTTCCGTTTTAGGCCGGCATTGCCCGTTAAAATGGCTTGGGGGTGTTGAGAGGGAACACATTTGGTTGCGGATGCCCCAATCCCGGCGTCATGGCTCCAGGATCAATACTAGAGTGACCGTATTGTTGGGGGAATGACACCCCCTACCATCAACCAGCTGTGGCAGCGGGGTATCGCGTGCAAAAGGGGGATTGGGCGCACCACGGTGTTCCATACAAACCAATTGTCATCATCGAGATTGAATCTACGTCGCAGACAACCTGGTTTCCCTTCCGCTTCAGTCCGCCTCGTGCGGGCACCATTCAAATGGAGGCAAATGGTGGGCTCAAGGGAGCAAAGTAATGGGCTCAGGATCCCCAAATGTCCTTCAGCCAGGCGCCTTTTTTATGTTCGGGGAAAACAAGGGGGCGCAATGAAAGTGCTACCTGCGCCTGGGGGGGCCGATGGCGTTGGCTGTACGCGGGATTTCTAGGTGTGGTGGTCTTCTCGACGACTGGTCTGTCGAGGGCGTCCTGAGCATGGTGTTCATGCAAATGACATCCTTTTGGATACATTGGTCCCAACACCTCCTCACAACACAATTAGAGCGGCGAAATCGACGAGCTATTCGCCTATCTGACCCTATGCCGATGATTCGCCGCCTCTCAAACTGCGACAGCTGCTCATATTATCTTCGAAAACGGCGTAATGGCATGTCTACCTCAGCTATTCCTTCGTAAAAGATTCAGCATACTCAAACAAGCTTTGGTTACCTATTTCATGCTGCATGGAGAATGACGTTGAACGCCCTCTACCGGCTATACGTAATGCGCAATCACGCTGCATTTCTTATCATTTGCATATCTCCCCAACATGTACCTTCATGCCAAGTTTCGTTACGATCCCACAATTATTTCTTGGTGCGCTTATTTTTTTTGTCTATGAGTGCATAATAAAAATATAAATTTGTAATGATATCTAAAAAGTTCATAGAAAAAATTTTTGACCAGAGCTAGATGCGATGCATATTTTAAAAAAATCACTTAAAAAACCTAACTTTGTGAAATATAAAGCAAATTTTGAAAAAAAGTATACCTTTTTAAGGGGCAAACTATTATAGCCTAAAGTTAGAGTGAGCTGGATTTATCGCCTCTGAATTATTATGTTTTTGAGCCACAATGCACATACTTACACACACATTTATTCAAACTTTTTATCCTATCAATGCATTGTAAAAATATCTAAGAAAAATATTTGAAAATAATGTCGAATTGTACAGAATTTTAAGAAAAAGGTGTGTGAGACAGCTATTTTTATCTCTCATAAGACCTTTAAATACTTCCTAACTTTGTTTCGTTTCTGGAGTATTTTTAGCCAAAATATTTTGAAATTAATATTGTTAATACTTTATTTTTTAAAATTATTTTTCTTCAGTTTCTACTTGGGAATTTTTTATTCAAAAATAAATATTCCGAGAGATTGGTCATGCTTCAGGATAAACAATCCGGAAACCCTTTTTCGTGTATTGAATAAAGTATTGATTCATGTAACTCATTACATTGTTATTTTTCATGTAAATTTTGGGTTTTTATTGAAACTCAAATTTTTTTTAAGTTTTTTAACCCTTTTAATGCAAAATTAAATTTAAAAAACAAAAATTATGATTTCCCCTAAAAAAAAATTTTAATTTTTTTCTTATGATTTGGAAAATTTTTAATACGTATTGCGTTATTCAAATGTGTATAACATTGACTTCATTTATTTTATTTATTTGTAAAAATAAATGATTTAACAGAGATTCAAAAATGTATTATATATAAATTGTGCAGATTTAAATTTTATAATCAGAGAACACAATTCTATTAAAAAAATGGAACATGAAATTGTAACGCAGGTTATTTCATTTAATTTTAAAAATGAAGAATAGATTTTGATGAGTGTAGTTATTCAGATAAACCTTAACTCAAACCCAATATTTTTAGACGACTCAAGAAATATAAAGCATAGCCATTATGTTTATCATCTAAGTTAATTTAAACTCATTATTTTCGCCATAAGTCGAGTTTTTTTTTTGCATTAAAAAGGAACATAATCAGTTATAATTAATCAAAAAATAAAAATGTCTTCACAGAGATTTTTTTTAAATATAATTCATTTGTGTGTATACTAAAGAACTTATCTTTCTTACATCAAAGATAATGAAAGCTTCAGTAAAAAAATAAGTATACTGTATAAACATAATTAGTTTTCATTTTGCCTTCAAAAATAAATACCAATGTAATGAGATTAAAAAAGTGTATTATATGAAATGTTTTTAAAAATATTAACCATATTTTTTGTTTACTCATATAGTAAACCGAGTATGCAAATGGGATGTTTACTACTTCTAGTTATATTCCAATTTCAACCTTCTATCTCGAAACCCTCAAGCATGAATGAAAATTGATTGCTAATTTTACATACAATAAAAAGTTCAAAATCAATAAAAAAATATATTTTTCACTATCATGAAGAATGCATCTATATTCTTAATTAGAACTTTTACATCCCCAATAAATTCATTTGTTTATGGAATTAATTGAATTATAAACCTTCTTTTAGAAGAATACGTGCATTGTATAAGAAACAATTGCCTAAAAACATAAGTGAAATACATTCTACATAATAATCCATAATTAGGTTATAAGGAATAATTATAACAGGAATTGATCAGTAATTTAATGGAATGAGAGTTTGGAAGAACCTAATTTACGTAACAGAAGGGAAAAAATACATTTTATCCACAAACGAAATCCGTCTTTCAAAAAAAAATAAAGCTTGTTGTAGAGCGATGAAAGACGGTGCAATAAATTGTTTCCTTTCTTTCATTGCTTTTAATATTTTCCATCTTTTGTTTGAACAGCAAAATACTTCAAAGGAATGAAGCAGTAAAAATGATTTGAGGCCCTGTGGTCTTTTTCCTTTTTATGTAATGACCTATTCGCATGTTGTTTATGGTTCTTATTCTTGCTGCTTTTAAAGGGAAAATGTTTTCATTGAAGGGAAAAACGTAAATCATGCATGAGATCGTGAGCTAAAAAATTTGGTAAGGTAAGTAAAAAAAAAAAAAAAAAATGGGAAAAAAATATTTAATGCATTGGAATATGAGTCAGAAGTATTACGTGGATCTATTTTATAAGTTAAAATGATGCCTCGATGCAAATGAAAAAAAAAGTTAAATTCTCCGAAATGAATTCCATTGAAAATAATGCTGCTTAGGTGGAATCTGAATGTGTCTGTCTAAAATTAGCAAATGTTATGCTATGTATTTCTAACTGCGAACAGATTTCAAAAAATAGATTAAAAAATAAGTCATTAAAATAAAATAAATTATTTATTAATTAAGAAGATTCGTAAACACATTCAAATTTAGTTTAGTTTACACAAACGAATTTTCCATTCAAACACAGTACAAATGTAATTAGAATTTGTCGATGTAATCATATATATATATATATATATAATTTGTAGAAAATTTCCCAATTCATAAATTAATGAAGATGCAGTGAATAAATTTTCCTTCATGTAAAAAGATTACTTGCAAAATATCTGAAATAAAGCAATGCGAATATATTGAGCATTTAACATGTACATTTACCTGGCATCTGAATAATGTGTAAAAGCGTTGATTTATCCTTATTTTTTAGGCATGAAATTCTCCTTAATGCATACTCGAGCTCATTATCTCATTGTCTTGAGCAGAGGTGGGAAACCCGTGGCCTTGAAGCCACACTCGGCCTCCGTGGGTTCCTTGTGCGGCCATTCATAAAGCTAGCACTTCTACTAATTAATATTTAATGATATAGATGACAACAGTTTGCAAATCAATGGAATTAAATATAGAACGGCATAAATGTGTATCTTTTTCAGTGACTGCTAATGGAAATAGCCAATTGTACATTTCAAAGGCTGGAACATCCCCTAATGCAAAAAGGCAACACTACCATACATGCTCCTATAGATTAACAATTATGGTTTGGAAATTTGATTCCTGTATATATATATATATATATATATATATATATATATATATATATATATATATATATATATATATATATATATATATAGGTTGGCCATAACTAAACTGCAAGAGTTCAAGGAGGGCTGGAGAGAAAAGTACCGGCAACATTCCAGTGAAATTAAATCTCTGCCCATTTCTGAAAATGCGCAAGTGAAATATTGAAAAAAAAAATCCCGCCATTTTCACCCAATAGATAGCACTATGCCATTTTTTATTGCTTAACGACGTCATATATGCAAATTTTAAGCCCATAGAACAGTATAAAAACAAGTTCACATTGAGTAATGTTCAATCATGACTCTGAATAAGAAGGAATGTGCATTGTTAGTGAAGATATTCCATCAGAATGGTAGTAATTATTCAGGTACTGTGAAAGAATACCGGCGTATGAAATGATTAAGAAGAAATCCAATGAGTGTCAATGGATTGAAAAATATTATTTTTGAATGTGAAGAAACAGGAGAATCGGGTTTTATTCCAGAGACAAGAGGGCAGCGTCCGGTTAACTCGGAAAGAATGCAACAAATTGATGATGCTATTGCTACTACGAGTAGTAACTCAGGAGCCAGTATTCTACAACAAGTGAGCGCTAGAAATGCGGCAAGGATATTATCTCTTCCCTGGTAAACTGTGCATAAAGTGTTAAGCCACTTTCTTCGGAGTTATCCGTATAAAACTAAATGCTTCAAGAAT
>BMAV01006712.1:0-221421 GCA_019973955.1 Trichonephila inaurata madagascariensis
ATTATTTAAATTTGGTTACTCTGAAAATAAGGGAATTTTTTCAAAATTCTAATTGAGCCCTATAGAGAGGTTTAAGCTATATAGAGGCAAAATATTACTATAGTAGAAGCATTTTTAACAAAAAGAGAACATTTGGGAAAAAGATTTTCTAAGTTAATTTTTTGCAAAAATATTGTATTTAAATAATTTTTTTTGGCAAAATGTCCTTAAAACAATTGTATACATGTATTCTAATCTAAGTGACACTAAATATCATGACAATTATCCATTTATGCGCTTTTTTAAAATCACGGTTCCGAACGTAGTCGGATACCTTAAATGATGTTTTATTTTCGATATTTCGATAGTCTCGCGCTCCCCTCAGTGGTTTATCACGCCCTTTAGGGGGTGCCCCACAATTTGAGAAAGGCTGGAGTAAACAGTAGTCGAAAGTGGCAGCTCTGTGTTTTTCCCGCCGTTCTTCCGAAAATGTTACCCTTCTTTGGTGATGCTGTAGGTAGCTCGCCTCACGCGTTTTAAAAAATTCTTAAAATATTTGCAGTACATAAATAACAGTTTTTACGTAATTTAAAATAATTAATAAATGATAATTATTACATAGTAAGTTATAAATGATAATTATTAAGTAGCAAATTATAAATGGTAATTATTAAATAGTATATAATAAATGATAATTATTAAATAGTAAATTATAAATGATAATTATTAAATAGTATTTTAATAAATGATAATTATTAAATAGTATATTATAAATGATAATTATTAAATAGTATTTTAAAAAATATAAATTTTTTGATAATTATTTAAAATAGTTTTATAATAAAAATTTTTATAAATTATTAAAAAAATTTTTTGTTATATAAATGATAATTATTAAATAGAAAAATTATAAAGGATTACAATCAATTATATAAATAATAATAGTTAATTATAAATATAAGACAAATATTAAATTGAAAGGACTAAATAAATGCGTCTTCTGGTACGTCTTGAATCATCTTCTGAGCTTGATATACTGTAAACAAAGTCTTTAACAGACTCAAAACTTGACAGGATTTCTGTATCACAATCAAAATCATCATCATAATTATCTAACTTTCGCTTCTGAGCCATTTTACTTTACAAACACCTTGAAAAACGTCCCAAAATAGGCAGAAAAAGAACAAGGTAAAAAAAAAAACCCATCGTTATGAAAAGAAATTAAAAAACCCCTTTTATCATCTTTTAGACAGTAAAACTAACTAAATTTCCCGAGTAGGATTCGTTTTAAATAACAATGCAGAATAAAAAAGGAACGAGCTCAGGCGTCACCCGGCTTTGGGGGAAAAAAAATTTCACACGCGAGCTTCGTTTCTAACCATTTCAGTCGAAATTTTGCTCCCGAAGCGGAACTCATTTGCGCTCATTATGAAACACGATTCGATTGCGAGTTGAACTCGTTCATAACCATCTTAATCACCTGTACATTAAATAGTAAAACAAATTTCAGTGGCGCAACAGCCTATGAGGGTCAGGGTCTATTGTGTCCATCGCAGTTTTCGTGACCCTGAGCGCTGAGATGCATGAGCAGATGTTTTAGAGATGTGATTAGTCTGACGCAATTAGTATTAGACAACTGTAATCGTAATACTTCTCTCTATTTTAACTTTTTATTTCTCCTCTTTTTTCCATTGATTTTACAGAAAATGAAATTGCGTATTTATTGCATATTTCCCAAGGTTGTTTACAATTTTGAAAATTTCCACATAGCCATGCAGCACAGCTTCGTCATCCTCCTAAGTTGCTAGTGCTATCCTGGCTGGAATCGATAGATTTTTTTGGATGCGGATATTGTTGGCATGCATATCAAATGGCTATTTACCACGTATCCTTTGAGTATTAATTTGGCTCTCTCTTGTACACTCAGCAAAATTAAATCAAGACAACATTTAGCATCTGACAAAAGCTTAAATTAAAATTGAATCAAGCGTCAAAATTTTGTAGCGAGACCGGCCACTAGAGGGTACCACCATGACTCAAACGTGGAAGACTTGCCCGGTTTGCAAAGTCTTATATGCAGAATTGCAACACATTTAGAAAAAAAAAACTTTGGTATCCGACTGTTTCGAACCGTGATTTTAAAAGCGTATAAATGGATAATATTTATGATATTTAGTGTCACTTTGATTAGAAAATGTATATAAAATTATTTTAAGAATAGTATTTTAAACAAAAATTTTTTGTAAAAAATTTTGACAAAAATGAACATAGAATGACCACTTTTCAATATATTCTCCTTTTGTGAAAAAAAGCTTCTATTATATAATAATATTTTAACTGTATATGTTTGATCTCTGTAAAGGTGACTGATTTTGATATATATATAACTTAAAGTCAGTTTATCCGTGTTTTTTTGTAACAGAGGAAAAAAATTTTTGAAAATACACCGATAATTATTTCAATGGGTTGAGCCCCAAAAAAGTGAATTTTTAAAACGAAAGATCCGGAGAAGTCTTTTTCTTTTTTAAGCAAAATATTATTATTTTTTGAAATTTTTCTAAAAAAAAGACATTTGAAAAAGGTTATTTAAATTAAATTTTGGAAAAAATTTTTTTTTTTTTTTCAAAAAAGTTCTTTCAACAATTTTAACGGTATTCAAACTGTACATCAAATATCACAAAATTTTTCATTATGGGTTGTTTAAAAAAACCCTTTAACGTAGTCAGAAAATAAATGTAACTGACACGCCTGAATTAGTCTTTAACTGTTTAATTTTCAACAAAATTAAATAACGTTCTGATTTTAAAATTTTTTCTAAAACGTGACCGTTTTTAAAAAGCAGAAAAAAAATAATTAAAAAGAAATGCTTTTTTTATTGTTTCGAAACTTTAGTTACTTCAATAAAGTATCTTCATCTTACCAAACGAATATATTTGTTTACATCTGTTAAATTTCTCACAATCCTATCAACTTGAATCAATTTACTAAATCAATACCATTTAATACTTTAAGGAAATTTATTCAACTTAGAGGAATATCTTTGAACAATGCAATCAACCCCGTGCTGAAGTATACAACATGCAGGAACCTCTAAATCATTCTTTAATATATAACATGAAAAGAACAACACATGTTTCTCCGTTGTGTGTAATCATGCTATACTGATAGTGGAAGTTTAAGTGTTAGAACGAAAAATATCATTAATCTTAAACGCTCTTTGTAATCTGAACTTGTGAGAATTTGCTGTCACCAGAAGTTATGACGTCAACACCCCAAAAAGGGCCTTCATTTAAATATCTGCTCTCATGGCTGGACGAAAGATCGGCTTAAGATCAGGGAAAAAATTAAAAGAACCAAATATTTGCTAAAAACTGTCAATTTCATTAAACATTAAATATTTTTAAAAAAAATTTTAAATTTAGTATTTCAATAAACGAAAAAAATTTACTAAAATTTTATAATGAAATTATAAGGAAAGAAAAAATAATATATATTTATCCATTTATTAAATAAAGGTATCTTATTTTATAGGCATTGATTTTTTCCTCGTTTCAAATGTCTTGGAAAAACTTCAGAAATGTTATCCAGAAAAAAATTAGTTTTTACACCTTTGCATTTCTAATTTTGGGAAAGAAATCTTTCAAAACCCTTCTACATGTATGTTATTTTTAAACACTTCAACAAACTTATTTAAAAACTAAAAATAACTATTTCGATATTGCAAGGTAAAATCGTTCTTACTGACAAGATAAAAAAAAAAAAAAAATTTAATAATTTTTTTATCATAGGGTTTCAACTTTTCCTCTAGACCACATATTTGAAAAAAATAAATGCGGGTCACGTGTTTGCAAAAATAATGTAGACAGAAAAAACATATAAAACAAGTAATATATATATATATATATATAATATTTCTAAAATTAATGTAGTGGATACTTTTTTGAAAGTTACTTAAAATCAAACTTTAAAAATTCCCAATTACAAAAAGTAATAAAAAAAAATTTAAAAAATTCCAACTTAGATCCAAAAAAAAAATTATTTTTTATTTTTTTTAAAAAGTTACAATTGAAAAAATATGTATATATATATACACTAAGGGAAAAAAAAATTTGCATCCCAAAAATAATTGCGGGGTCTAACGAAATTTGGGATAGGCCATGTTGGGGGGATAGGCAAAAGGTTGAAATGCAGCGTGGTTGCGCTATGTATAGGGTAGGGGGCATTTAACCCCAAACCCCCGCGTAGTTTAAAACAGGAAACCCAAAATTTGTTTGAGTTACTGAATGCTTACAAAAGTAAGAGGTGAGATAGCAGAAAACCCGTTTTAAAAAAAAATCGCGGGGAGGGGGGAGAATCACGGCGATGGATGCTGGGTGGTAAAGGGAAAGTCTCGTCAATTATGCCGCTCTGATAATTTGTAAGGAGGTGTTGGGGCCAGTGGATCCGATAGATGACATTTACACGAAGACCCAAAATCAAAAACAAAGTTTAAATACTTTTGTTTCGGGTTGGGATGGATGAGGGGTTTTCTGCTCTGAAAAAAAAAAATTTGATACTATTAACATTTCAAAAACCCATTTGAAACCGATTTTGGGGCTGCTTTATGTCTGAAAAAATTAAAAAAATTGAATGTCAATTTTTTAATATTAAACCCATTTGGTTTTTTTCCAAAAAAAGGTCACGGGAGTATTTAATTATTAAACTTGTGTTCTTAATTTATTATTGACAAATTATAACTAATAAATATATGTTGTAGAATATATAAGAATGCATATATAAGAATATTATATCAATGTAAATATGTATTTTAATTTTTATTATGTCAGAATTTATTTTGTTTTTTTGCTTCCTTTCCGTAAATATTTTTTTAAATATTTTATTTTTGATATACCCCCCAACCACGTAGGGTTATTATACCTCCCTAAGGAGGCACTCCTCACAGTTTGAGAATACCTGCCACATGATGAAGTTTGCCTTAAACGCTTTCACAGAGTTAAACATTATGAACCAGTAGATCTTTTCCCAATTAGCGTTGGTTCAAATCATTGAAATTACTTGTAATATCGACAAGAAAGACTTAACAAGCCTCTTAAGGCTGTTTTCGGTAAAAGTACGAGAGCTTGAACTAAACGCGAAGCACATTTTCAGACAGAAAAAATGCCTCAATTTCCTTGGAAATTTGTAGAATTATAGCTCGGTATCTCTGTTAACAATATAGTGTTTTTAAAAATTTCAAAATATTCCATGAATACTTTCTTTTTTATTTTAATACGAGAAGGCATAGTCCCTTTAACATTACGGAATAGGACAAAAAAAACGAAACACATTTTATATCAGAAAAAAATGAATCAACTCTGTTGAAAAAGGAAACTATGATAAAAAATGCTCCTTTCTAAAGAATAGTAAAGCCAGAATATCATATTAATTTTTCATTTCTTTTATATCTGAGAAAAATGTTCCAAATTCGGGTCCTATTCCTTAACATTAACCGAAAACAGCTTTAACAAGTTCTTATCTTTGAACTCGTGAATAGATTTTCTCGTAGATTCGATGAATTGTGTTGTATTTCGCTTTAAATCAAAATCAGGCCTTAAACAATATTTCATCAGCTCAGCAAATATATACCATACTTATTTTTCCTCATTTTTTTTACATAGTTTTGAAATACCACGGTACACGAATTTAATGATTTTTTTTTTACATGAACATTTTGTTCTTAAATTTGGGGATACATGCCCTTTGGATAAGGGAATTCTACGGAAATTTATAACAGTTGGTAATAGTAAAGAAGTTGAAAGTGATATTCAGCTATTAACAGCTTCTTTAATTCATGAGGGCTTGAAATTTGCTACAAGAAGGGAATAACAATTTCATACTCATGATCCTGAAATACAGCTTGCATTAAAATTGCAACGCAATTTTAATATTTTTAGCAGGCAGTGTCGAACTCAGAAATTTTTAAAGGGGAGGGGATCCACGGTCAGAAGTCCATCATTTGGAAATCATGCTCCAATACACCGCCCAACATATTCTTTTGATTTTGTCAATTTTCGGGAACAAAAAACAGTACAAAATAAAGTTATTGAATGAATAATTAGCATTAATTAATAAAATTAATTATTAAAAACAATGATATAAATCTTATGTACTATATACCAAGAATAATAACCAATCGAAAAAAAACTTTAGGTTTTTGGGACGGGGGGCCTTGTGTGTGCCACTATTAGAAGGATACTAATAAAATAGATATACTAATAACATACTTATTTATAACAATAATAGCAACATCAAAAAACAACTGAGACTGTTAATAACTTAAAGAAATTCTTCATTTGAATCACAACTGACAGTTATGTTTGACATATCTTACTCATCTACTGATGATAGCATTTTTAATCATGTAATAAATGTTCAAGACTTATCAAGTACCGATTAATAGTTGTTAACAGTTTTATTTCTCATTTCAATTTGAATTTTTATATGTTGTATGTGCTTTTATAGATGGAATATTCACTGTATAATAATTTTAATTTTTCTACTTAAAAATGAATTATTTTTGTTTCATAAATATGTAACATAAATTTCATTTTCATTTTCTTGCACGTGTTTTTGGAAAAATATTTAAAGCTTTTTCATCTTACACGATTTTTTGAAATTGTAGAACATATCCGAAACTCTACCACAAGTTGCACGTATTCTAGCTCGATTTCTATACAACTTATCTACCACAGTGTTTCTCAAACTGTGCCCCGCGCCACCTAGATGGTGTGCTATATCTACGAGGGGGCCGTGAGCATATTGAAAAGTCGAATACAAAAGATTATTTAAAAATTATTAATTAACTGAAAGTAAACAAACAAAATACATTCTGACATAATAAGAAATAAATACACATCTACACTGATATAGTATACTTATAAGTAAATCAGTTCCGCACAAGGTATTTTAAAATTAATTTAGCAATACCAAGTTAAGGAAACGTTTAATAATTACCATTGACCATATGGGCTTGACATATATAAAATTATGCACAAAAATTAACACTTTCTTGATAACTTTTTTGTACGGTTTATAAGTAATCTCTTAACTACCAATTAACAGATACGTGATTCTCTACCAAATGCCGCGGTTTTCCACGTGAGCATGTATATGTGATGTATTGCGGGAGGGGAAGAAAAGAAATAAAAATATATAAATGAAAATTCTCTGAAGTAAGTAAATCCTTCCCAAACACTGTCATGGTCCTTTTTTGGCATTTCAAAGCCTTTAAAATAATTTTATGAGCAGCAGTGCACAGAAAAGATTGTACTTAAGAAAGACGTATGAATACGTCCCGGTGCAATGAAGGCTGAGCGAGACGTTTATATACGCCAGTGGCACTTAAGAGGTTAAATTCATGTTGTAGCTTTAGCGTCAAAGTAGAGTATTATTTAATGCCGTGGTTTTCCACGTGGCCATGTAAATGTGATGTATTGGAGCAGGGGAAAAAAGAAATAAATATATATAAATGAAAACCCTATGAAGTAAGTAAATCCTTCCCACACACACAAACACTGTCATCGTCTTTTTCTGGTATTCCAAAGCCTTCGAAATAATTTTATGAATAGCAGTGCATAGAAAAATCGTACTTCGGAAAGGTGTATGAATACGTCCGGGGCAACGAATGCTTTAGCTGAGCGAGACGTTTATATACGCCAGTGGCACTTAAAAAGTTAAACTCGTATTGTAGTTTTAGCGTCAAAGTATAGTATTATTGAATTCTATGTATTGTTATTGTATGGAGGGGGGGGGGCGCAATGAAAATCATGGCTTAATATGGTGTCGCGAATATTGAAAGTTTGAGAAGCACTGATGTACCATGTAAAAAAAAATGGGTGTACTTCTTACTAATGCACACATCGCCATGTTTAAGTTTAAATCTATCAAGAACTACTTAAACAGCCAGTAAGTCCCTTACACTCAATGAAATTAATCATTTTTACAACAACATTCATCACACGTTAAAAGTTAGAGAAGGTTTTCTTGACATATTTTCTTAGTGGGTGATACAGTGGAATGTCATAGTTATATTTTTACTTAACTTCATATCAGATTTGAATAATGTGACCTTCCTTTACTCATTATATAAAATATTACATAAAGGAAATAAAAATAAAAAATAAGCAATTTATAAAATGCTACACATCAAAATTCCAGTTTTAATTACAAATAAAATTAAAAAAAATAATAATAATAAATACTAATAATAAATCTTATTAATGCATTTTTCTTTTTTTGTCTAACTTCAATTTTTCGACTAGTTGGCACGTAAAGCTAAATAAATTACGAACGCAAAAATACTATACCGACATTTCTTAACCTTCATAAACTTAGTTATAATACATTTACACTAAGTATTGGAATAAACATGAAAACAGATGTACTTTGGAGGCCTTTATGCTATGGATGTTATTGTTAGTTCGCAACGGGGCCAAAGGGGTGTTTTTAACAAAACCTTCCTTTTCCCAACCTTAGATTCTGAATTGCTTCCAAATTACCAAAAATTGGGACATGATCCATAGCATACACAAACATCGATTTTTAAACAAGGTTTTTATACGCTGAAGCTGACTCTGCTTTTTGAAAAACAAATTGGTAAAAAAATAGGTAGTGTTACGGGGAATTTAGTGTTATAAAGATAGAGGAATATGTGTGTTTTTAACGTATTTTACCAAACTCCTTAGATAAAAAGAACATTTTTTTTCCCTTTGTAACTAAACACATTTTTAATAGAAAATAAAATAATATTATATTATTTACTTTCGACTTATGTATAAATCATAACTGTAAGATATGATTAACGGAAAAGAAGCATCAAACAAAGAATAATGAGATGTTATTAAGGAAAAATGAGAGAAATTCGCATATAATACAAATAAACAAAACAATTTGACTGTTTGGAGAAAATGAATTTTAATAAGGGTTAGGTCTTATTCTGACCAAAAGCATTTTCCTATCCTTTTGCGGCGTGGAATAGCTGAAGTTATTAATGATGGGATATGTTAGGTACCCCCACTCTTGGAGAAGGGGGCTTTCCAAATATTCACTTGTTTTTACTGGTGTAAATGACTCTCGTCTTCCCTAGAAGGTTCGAACATGTTCTATTGGGTGTGAAGTTGGTAAAAAATATTGACTATTCCATTTGAAGGACCCCTTCGTTCAAAAGGGAATTGACCTCTGGCGGAATGCATTGTTGCCAGGCGTTAATGAGACTGTATTAATCCTAGATTTCTGAAATGTTACGAACCGAAATAGGTCTAAAGATATTGCTATATCTGTCGCTGGATGTCACTGGGTACATGGCTAGCAAAGCGAGCCTCCAACCCATATCATAGAAGTTAACGGTGCCTGCTGAAGTAGCGTCCTTGGTGATAGGAAACAGCCTGATTGGTCGTTGAAACGTGGAGAGAGGGCGTGGCTACGAAGCACTTGGAGAAACAAATTCTGAGTTGGAAAAAGTCCATCCTTGAATGGTAGAGAGCTTGTCTTGTGATTGGTTGAGGGGAGAGAGTGATTTGGCTCTAGATTGGCTGCCCTGAAGTTAGTGAGAGAATATTTGAATGGAAAGATTGCCTGTGTGGGTATACATATCCCTATATCACTCAGAATTCAACGTTTTATTCCTGATGATGTACAAGTTTTTGTGGTCTATAACAGAAATACCTACTAAAACCATCATTCCATTTCATTAAACCAGATATTTTAATTTCACAAATGTAGTATTACTTCGAGAATTAGGTAATATCTTGATCAGAATCCTTCTAATGAACAATTTTAGACTTAATTGAGACTCGCCCATGAAGAGCGTGTAGTTCCGCTCATCTTGTCCTAATCTAAAAAGCTCTTATGCTCCTTTTTGCTAGCAGAACGGTGATCTCTAAAAGTGTGTGGACATACAACGCCTCATGGGGAGTCTGTTCAGAATAATTTCATTTGAAACTCTGGTACCAGTAAGTGCTGTTGCAATAAATTGTTGTTCTTAGTTCGATTTCTTCTGATAAATAGATGAATATATCATTTATATTCATGCAGACGTACGATCTTTGTCCAACATGAGAGTAAATATTTTCGATTTCCAATTCATAGTCTGTAAACGACATTTTGTGAAACTCTTAATGTTTCCACTACAATAAATTGCATTTGATCCGCCTCTTAAAGAACATTGGCACACCATGTTAATGATTCTGCCAACGCATAATGCTGATGCATCGTAATTATTGATGCAAAGCTTTGCAAGTGAAAGTTTTTTTTAATCTCTACTTGAAAGGGGGTTAGATGCTGCGTCCCTTATCTAAACCAAATTTGTTCCCAAAAATTTTTAAAATTTGTATATTTCTGAACTGTAAACACCATAATTTTCCCTTTTTTAAACCTTCACTAAATTTTTGTTAAAACGTTTCTAAAATTTTAATATTCTGTCAAGCTCACTATATCCCCCAAATGTTTATTTAGCTATTTTTTGAAAAAAAAAAACTAGCGGATTTTTACACTTAAATTTTAGCTTTTTTTCTTCTTATGTAGCATTTAGTTCCAATATTCTAACACAGACTAAACAAAAGAAAATGTTGCATTTATTCATAATACCTATTTAAGAAATTTCTAAATAAATATATTCCTATAAATATTAATGCGCAATTTAGAATGATAATACAGCGTTTTACATTGTGTAATTGTTTTTCAAAGTGAAATACTAAGCAACAAATAGATTTTATTACGATAAACCTGTTGTTCAAATTATTTACAATGGTGTAAAACAAAAGATTAGTCATTTTAAAAGTTTAAAACAGTAGTATTCATAGTTTAAAACAACCATTATTTTTGTGATTCTTACACAATATTGTTTTATAACGAATAAAGAAAAAAATAAAATGAACTAAAAACAAAATGCGTGTAATCTTTATTAACTATTACAAATAAAAAAAATAACTATAAGGTAGTAAATAAATATTTAGCATTAATATTGAAGTTTCCGTTATTACAATTTTAAAAATTAAAGCTAGATATTTTTAAAATTGGCTGTTTGCAGATTATGAATATATTTTATCTGTTAAGAATGCGTAGTCAGAAAATATAACAATGGGTGGACACATTTTTAAAAATATGTTATTTACTTCAAATATAAATAACGAGGTTGGTAAAAAGATAGTTCAAGTAGATTATAATTGAAAAATTGCGATATTTAAATATAAAACCAACATTTTATTTTCTTTTTTTTAACAATGGAAATATCATTTTTAAAAACATGACACAAAATAAAGTAATAAACTGCTTTTTATTAAAGAAATTCCTTGCTCGAAACATTTCTTGTAATTTAAATTTGTACATAGGTACCACGTTTGGATATTTTTTTTTTAAAAATAAACACATATTGTATGTTACATCACGTAATTTTAAGACTACTTTTGGGCTTAAGATTATAAGGAAATTAAATTAAAACTTTAGAAGAATAAGCTGTTTTACACCACCTAACATTACAGTTAGCCAACAATCAAAGTTAAAATAGAAATTATTCTATAAAATAACTGAATCTAGTATAAAAGTAAAGCGCAAATTATAAAAAGAATCATTTAATAAAAAAACATATTAAATGAATGGAGGAAAATAAATCACATACTTCATCATCCATTAATAGTGAGAAAATATTACCATAAATCAGCGCACGAAGTAAAATTATTTAATGTATGATTATTCAAACCAGCGAAAAAAGAACACATATCAGATCAAACAATAAATACAACTATTTCTAATGTTTGGTAAATGAATATCGTAATAAAATTCAAATTAGAATATTTTATAGATTAAAGACACTTATTGGGAAAAAAATCTATTGAACCGTATCATAAAAATAATTTTAATTCTCAAGTGCTCTCGTGAATTTTGTTGAAAGTTAGATAAATCGTTTGCTTCTTTTTCTCGATTTTAGTAGTATTTATTTACATTTTATTCAATGCTGAAAAAAATAACAATATTTTGGACTAATCTTTCAGCATAAGTTTTCAAATTACATATTTTTTCATAACAAAACATATATTTATAATTTTCATTTTTCTTGAGTCTCGTACAAAATGGGAATTTAGAATATTTTAGAGATTAATAGCGCGTATTAGGAAAACAATCTAGTGAATCGTATCGTAGGAATAATTTTAATCGTCTAATAAGTCTCGTGACTTTTGTCGAAGTTTGCAAGCTAAGTTACAGAGAAAAATCGTTTGCTTTTTTGGATTTTAATAGCAATATTTACATTTAATTAAACATTGAACAAACAAGTAATAAAAAAAAAATAGTTTTAACTCAATTCCTACTTAGATCAATAACGAAAATTTTATTTTAGCTACTTTTTATTAAATAGTTACAATTAATATAAATATGTATATACATAGGATAAAATCACATTAAGTGGTAATTAGTTTTCTTAATTATCATTAAAGTATCGTATTGTGTCCTTTTAATTTCAGTCCAACTGAATGTTTTAACAAGTGAGAAAAAAACATTTTTTTAGTTTTGACATAAGTCGCCAAAATGGTCACTAAGTCGCCAACGTGGCTGTATTTGTAATTCTTTAAATAATTAGTTTTAATCAATTAATTTTATTAATTATAATTAAATTATTATAATGTCATCCAAAATGATCCTGTATATAAAATTTAAGCTCAATTCAGCGCTTTAAAATGTATTTTATTAAACATTTAAAATTCCACCAAGATAAATAAATTAATATACAAATATATAAATAAATAAATAAATATATAGACAGTGCAAGCTAATAGTAGGAATTGAAAAACAATAACATTCTACACTAACATTTAAGATATATATTTAAATCATAAAGTTCTTTCTAACAAAAGATATATACATAATTTTTATTATTCATAAAATAGTTGTTTAATAACTGTTTAATACGCGCGCGAATTGAATGAAAGAAATACTAACAAGGGAAGAGCACAATTAAGGAAATTCATTTGGGGAGGAGACTTAATGTAACCGTTGTACTGCTATAGGGTATTCAAACCCCAATGTAATTCCACCGAATGGCCAGTCAATTCCGAGAAAAAAGCCTTCGAAATTCATACTTAGCTTATATGCAAGTTATTTTCTCCCTGATGCCAAGTCATCGTGACATGATTGTCAGCGTATCGGATTATTTTGCAATGGGTCAGGGTTCGATTCGTGCGAGCGGCCACACAACACAATTTCCTGTTTCTTTTTTTTTTCTCCAATTCATTTATTATTTATTTTCAGAATTAAATAATTTTATTTTTTGAAAAAAGACTCATTGATTTTTAAATCATATTCTATATAATTATATTCACTATTTTATTTTTTTAAATCCAAAACAACTAATAGTTGTGATAATAATACTTATAAATAAAAGCAAAACAAATTAAATATTAATAAATAAAACTAACTAAATTTAAATAAAAAGTAAAATTAAATTAAATTATAATAAATAAAGTTAAATAAATATAAGTAAACTGTTAAATTTAGCTCACGTATTTTTTTTTATTACATACAAGAAACTGAGAGATAATTATCATAAAAACATTCAAAACAGTTTTTTGACATGTAGCGCAGTTACGAAAATCTGGCCCTTTAAATTTCGAAAAAATTATCGATTTTCACTTTATTATGTTTTTTAACAGTTCAAATATTTATGTTTCGAATGATATAGGATATGACGAAGTACATACAATGATCACAGAAGCACGGAGGAAAATCGATGCAGAATTTACAAAAAACTGATTAAATCTATACCAAGACGTTACGGTATCCATTTTTTTAACCATGATTTTAAAAAAAAAGGAAAAAGGGGCCCGGCATAAAAAATTTTTGGTTTTTTTAAAAAAATTTTTTTTCCCAAAATTTTGAATTTTTTTTTAAAAAGGGCTTTTTAAAAAAATTTTTTTGAATACCAATGCTAAAATTTTAAATTTTTTGAAAAAATTATTTTCAATTCCCCAAAAATAATTTTTTTATTATTTTTTTTCAAAATTTCCTTTTTTAAAAATGAAAAAATACTTCTAAGTTATATTTTCAAACATTCTGGAGCCTCTGAAAAAAAATTTTTGAGTTAAAACCCAAAAATATTTTTAAAATAGGTTTTTAAAAAAAAAACTTTTGAAAAAAGATTATTCAAATTTAAATTTTTTTCCCCAAATATTGCTTTAAATATTTTTTTTGGTAAAAAATTGCCTTAAAAAAATTTTATACATTTGCCCAATCTAAGTGGCACTAAATATTATGAAAATTATCCATTTATCCTTTTTCACGGTTCCCAACGTAGTCGGATACCTTAAATAGTTTTGTGGACATAAAGGAATTTGAATACTAAATTCAGAAAAAAAACAATATTTAAAACTTGTTGAGATTTTTGTTAAGTGTACGAAGAATTTGTGGCGTAATTTTTTATTAGCTTTTTGATTATTAATTATTAAAAATAATAGTTATACTTCTTTTAAAAATATTGATTATGTCATTCCATCAAAAACAATTTCAGATATCAAAAAAATTACACAATTCTAATATATTTTATTTTTACTACTTAAAAACATTACATTTTATCAGAAATTGCTAGTGTACGAAAACTTTTGTGGCCTACTGTATATGTATGTATATGTATGTGTATGTGTATGTATATGTATGTATATATACGTAATATAAGGTTATTTAAAAGTCTTGTTTTTTATTTATTTAAATCATATTAAAATACTATGCAAATAATTAATTTACAACAAAGTATAGTTATTTCTTCTTTAATAAATTATTCCAATTAATATTTAATATTTAATGTTTTATTTTATTTCTTGAAAGAAAATGAAAATTATTCCCAAGAAGATTAAGAAAACCCGGTTTTATGAAGAATTAGAATAAAAAATTACATTAAATTTAAAATTATAAATTTTTAAAAATATTTCATTATCTTAAAGGAAGGGCATGACTGGGAAATTCTTTTTGGGATCAGACTTGGTGAAATAGAGTACTCTTTTAAGGTGTTCCCCCCAAAATGTTTCCCTGAAGGGCCATCAATTCGGGAGAAATCACCCAAATTCATGTGCATAAAATTTAAAATTTTTAATTTTGGAAACGGTTGTAGCGATTTAAATCTTCTTTTATGCTGGAGGTTGGGGTTGATTCCACACAATCAATTTTTTTTTCTTCAATTTTTTAAATTTTTTTTAAATTAAATAAATTTTTTTAAAAAAGGTTTATTAAATGAATTTTTTTGAAAATTATTTTTGTTTTTAAAAAAAATTACTTTGATTAGATAAATAATTATATTAAATTTTTAAATGTTTTTTAAAAGTTAATAAAAAATTTTATGATAAAATATATAATAAATATTAAATGATATCTTTTGGTTGCAAATAGTTTTATAATGAAAAATAAAATATACATAAATAAAATATTATATAAAAATTTAATTTTAAAAAATGTATTATTTTTTTAAAATTTAAATTATTTTAAAATTAATATAATAAAATATGTTTTTTTTATATGTTATTAAATTAATTATTTTAAAAATTTTATAAAATATTTAATAAGTCCTTTTCAAATAAATTTATTTATTTCAAAAGGTTTATTTAAAAAATTTTAAATAAATTTATTTAAATAATTTCAAAATAAATTAATAAAAATTTCAATAATAAATCATAATTTTAATAATAAATCATAATTTTAATAATAAACAATAATTTTAATAACACGTTAATAATTTTAATAAAAAATTAAAAATTTTTAGTAATGCTAATGTTAATAATAATTAAAAAATTTAAAAAATAGTATTAACCCCTCACTCCCTATTTTTTCCCCTTTTACCGGGGTGTAGAAACACCCCAAATTTTTGACACTTATTTAATTATGAAAAAAAAAAATTAAGTCATTATGATACATATTTATAAATACAAGATGTTTTTTATATTATACAAATAAAATTTTAAATTTATTCCATACACACACACAAATGAGACTTTTTAAAATTTAAAATAAAACCCCCAAAATCTTCATTTTTAAAAAAAACATAATTTTATATTTTTTTATAAACCAGTATAAAACGTATATATCATAATAAATATACTTTATAATTTAAAGAGATAATGATAGTAGAAAATATATAGAAAAAAAATATTTAATTTTTAACATTCAAGAGACTGTTAAAATGCTCAAAATTTCGCGGGGTTTCGGAAAAAAAACTTTTGAAGGTCATTACATTCCACTGTTCGAGAAAGAGGGGTTGAATCAGGCCCGAAGTTTCAATGACCAAAATGTGCAACTACAGAAAAAATCGTGGTTCTGCACATTCTTTTTAGAATCCTGTGAGGATATTCTTGTTGCTGGGGTGTACAGAACACCCCGCGCAAGTGATCACGGGTTAATAAATTATAATAAATAGTAATTACTTAAATATAATGAATAGTAATTAATTAATTATATAAATAGTGATTAATTAATTAATTATTATAAATAGTGATTTATTAATCAATTAGTAAAAATAATGATTGATTAATTAATGGTAATAAATAATAATTAATTAACAAATTTTTAATTATTAAAAATTTTCATTAGTAATTATTTTAAATATTTTTATTTAATAACTATTTTTAATATTTTTATTTAATAACTATTTTAATATTTTTATTTAATAACTATTTTTAATATTTTTAATTAATAAAAAATTTAAACATTTTTAATTAATAAAAATTTTAAATATTTTTAATTAATAATAATTTTACTAATAAAATATTTAAGTTATATAATTTAATTTTTTTTTATTTTATAAAATACAAAATAATTAAAAAAAATATCATTTAATATTTAATAAACCTTTCTATAAATAAATTTATTTAATTTAAAAATAATTTAAATGAATTGAAGAAAAAGTGAACGCGTGGAATCGAACCCTAACCTCCAGCATAAAAAAGCAGACGATTTACCAACCGTTACGAACTCGTTGCCGAAAATTAAAATTTAATTGTATAAAAGCTAAGCATGAATTTCGAAGGCTGATTTCTCCGAATTGACTGGCCATTCGAGGGAATTACATTGAGGGGTGAACACCTTAAAAGAGTACCACTATTACACCAAGTCTCGATCCCAAATGAATTTCTTTAGTCGTTCCCTCCTCTTTTTATATTGATCTATAATTTGTCACTTTTTATTCCATATCCTTTGGATAAAAGAAGAATCAATTACATGACGAATTATTTTCTTTTCTTTATTCTTCGCAAATGTTCTTAGAGTTTACTCCTTAAGAATCGAATTTTATATAAAGCCTCCGAGATGAATAAGTTATGAAGAATGAAATTTTTTTTTACAAAAACTTTAACAAAATAGCGTTACCGCGCTTCTGCGCATGCTCTAAATCTCAGTCTGAAGAAAAAAGAGGAAGAGTTTCTACTTTTTCTTCGTTCGTAAAATTGCAATCGTTCTTTTCTTATCAAAATCAGACAAGAAGTAATTACAGAATCGAAAAGATCACTTATTTTGCCACAATACATTATAAAATTTCTTACAAAATTGCAAATTGTGTATTTTTTACGTTTTTTTTAGAATGAGTCAATATCGATGCTTTTTTTAATCGTTCGGTTTCGGATTTCTTACCATTGTAATGTATCGAATTTCTGCACTAAAAAAAGTTCCTCCTTAGTTCTTTTATA
Organism: Trichonephila inaurata madagascariensis; assembly: GCA_019973955.1. Classification (NCBI taxonomy): domain Eukaryota; kingdom Metazoa; phylum Arthropoda; class Arachnida; order Araneae; family Nephilidae; genus Trichonephila; species Trichonephila inaurata. The sequence goes on from BMAV01006712.1 coordinate 17,670, forward strand.
ATTAGTGACTTAAAATATAAAATTCCCATTTTTTTTTTGATTTTTTTTAAAAAAATACTCAAAAATAACTTCAATATTTATAAAGATAATCACACGGAACTTTTTTTCCAAGTGTCAAAAAAATGCTATTCTTTGTTTGTTCAAAGATTGAAAAAATGCTTAAAAATTACGGATTTATAAAAAGTTTTTGAATTTTTCATCTAATTCCCTTTTTTACAAAAAAATCATCATAGCAATTCTTTTTCTTACATGTTGTTTAAAAATTACCATTATATGCTATCTATGTGGGGAATTTGGAAAGTATATTTTAAAAACTAAACCCTCGAAAAAATTAAAACTTTAAAAAAACTTCACAAACTACGTTTACTACAGTTTTTGCGTAATTTTTAGGTACATTTCATGCCTTAGAGCTCTTTTGATTATAACAACTGAAAATCACGAAATATGGCGGAATTTGAAGATGATCGCGCAAAAGAAAGAGCTGCCAGAGAGAAGCTTCATAAACTTAGTACGATTGAAACACTGGAGTATTACCATGCGAAATTATTTTCATTGTAGATAAATCCTATATGATAACTGCAAGCATCGATGCTGCTGATGGCTTAGCCAATGGTGCTGTAGGTAAATTGTCACACTTTGAATCCGATTACCGAAATTGAGTTCTACGCGTTTGGTTCCTATTTACCAACGGTGTGGGTGTTAAAACACGAGGAAAAGTGGCTGGTTAAGCACACTGCAAAAAGGAATCGGTAGAGAAATCATTCCTATCAACTGCATATCTGCAACGGTTCTTCTGAACCGAATTAGATCGATTTATGCTAAAAGGAATAATTTCGCAATGAAATCATCCTACTCGTGGACAATTCACGTTTGAGGAAATAGCTTTCAAATACAGCTAGGCACATTCACAACCTTTGGTCTGTGTAGCCTTATCTGGGCCCCGGCCGAAGGACTTCATTTTTCCCTTGATGGGCGTCAACGTTTTCCCCGGCAATAAACAAAAAAGTGATGCTTCCAAGAAATGAATTTCCCAAAGGTTTTAACGTTTCTTACCACAATTTATCAAATTATGATCAATAAAATGAATAAAAGGGTATGGTTCTTTTTTCTAAACTCCGGGCACTCACGTGATCCCCTTGGTAATATTTTTCAAAAAGCACACATTTTAATGTTATCAGAAAGACGGCTTCGCAACGAGGAATTAGTTGAAATTTAAAATTTAAAACTCATAACTCAGCATTGACGAGATCTTGTGAAAAGAAATACTCATTACGTGAACCAAACTAAATATAATTTAGGATATATAAAGAAGGCGAAATGACTTTACAAAAGGTAAACCATTTTTTTACTTTTATATTTCTGCCAATCGAATTTACTGAAAAAAAATTATGATTATATCCACTAGACATTATTAGCATATACAGAAGGTGGTTCTAAACTACTGGTGAAAAAGTATCATGCATTTCCACTCATATGGTGGGATTCAATATTGGTTTCCCGGGGAGATGAACGTTTAGATAAATTTCAATTTTTTAAAAACAAAGGGTTAATTGGGTTTGTTTTGGGAAACACGGGGACGATAGGTATTTTACAAATTGATGCGATGTTTTCACATTCAAACCGTTTTTCGACGTTGATTATCATACTTATTACCCAACTCTTGTCAAGTGATTAATATTTGGGGGGAATGTAATTAATCACAGTTTATTAATATGGGAATAAATCAACCCTTCTTAAAATGTACTCATGAACAATGGTATTATATACCCATTATAATATATATATTATTTTAAATAAATAAAATTTAGAATAGAATAAATAAAATACGTACATGATTTGAATATTATATGAGATGCATTTATTTATCCAGTTTGCCTACCATATAACCAAAGACAACCGAAATAAGAGTAATCAATCGTCGAGCCCACAAAATATTTTTTTAACTCCAAATTTTTTTTAATAAGTATTTCTCTATATCATTCTTTGAATTTAAGATACGAGGCCGTTAAGAAATGAAAATTTTATTTCAATTTAAACTTTGTGCCAATGACTACAAATGGTTTCTGATGAAATCTAATAAAATAAATTTTACAACATTTGAAAACCCTTGCAAAATTTTTGGTGCGAAACCTCCCGGTTTAACTTTTGGTATGGTTTTATTCCTCACCGAACGGATTTCCCATGGTCTTGGGTACAGCACAATGATTGGAAAAGGGATACCATATTTTTACAGTCTCTTCAGTATATACGTATATATATTAAAATATTAAACTACACCATATTAATATATTATCAAAATAGAAAAAAACGCTGAATTTGTGGGCAAAAATTAATTAATAAAATTTATTTAAGGAAATAATTCACAAAAAAATTAAGAGCTATTTGTAGGAGTTAATAAATTTTTTTAAAATATATTTTATTGAAACAGCATTTCCTTAAGTATACGAAATACTAAAAAGTGCTTTTATAATTAAAGAAAACATTGAATTAGCTTAAAATTGGTACTTATCAATTAAATAATTTATGTCAAAATGTATTGTAAAATATTATCTCATTTAAAAATGTAGTTTTTATTCACTGCAATAGAAACACTCATGGTATACTTCTTACTATTATGTGTGTTTTCGTCGCTCAGTAAAATGACGGGACTCAACGTAGCATAAGCTAAGCGTTTGTTGAAGCCCCGTGAAAAAGTATTCAGTCGCATGTCCTCTACCACTCTCCAAAATTACTAAAGTGTTGTCGGTGTAAAATCTTCCCGACCTAGCTTTCCGATTACGTCTCATGTGCTTTCAATGGATTACCTGTCTGGCGGTCTAGATGGAGAAATAGTTGCCCCAATCTAATCGTGAGTGATTTTGTCCAGTGTGATGTGGGAAATTATAATTGTTTCAGAACATGAAATCCACGAATGTTAACAAATAGTCTCGAAGTATATCAACAGATTGATTCATATTCAATTACTTCTTTGGAACAAAAATATGTCAATTCAGTACAAGTTCATACTATTATGGAGCCATCCTCAGTTTTCCCAGTGGCCTGTTGAATACTTATATCTCAGTGTTTCTTAAACATTCAATACTTGCGACCCAATTTTCAGTCATAATTTTCTTCGCCTCCGCCACCCCCACCCAAACAATAACAATGTATTGAATTTAATAGTAATATACTTTGACATAAATCTTCAATATGAATTTAATTACAAACCGTATAATTATAAAGATAAAACTTAATTTTTTTATATAATTTTATAAATGACAAGCCCATGAGGTCATTGGAAATTGTTAAACTTGTTCTTAACTTGGTATTGTTAAATAATGATCAAATACAGTGTGCAGTACTGATATATTTACAAATATATTATATCAGTGTAAAGGCGCATTTTATTTTTTATTATGTCAGAATGTATTTTGTTTTAATTCCTTTCAGTAAATTAATAATATTTTTAAATAATGTTCTATTTCGCTTTTAATAGCTCACCCCTTAATTGGCGTGCCCCCTTTGCACTGATTTATATAGACATGAAATCTTGAGTTCTACGCCACACTCGAATCCTACCATCAACTCTTACATCACAAATCGTGACTCCTCTGACCATAGAATTATTTGCAAGTCGTTTAAGATACTACAGATATATTCATAGGTACAATAAAGCCACTGCAATCGGTGGCGTGTTGTTAGCCAAGGTACTCACGTCGGTCTTTTGTTCCTAAACGCTCCAATAACACCAAACGTCTATGTGTTTCTGTTTCAGATACTGCTTTTATACATCTCACATTGATTATTGCTATTTGGTATTATGTTGACTGTCAGGTAACATTTACTACATCATGGATATTGATTCCTCAGTTGCGGAACCAATATCCATAGTGGATGGTAAAGCCGGAAATAATATATACTTTTCAAGCTTCTGGCTCTCCTCTCCTGGTGTTTTAAAAAATCTTTGATTCTGTAATATTTTTCGAAATGGTACATAAATAAATATATACTGAATACTGAATATGTCTTGTTCCAACTAACATTTTGCGTTTAAAGTTTTCTTTTTCCCTAGGTGCGATGCGATACAGATGCTATATCTGGGTACTTGAGTTTTTATAATCCATGATTTTTGTAATCCAATGTCACGGATTGTCGACAATAATTTGCCAAATGAAAATCAATTTCTTATGATGAATATTTTAATTTTGATAAGCAATAAATATCACGGTATTTCTTTTGTTGTATGATGTGACCCTGATTGGCATATCTTTCACTTCCCATAACATAATGGAAGATATTAAAACAATTTAATATTTTTATACAATATAAAACACATAAATATAAATACAGTTTTTTATAGTTAATGAAGAGTCAAATAAAGAAACTTCTATAAATTACATAAAAAAATAAAATAAAGAAAAGAAAAACTGGATATTTCAAGAATACCCAACAAGCTATACAAAACTTAATTAATGGCCACTAGACAATGCACGTAAACAATACAGTCAATCACGGTACAGATCATCGACCAGGATCTTCAGTAAAAGAATATAGAACAAAATAAAAGAAATTAGTATAAAACTTTGGAGGAAGTCTCTAAACTGAGTGAAAGATGCCTCTTCCCTAAAGGCAGTTGTCGGCAGTAGAGGCGAACAATTAGTCAGCTCTTTGTTAGAATTCCCCCAAAGCCTCCATTAATTTCAACTCCTTGTCACCTATGGCTCTTACAGAGGCTACTTGAGAAATTTAAGGAAAATTACTTGAAGAAGCCAAGCTACAAAAATCCTAAAACGCCGTTATAATGCTTTCTACTCAGGGTAAAGAAGATCTACTTGTCTGAGATGATTAAACAATTTATCTTTCTCTAGATTAGAAGAGTCATTCTTGGAATATGTAATGAGAGCAGGAATTATTTATCAAATTTGTGAAAGTAAATGTAAAAAGATACGCATTTTCCCTCTATTACATAATTTGTACAATTAAAAATAATGTATTATTTAGTAACAAAATCATACATAATTGTAGAAAGAAGCAAGTATTATTAAAAAAAATTCAAGTCAATTCCTTATTTAGATCCACAAAGAAAAAAATTTTTTCAGCTACTTTTTATTAAACAGCAACGAAAACTGTATTTTAAAAATATAAAGTACATTTTTGTTTGTAAAACCATTTATTTTTTTATCATTTTTATTCAAAATGTATGGTATAAACAAACTTTTGCCTTTATAATATAGTAATTTATGAGTTAGAATCTTCAATAAGAAGAAATCCCATCCAATATCTGTATGCATATATAGTTTTTTCTTATTTTAGATTTGTTACAAAGTTATAAAATAATAAATTACATTAAATAACTAAAATTATATATTTTCTTAAGGGGGTCACTTCACGCAGCATTTTCCCTATTTCCGTAATGTTAACAATGACCAAGTTTATGGAACATTTTTAAAAAAAATTGGCTGGTTGTACAGTCACGGATTCTTTTGTGTTTATTCATTGTATTGTCTTTATTATTTTAATGGGAGCATTTTTAAAATTTTGATAAGATTTTTTTATTTTAAAAAATTATATGTGGAATAACACTTCAAAATTTTTAAAATGATGAAAATTCTTGTACATTTTAATCCATAAATATTTTTTGAATAATTTTTTTGATAAAATCTCTCATTAAAATATTTATTTGTATAGTGTTAACATATGAGCAAAGTTTCAATGCTGTAAAATAAGTAGCTTTTTCAAAAATGTTTCTTTTGTGTTGAAATTTACACTTTTGAGAAATAGTGATTTAAAGTAAAAACTTACTATTAACTAATGCATACCAGAACTGTATTTTGGATTGCTGGTGCCATTGCAAACGTTTAAAAAACGTTTTTTATACGTTTTATTATTAATGTTTTTGATGAAAAACACTATTGCACACGATAGCAGAAATTCGTTGCATTTAACGAGGTAAAAAATAGTCTGTAAGTAAACAAACATTTACAACTATTCACTTCACTTCTTTTCTGAATAAGTTATTAATCAAAATAAATTCTTTTAATCAATTTAAACAATTTGAAAAAGCTGAAAGTAGCAAGTGTCTTTTGTTTTGATTTGAGAGGGGCGCGGCGATCAGCAGTTTTGGGGTTTTGACAGATGTAAAAACTTTTTAAAAAATATTAAAAATACTTATTATTCAGCTAGAGCAAAAATTTAGATTGCATTAGAAAGAAAAATAATGGTACTTTATGCTTCAATCAAAATTGAAAAATCGATTTTTTCATGGATTTTTGTGAAGTGACCTCTTAAAATTATGCGAATAATATTCTAATTTAGCCAACAGGGTGGCGTATTCGTTAGACGCTTTCCTTGTGCGCCAATGTTTGTGGTTAGACTACATCCAAGTCGGAAAATTTTCATGATGCATAAAATCGACAGCATCCTGTTTTATGATTATATGGCATGTAATAGCTCCCTTGAGTGCCTGTTTGTATTGAGTGCACTCAGCAAAATTAATTTCCTTGTATAGTTTCGCATTGTTAGAGAGCAGGTGCTTTCCTCTGGAGAAGGGAATTTTACTTTCAAATTACATTGGAGCAATTGGTATACAACTATATGGTGCTGCACTGCAAAGTGATACAGCGCCAAGGGAATGTACTAAGTCTGCAATGGGAAACATATCAATTCGTAGCCCCATTTGGCATAAAAAATTCTTCTAACTTAAATCGTTGTTCTTTCATGAATATATTAATATTATTCATTATGTATTTATATTTATATATAATTCGTATATTTTAGATTATTCAAGAATACAATTTTTTTCTGCATAATTCAGAGATTAATTGTTACATAAATAAAAACAAGCATTTGTTAAAATTGGTTTTTTACCTTAGCACTGGAGTTTTTAACTAATTTTCATCAAGCAATTGCTAAATAAATTTGCAATTGTGCATGTATATGTTGCAGATGTCTTGGGAATATTAATTTTTCTTTTAAGATAAATTTATAGTTATATGTGAAATATCTTAAGGTAATTTATGTCAAGTGATTGAGAGCAGTTTCACTTCCTTCCATATTAATAGAGAAAATATACTTGCATATCGAAACAGCTTTACATGTACAAAAAATATACGCAAATATATTGAAGAGGGAAAGTCAAAATGTAAAGGGAATTTTGCTATTTTTCACTTATAAGGTTTAACAACAAAAATAGTAGTATTCAACGCTGATTGAGGGGTAATCGGCAACACTTCTATACAATGTTTCACTCGTCTTTACTGATAGTATTTGGAGTGTTTCAGACCGTTCAACATGACAGCTCTACTGTCGATCTGCACCAAAGTGGAACTGAGGACAGTAATAAGCTTTTTGTCTGTGGAAGGTGTGATATCTGCCCTCAGCAACGATAATGATTATACATTTACGTGGAACCTAAGAGAAAGCTATATTATCCACTCATCTAGTGTTGAAAAAAAAATTTTTTTTGAAGATACATAAAAAATAGATAACAGTCCACACTGAGTGCAGCTCAACAGCGCTGGTGGAAAGGTGAATGGGAAACCACTCTTCCAGTTCATTTAGTGTTTCTTTCACTTTCGTAGGAGAGCGAAGGGAAAATGACGTCACATCTCAATGACAACCATTTCCGTCTTTCAACCAACTGCCGCATCTCGAATGAACGAAGAGAGAAGGGATGAATTTCTTTAATAACAAGAATTAAGGATATATTATTTTTAAGTTAGTTACTTCAGCCCTCTATACAAATCATCCTTTCTATCACGATATCCTCAACAACATGAACATTGTCTTCAGTGGGTGACGTCGATGACTGCCTGATATTTCATTGTCCCATAAAGAGCTTCTTCCCTGTTTAAAGCACTCCAACCATTCGTAGATCTTGCTCTGCGATAAACAACGGTCACCATACAGCGTTTCCATGCACCTTAAATTCCCGAAGATTTCACACCTTCCACAAGCAAAAGGCAAATCACTATCCTCTTTTCCTTGTTGGTGCAAATTAACATGTTGAATTGCGTCCCACAACTCAACGACTACAAGGTAAGACGAATGACACGTAGTATAGAAATGTTGCTGATTACCTCTCACTCAGTGCTAAATACTACCTCTGTTGCTACCGACAAATTTCCGAAGATAGCACACCTTCAACAAGCAAAAAGCAAATCATATCCTCCTTTACTTGTCAGGAGAAAATTGACAATGGAGCATCCATGTTGAATTGTGTGCTACACCTCTTCGACTACAAGGCCAGACGAGTGACACGTAGTACGGAAATGTTTTTGATTAACCTGCGGTCCCTCACGCCTGTTTTTGCTACCGTCGTTACACGCGGGTGTGTAGAGAACACCCCAAACTTTTAACACGTTTACTTAATTATAAAAATAAAATTAAGTCATTATGATACATATTTATAAAGTTACAAGATGTTTTTTGTATTATACAAATAAAATTATTAAATTTATTGCATACAAATGAGACAAACACATTAATTTAAACTAAACATACAAAATTTTCATTTTAAAACACATAATTTTATATTTTTTCATAAATCAGTAAAACGTATATACCAGTAATAAATTACTTTATAATTAATGAGACAATGATAGTAGAAAGTATAGAAAAATAATATTTTAATCATTTCTCAAACATTCAGAGCGGACTGTATACAAATGCTCAAATTTCGTGGGAGTTCTCGGCCCCCTAGATAAATTTTGAAGGTCATTACATTCCAATCGTTCGAGAAAGAGGGATTGCATCAGGCCTGATGATTCAATTACCTAAAATGTGCAGCTACAGAAAAAATCGTGGTTCTGCACATTCTTTTTAGAATTCTGTGAAGATTTTGTAGTTGCTGGGGTGTACAGAACACCCCGCGTGAGTGATCGCGGGTTAACTATCACTCATCGCTTAATACTACCTCTGTTGTCAAACCTTGGAAAGAGAAATTGTAAAAGTTATTTTGTTTTTTGAATTTTTCTTGTACATTGTTCTTCATTCCTCTAAGAAGCTTCCAGCAATAAAACTTAAATATCATTAATTGTAATTTTCACGATACCACATTCACAAGTTCAGTTACTGGGGCTACTTAATTTGAAAAGCTAGAATAATTGAGCACATGAATGATTAATTTGAGCGAAATGATTACAAGCTTAAATGAAGAACAAAAATAATTTTGAATACGTTGTAATTTGAAGCATTTAATCGAATTAGGATTTCTTTAAATTTAAATGCTTAGTTTAATTATAAAAATGATAGGGTAACAGAAAAAAAAAGAACATCACAAAAGCTTGTTTATATGTTAAATGAAATATCATTTTTTTTCCTAATTTAACACTATTTAGTGTCTTTAGAGGATGATACATGCATTCAAAATAGCATTACCGTAATATCCGGCGTATAACACGCACTTTTAACACAAACAATAAAAAATAAATTTACAGGTGCACGTTACACACCGGGTATAAAAATGAGAACTTTAAATAAAAAAAATAAAGATGAGCAAAGCAAAAAATAAATAAATAAAATAGACTTCTACATAGATCAAAGTACTGTTTTATTCAAAGAAATGACATTCGTAACGAACTTAAAGGGTTGTGGTTCAAGAAGTATACTGTTTTCTTTTAAAAATTTTGAATAATATCTCGAATAAATGACTTCAAAATATAAGAATGTTGCTACGTTTCGGGTTTTGTAAAAAAATGGGAGTTATACGGGAATATACCAAAATTTAAAAAATTCGCCGAAAGATAGGTTTATAGACGAATTTTACAGAATATTGAAAATAAGATTTTACATATGGGTTTGGAGTTTATTCAAAATGGGTGAAATATTAAAATTAAAGCGAAATATGTTTAGTTGTTTTGGTGTTATATAAAAAATTTGCAATATTTAATTAATTAAACAATTTGAAAAATGAAACCCTGTTTTTTTTCTTTGGTTAAAAATCTTAATTTGCCGAAATGGATAGGAAGTTTTGGAAAAAATACTCTTAATCTTAAACATTCTTCGCATCCAGAGGTTCTGAGAGTTTTCTGTCAGACGAAGCTGCGACGTCAACACCCCCAAATATCTTTAGATGCTTGTATTTTAATACTTGTGCGTTATAAAGATATTACAAGAATAGAATCATGGAAGTAAAATAAAAAGAAAAATAACGATTAAATCTCTGACATGTAGTACATTCCTGTGTCGATACACATAGGTGTAATGTATGCGAAGATGTTAATATACTCTTCTTAAAATACAAATAATTTGATTAATAAAGATTAAAATATATAATTGAAAATTTGAAAACACCAGTGAGTTAGACAATGAATTTTTTTGGCATTTTGAAGAGGTATACTGTTTTAAAAAAAAAAAAATGAGGTTTAGTAAAATTCGGGGATGTTTAAAGCCAATTTTTAAAGGGGACCCCTTCTTTTCACCCGTGGGGATCATGACCCGATAATTTTTTGGTCAAAATTACCCCCGTATATATTTTGAAAACAGGGAATTTCAAACTGCATGGCAACTGGTAAAATAAGGAAAGGATGACGTTTTATTCAGTCAACCCAGTTCCATAAAATTAAAATCAAATTGTTGAAATGGCCAAACCCAAAATTTTGTATTTTTTGGATTTTGGCAAAACATTTGCAAAAAAGTTTTTAAAGAAAATTTGACAATCATGTTTTTACTTTCTACATTTAAAAACTATCAAGGGGTTAAGATGGGCCCCGGGCCCCGTTTAAGATTTTCGGGTCGGGCCCAAAAAGGGGTTAAGTCACCCTTAGTTTATAGCTAACCCCCCAATCTAGTGTTGTGAAACCCCCCCCTTAGAGAGGGGTCGTTGCGGGTTTAAAATTTGAAAACTCTAACTTTTCCCCTTGGGTGGTGTTTAAACCAGAAAAAGTATAATCCCACATCACTTGATCTTCAAAAAATGAGATCGGTGACAATAACCTAGTTTATAGGACACTATCACATACCCTTTCTGTTTATACTATACGAAACCCCTTGGGAAAAGTAAACGTTCATATCCATTATTAATAAATGGGTTGCATGAAGCCCAACGGGGGCTTTGATCCCTTCAAATGAAAACAATAAACCAGTTATTGTTGGACTTAGTGATACTTCAGCTTTTAGTACAAACTTTTCAAGCTTTGAGTACAAAGCTTGAAAAATAAAGGCTGATTAGTAGCATTATTAAAAATAGCTACTAATAGCTATTTTAGATACTTTTTATTAACTAGTTACAATTAATATAAATATATATATATATATACATATGACAGAATCACAACATTAAGTGGTAATTCATTTTTATTAAGTATCATTAAAGTATCATATTGTCATCCAAAACAATCGTCTGTATAAAATTTCAGTTCAACTGAATGTCTTAAAACGTAAGAAAAATAAAATCTTTTCAACTTTTCACACAAGTCGCCAAAAGGGTCGCTAAGTCGACAAAAATGATGCCAATGTGGCTGTATTTGTAAATATTTAAATAATTAGTTTTAATCAATTAATTTTCATTAATTATAATTAAATTATTGTACTGTTATCCAAAATAATCATGTATATAATATTTCAGCTCAATGGAGCGCTTTAAAATGTATTTTATTAGCGACTGAAAATTCCACCTAGATGAATAAATAAATAAACAAATATAGAAAGAGTATGAGCTAATTGCATGAATTGAAAAATGCAATTTAATCTATATAATTAAAGATTTCTTAAAACAGATAACGATAAGTATAACAAATTGTGTACTTTTTCAAACAGTACTTAATGGTATTATTATTTTTTTTTCTCTGAATTATTTGAAACAAAGAATCTGTTACAATGTATGCAAATTATAAAAGTGTTATTAAAAAAAATTATCATATTTCATTTTTTTAAAAAAAATATATATTTTTCACGTAATCGGATACTTTAAAGATACGTGCAATGAAAGAATTATAAGCCGAGAACAAAAAATAATTGACTTGTTAAATGCCAAAATATTAAAGATATGGTATAACAAAAATTTTCTGCAATTTCTATTTTGTTCATATGCACCTTCTAATTAGACTTCTTGTTTTTTTAGAAATGGATTAACAGAAGAATGAAATAAAATATCCATACACACTATATTTTTCATTTTATATGCATATTGAGTTATTTTAATTACAACTTACATAAATGTGAAAAATAATGTCAAGGCATTTTATATATAAGTGTGCATGTGTTTTTTCTGTGAATATTTATTTATTTCAAGTACTTTATAATTAAATTTTATTTAAGATGTTACGAAAAACAAATAATTGAATTAATGCATCTACAAAATATCCTCCGAAAGAAAAGTATATTCTAATTATTAATGTTCTTATAATCTTAATTAAAATATAAAAGATATAGTTGATTAAAATAAGATCATAAGGTATGTTATACGGAAATAAAATACTAGCAATAAAGTACTAATATTTAATGGAAAGCTCTTTAATTTGCAAAACATTCGCTTGTTAAACGAAACATCTATATTTTTTCCCTTCTTGTTAAAATGTAATTATGACAACTTAGTAATCTTAAAAACAATCAAATGTTTGTCTGTATAAGAGTATTAACTACATTTTAATTAAATCTCTTACATGTTTATTTCATATTAAATTCATTAGATCCTTAAGGAAAACACCAACACTTATTTTTGTTCCAAAGTGTAAATGAATTCCTTGTGAACTAAAAGGTGTTATTAATTATTTTAGTACGTATTTTTTTAATATAACTGTTATTATTTATTGTTATTCTGATTTTGAATTACGTGGGATGTTAATTATTAATTAAAATATTTCTGCTCTTTTGTTTTTTGTTCTGTTTTATCATTAATATTCTGCACTATTAAACGTGAAGATATGTAATAATAATAAATAATGGCAGAAAAAAGGGTTTTTTTTAAATTGAACATAGTTGAATTAATCTAAAAAATTTCTATTACTTTGGAAAAATAAAATCGAAGAAATTTGTGTTTATAAAAACAAGACATATGTTTTAAAATAATTTCTATGTTCCTAATAAATTAACTGAGTTTCTTTCGGATAGTAAAACCTTATATTGTAGAAGAATGCTTTTTGTATTTTTGCTAGTTTTCATACTGAAATTAATTTCAATATTTAAACTTGAAAATTGAACGTAAAATAATTGAAACATATTTTACCCAGATGCAAGAATTTTTTTAAAAAAAAATTTTAATCATATATAATGATTAAACATTTTTGTCATTTTAAAGGGATATAATTTGCATTTTTCTTATTTATTTTCAGATTGCCTCATAATATAAAAATATATTTATAATTATATCTGAAAATAATACACAAGTACTGCGCAAATTTCTTGTAACTTAATCTAATTTATTCTTGATTATTTTCATCTTAATCTATTTCCAGAAAATATATTCCCTAAATTTTAATTATTCTCATTTGCAAACTATTATGTTGGTACCAACATTTATCTATGGATGTAATAGATACATTCAAACATTTATAGAGGAATAAATGCGGAGTTTCAACTAAAGAAATTTGAGGTGGGAGTGTCAGCTTTCAGTCTTCTCACGTGCTTTAGGTGTGTATTTCTTTCAAAAGTTCATATTTCCCCTTCTCAGCTTAAAATATTGACTAAATCCTAAATGACTTAAATCTAAGACATGACTGATTACATATGTGTGAACACTGACTTTTAAGTGATAAACTTGTTTATATATTGAATTCGACAATACTTTATTTAGACCAAATAATCCAGATTATTTTCGTTGGGATTTAATGTATTATCAATATAGATGAACTGTAATGAAAACAAAAGGCATAACATAATTCATCTGTCTGTAAAACTCAACCTTTGCGGTTGTTGAGTTTTACAGACAGATGAATTATGTTAACAAATAGAATAAAGGACAAACAATAGTTGAACGGTTATCTTTATTGCCAGGTGTCACACATGGTAATATCACAGTAAATGTTCAAAATGGAGTCCGTTTTCCTGGACACAAAGAATTGAACTCTTTTTACCAGATTAATTGACACTTTACGAAATGTGTGAAAATTGATTCCGGTATTGCATGCAGGATGTTACTCTTAAGTTCATCAAGCGCATGGAGATTATTCCTATTTTTCAGACATCTTCAAAGGAAAAAGTACGGAATTGATAAGTCCGGTGAATGGGACGGTCAGTCCTTTGGGAATGACACGATCATCGAAAACTTTAGTTAAAACTTCCATACTGTCCCGTGATGTGTAACACGTTGCAACTTCTTTTACAACCAAGCGTATCGTTCATCCCTGTTCAGCAATGATATGAATTTCGTAATGATGTTTATGTAGACGGACGGTCATTTCATTGAACTTCTTTGTTAAACGATGTCCACATCTTCCACTTTCTTTTCCACAATGGACGCTCGATTACTCGATCACTTTATGTCTGCAACCTATCCTGTGGCACGGAACCGTTGCACTAAACGTGGTATCGTGGATGCATTTGGGGCTGTTTCACCTAGATATTTCTGCTAAAAGGCGGTTAGCACATGGCAATGAGATTTTGTAGTGAAATAAAATTGCACGATGGTTATTATTTGCTCTTGGAAAAACATCATGCACCTCCCTGTTGTGCTCAACTGACTTCAACTAACAACCATCTTGAAACTGATGTCTCTCGATGTCTTCTTATGTGAGGCCTCTGCTGCCGTCTAGTGACATAACTCTTAAACAACACTTTTGATTTTCAAACAACAAGGAATTCCTTGTGCATGTGTGCAACTTTTGAAATACCCGGTAGTATCCACCCACCACGCTAACCACGTGGTGGGTGGAAAGTACAAATGGTTAGCGGGCCAGTGACCATTCACTGAGACTGTGATTCCAGCAGACATAATGCTGAGCGCTAAACGAGGGGAATGGAGAATAGAGAAAAGACGTGTTTCGCCAAAAGTTCGCCACCTAAAGTCAGGGGCAGCCTCCACCCTCCTTTTCATTAATTCTATTTTTGTAGTGCCATCTTCCTGTTAACTTATTAAATATTTAAACTTCCAAGTGCTTCTGCAGCTTCTTCATTTACAACCCGAGGTGACGTGGAACCCTTATCACACATATTGCATCACCATCAATATTAAATTTAACAAATTATTTCATCTTTATACTCTAAATGAGAATTGAAAAAAAAGCTATTGTGATAAATAGGGTAATATATATATTCATATTTTATTTTTCATACTCTATGAGAATAATTGATATAAGTAGAAGTGATGAATAGAGAATATATATATATATATATATATATATATATAGTAAGGATTAAAAATTCTGAGATTAATAATAGTTTATTACTATATACTTAAATATTTCATAGTTATAGTTATCTCCATATTTTAATAATAAATAGAATTACTTATTATTTTATTCATATTTATTCTAGTGTTATTAAAGTTATGCTATAATTGTAACTCTTATTAATTTTTATTTCCATTCTTTTTATACTTTTGTTAAGTGCTACATTTCAGCCATTCAACATGATTTAAATCTGCATTAGGGTCCAGAATCTGGTAATAACTTATTTATTGCACTCAGATTTAGCACGGCTCTGCATTCTTAAGTGAAATTTTTAGGTAAGTTACCTCTATCATGTAACGGATTTAGATATTCCTATCCACTATTTTCAATAGGTTTTTGCTCAGTATTATTTACATAAAGGGGGAAGGTTGGCTGGCCAAAAAACATGTTCAACCCCATTTTTATATAAATTATTTTATATATTAGCTGTCCTAAGTCAGCAATGTTTATAATACTACAGAGCATCCATTTTATAATTTTTAATCTCGGTTTCTCATATGTCCTTCAATGTGTGATTTTCCTACTGTCTATGTGTTTTTTGAATATGATTGTTGGATGTTATCTCTTGTTTGTAGAGAATAAGCATATATATATATTAGTAGTATGTATGAAAGTATAGTATGGAAAATAGAACATTTGTATGTGTTACCCTATTCATCACAATTGCTTTTTTCGATTATCATTTAGAGCATAAAGATAAAATAATTTTTTATATTTAATGTTGATGGTTTATTTTTATTCATTATTTATAATTGTACCCCACTGCTACACATTGAAAAATTATTTTGATCTAATTAGAATTTTTATTTAAAAAAAATATTTTTTCTAAAATATTTTAATGAAATAAACTGCCAGTAATATCAAATTGGTGAAATTATCTTGCAGGCTTTCAACTGGTTTACAGTGAATAATATGCAAAAAATAAATATAAATGAGTGTTGATCTACATACTGTTTAAATTATATCAGAGGCTGGGCTAAAGATAATTGATATTATAAGATAAAGTGTTCCTTTTGATTCACGAAAAGGTAATAGTACCTGTATGACCACAAAACAGAAGCTAATGGGCTAAATCCATGTGACGTCATAGTCGCATGATGAGGATAACCCCGTGTTTCTTGCCAAATAGTGCACAAGTTTATGTGACATCATAGTCAAACAAAAAGAAAATCATTTGTTTCCAGCTGATCAGTCCATGCCCTTTATTGTTGCAAACTTTTACTGTTTGCAGAAACTTTTAAATAGTACATAGTTGTCGACAATTATAACGCATATAGATAAATAAAATGCATTTTATTTAAAAAAATATACATATATATATATATATATATATTTTTAATTTTAAAATCTTTTTGCAGAAATATTTTTCGGAACATTTAAGCATCTTTACCTAATTATGGAATTTAAATTTATCTAAGTTTTAAAAATAGAACAACAAAAAAATGCAATTCGTTTGATGTCTGTTTTGAATTCAATGGAGAACACGTGTTTGTCTTTTATCACGTTACCGTCATGATATGAACCCATTGGAACTGCCAGTCTCTTCATCCACGTATCCAATGGTATTCGGGATTTGTCTCTGAGCACTACAATGCTAATTCGATACTAGTTAAAAACTTTGGCATTCTAGTTTTAATAATTTATGTGCAAAGTTTCTAGATGATTGGATTTTTTATAAGGATGCTTTAAATTTTTTTTTTTTTGGCAATAAAGTGTAATTTTGACGAACAACAGTGCATTTATTTAACGTTAATACTGTAGTGTGGTTATTCTGATGATAAGGATTAAATAATTTACTTTTTATATGGAAAAATGCTATATGTCTACTGAAATTAGAGAACATAAGACTTTGATTAATATAATTATTATATCACATGGATGATTTCCTTTTCTACAAAGTTATTTCATAGAAGTAAATTATGAATAATACAATACATGTGATTTAGCAGTTATAAACAGTTTTCATCGTTCAACTATATGGTCTATAAAGCGTAATTTGTGCAAAAAAGGACGAATGACATCCTATAACTTTGGTTGATGTAAAGATTGGATCAAGGCATTTTGAATTATTAAACTTCTGAAAATAAAAATAAACCTGTTACAAAACTACTTAATTTTGATCATTAACCTTTAGTAATAAATACATACTGGCAGCAAATTTTCAAGATTTAACTTATTTGCATTCGACTCATTAAGAAGCAAAACTGAATTCTCCGTAAGTAACATATGATTTCTGGCACTGTCTTAGGTATTGAAATATATTTTTCAACTACATATTCACGATATATTTATCTGTATTGAATCTTGATACTATATTACCTAATTAAATATAAAGCAAATTCATCATTCTATTCATTCAAACAGATAATGTATTATATTTATATCTATCTCTCTCTCTCTCTCTCTCTCTGTATATATATATATATATATATATATATATATATATACATATACATGTGTGTGTGTGTGTGTTACCCTTAAAGTGCTTAATTCAGTTATTTCAAGAACTAACTGGAGAAATCATTTGAGGTATACAATAGATGAAATTTTCTGAATTTACCTAGTTATATTCTATGAATTAACTATTTATTCTATAACACTACTAATGATAGATTATTAAAGTTTAAACAATAAACAATTTATTATTATTTTATAAATTAATTGTTCATAAATAGCTAAAATCTCGAAAAGTACATTTTATCCCTTTAATAATAAGAAAAATCAGATGATATAATTTATTATTTCTCATATTGCTAACAGTAGTTAAAAACAGATATGTTATATTTAAATATTGACAAAAAGTGTAACGGGAAGAAAAACTGTTGCTTCATAAAAACATTGTGCAAATATTTTTAAACAAAACTTTAAGATAATATTAATTTAAATTTTATTAATAACTTTATTTTTATTATTATTTTTTTTTTTGCATTTCATTATTTATTAGAGCATATATTGCTGTGATGTCACGAACTGAGAGAGGCTGAAAAATTCACTAAAAGCCACTAGAACCAGTTTAAAGAACTTCCGAGTGCCTTATTCCATACTTTATCAATCAAGTGATCGTTATTCCTTAGAATATCCAGTTAAATCATATAATTCAATAGTTTTATATAATTTAACTGATATGTATAGTTTTTTTCATGAAATACCTAGTTATTCTATGAAATAACGGATTTTACACTTTAATGGCAACATATACATAGCATCTTTAAAATCGAAACAATTTATTAACATATGCCCTATATCAGTGCTTTTTAAACTTTCAATATATGTGACACAATAGTAAATCATAATTTTCTCTCTCTCTCATCCCCCTCTATACAATAACAATCTATTGAATTCTATAAAACTATACTTTGAAGCTAAAGCTTCAGTACGGCTTTAATCTCTTAAGTACCACCTGATTATATAAACGTCTCGCTTAGTGAAAGCATTTAATGCCCCAGACGTATATATACGTTTTTTCAAAGTCACATCTTCTCTGTTCACTGCTATTCATAAAATTATTCTGAAGGCTTTGCAATACAATAAAAGATCCTTGGCAGTGTTTGCGTAGGATTTACTTATTTAAAAAATTTTTATTCTTTTTTTCTCCCCTCCCAATACATCCCATGCATGCATCTACGTGGAAAACCAGAGACATTGAGGAAGGAATCGCGCAACTTTTAATCGCAAGTTAAGAGATTAATTATAAACCGTATATATTATTAATATAAGTGTTATTTTTTGTATACAATTATATATATTTTAAGCCCATGGGGTTAATGATGGTTATTAAACTTGTTCTTAACTTAGTATTGTTAAATTAATCATAAAATACATTGGACAGTACTTATACATTTGAAAGTGTATTATATCAGTGCAAATGTATTTTATATTTTGTTATGTTAGAATGTATTTTGTTTGCTTACTTTCAGTAAATTAATATTAAAAATACTTTTTTTTTAGTTCTCGACCTTTTATGAGCTTGTGCCCCCCTCATAGATTAGTCACGCCCCACCTAGGGGTTCTCGCCCGAAAGTTTGTGGAAACGCTGCCTTAATGGTAACATATACAAAGAATCTTTAAAATCGTAGCATTTTATAAACATATATTATGCTCTATATCCTAATAATACTATTTTAATTAAAACTGATTTCCCACTATTAACAAAATGATATAAATTTATTCTAATATACCAATAACGGGAGGAACAATTCACAAATTTTACACCAATAATCTAATTCCACATAATTGTTAGAAACTAACAAATATTAATGAGCTTCATCTAACCAGTGAGGATTAGTATTTAAATTGCAATGAATATCAAGTACACTTGAAATCATTTCAGATTCTATAATCACCAATGATACATTGATTGATTCAGACCTTCTACCTAACGCAATGTTTATACAAATTTTCAACTCATTCTGGACGATTCTACGTTGTAGCAGTTGTCAGAACAATTCAATGGAATCAGTACATATCCATCAACATTTGTAAACGTCTTGCTTAGTAATACCTCACTGGATGCGATTGATATCAGCCGGATAGTAGGGTTCCGGTCTCTCACGAACTCCTGAATATTAATTACAGGGCCCCGTGAATTGTCATGCAAACTAATTGCCTTTGCTTATAGTTAGAAGCAATAAAGGCTCGAAGCGAAACAGCCGGATGTATAATAACATTAATTGTCTTTAATAAATGAATCACTCAAGAGCTAACAATTTCTTGAAGCGATAGTTATATTTATATATATATCATTTGAGGGTGCATACTAGTATTGGCTCTTAGTGTATGAATTTAAAGAGAAAGCGATTATTGAGCTTGATCCATCCAATAATATATATCCCTTATATAACTCTAAAATATTGTGAGTAAATTAAATAAATTTGTATTGTGTTGTTATTCAATTCATACTATTAGCTTAATCTCTATCTATTTATTTATTTATATACTTATCTTGTTCAAATTTTCAATCGTTAATAAAATACTTTCTATTCATCCCATCAAGATCAAACAATTATTTTAAACTTGTAGTGGATGACACTTAATAGCCATACAGTTTTTTTCAAATACTAATTAATTAATAAAATATAGTTAAATTAAAAATCGGTTTTTGACGCCAACTTATATTCGTCTCTATTGTTGTAACAATGTAACTGGTAAAACAAAGACAAAAGTTGGCGTCGAAAACCTGTTTTTTAGCCAAACAAGGTGTGCATTGTAACAACAATGCAGATAAATCATGCTCTTTTTTAAATTCCTACTGTAGTTCCCTCTCTCCCTATATATATATATATTTATTTATATATTTCCTGTTCCAATTTTCAATCGTTCATAAAAGGATTCCTATTTATCCATTCATAGTAGGAATTCACATAATTTTTTTATTACTTTTTCAAATTTTATTGATAAAAATTTGGTTAAGGGTACAGGGAATTTTCTAAATCAATTTCTTTTCATTATCCGACTACGTTCGGAACCATAATTTTTAAAAGAGTACTAACGAACATTTGTTTAATATTTAGTGTCACTTAGATTAGAATACATGAATAAAATTGTTTTAAAATTATTATTACAATAAAAAAAAATTTCAAATGAGATACATTGGTAAAAAAGGAACATCAAATTATATATTTTCAAAACATTGTAGTTTTCTGAAAAATACTTCCATAATAGTAATATTTTGCATGTATGTAGCGCAAACATTTTAACAGAGCTTTAACTAAGATTTTTGTAATATATAATTTAGAACTGGATTTATCCATATTTTAATACATCAGATTATATAAACTTGAACAAAAAAACAAGGATAATTATTTTAATTGGTAACAAATCTAAAAAAAAATGTAAATTGTCTTAAAAATCCTAGTTCAAGTTCTCTGTAGAAAGCTATATATTAGAAAAATATTATTATTAACGAAACAATTTAAAAAAAAAGGAGAATGTTTTGAAAATATGTAAATATAAGTTAATTTTTGGCCAAAGTATATTGAATTTAATTTTATTTTTCTTATAATGATATTCTTAAAACACTTTTATGCATGCATCCTAATCTAAATGCCATTAAATATTAAAAAATCTAGATATATATTATAAATGCGAAAGTTTGTTTCGATGTTTGGTCGTCTTTCACGCAAAAACAACTGAATGGATTTTAATGAAACTTTACAGTAATATAGCTTATACATCAGAATAACACATAGGCAATAATTTATAGCCAGGGTATTTATAAAGATATTGAGTGAAGTTCCAAAATATGATATTTGTCAAGTAAGTAGAAAAAATTTTGCCATCTGCAAGCAATTCTGCGTGCGCGGGAAAACATCCCCCAACACATATATCTTATTTTTTTTTTGAAAGAAACCCTTTTTTTTGGCTACGCAAGGTGCTGCTTCTAATTTATTCCTGTAATCAACGTAATGCCTATTTTTTTTTATTTCAGAATAAAACATAGTTTTGAAGGAAGAAATGTTATAAAAAATCTCTTTATTTGAATAATTTTTATGATTTTTTTAAACACATTTGGTTTGTAAGAAATTGATCGTTTTAAAAAATTTTTTTGGTTTGGGATTAAATTAAAAAACTTGTTTTAACTACAGATTTGCAAAAATTTCAAAAAAAAATTTGTTTGTTTTTAGTAGTTAATATTTAACGCCTGTTTTTGAATAACAAAGGTTTTTTTTGCGATAAAATAATTTAACTATGGGCGTAGTGGAAGGGTATTTCCCCCCCAAATTTAGCCCAACCAAAAGGCTTTTCCATGACCACGTAATTTTTGAAACCATTCCCAAAATATGTGGACACACCTGATGGATTTTTACCAACCAAAACTTAGCAGGGTATTTACCCAATAGCAAAATTTTTTTTCGAAATATTTTCAAAATTTAAGGTTTATGTGGGATTTTAAGGGAAAAGTGAATTTTTCTTTTTTTAAAGGCAGGATATTTAAATTTTCAGGGGATTCAATTAAATTTTTGTCCCGGGAAAAAAAATTTAAAGTAAATTTTTTTATGTTTTTATTTTAATGTTGACCAGAAAAATTTGACCTTTTTTTAAATAACCCTTGATAATTAAAATTTACGTGGATCATCTTTTAATTAATTTAAATTTAAAACTCAGCTTGAAGATAAATTTCCCCAAAGGTTTTAGCATTTTTGTTTATTAAACCCTTATTTTAATGTTAGTATCCAAAAAAATATTTCAAGAAAAAACTGCAATAAACCATAATGCGGTAAATAAAGCATTTACGTGCATCGGTCTCTTACGCGGAAGGTCTTACAAAGCTCTAATAAAGCTTGAGCTATGAAAGTAGCTAGACATTTGCCAACTTGGCTCTATCGTCAACATTTCGCTATGTTTTTCATTAAACCGTCATTATAATTTAAAAAACGGCGTGCTTGCGAATATTACAATTTTAACATAAAATAAATACAACAGAAAGTAATATTAACGTATTACACTTTCGGATATAAATTATTTACACTATTTTAAGCGTTCATTACACAAACTTTTAACAATGTGTTACTTTTGCTGAGCAGAGATCAGCTTAGGGAGGTATTTTCAAAAATTGACCCTCAAGAGTGTTACGGGGAGTTTTAAATTTTAAAATAATCATTTTTATCACCTCTATTAGATCTATAGACTTAAAATTTAAAAAAGGTGCTTTTTTTTTGTTCAGCTGAGATATGAAAAAAGCTTTTTTTTTTTGTTTAATTTGCAATTCAAGTAAAATTAACTCATTAAAAACATTTTATCCTTCAATATGTGTTGTTTACTTTTTCAGTTCACCCGTGCGAAGAACTGGTGTACCAGCTAGTATATATATATTCGTTTGTATGCTTTTACAAAATCCCTGTTTCGAATGTAGTCGGATAACTTAAATTTGAAGGAAATATATATGTAATGTGTTAGCAGATATCAATGTACAAAATTTAATGAAAATATCTTGAATGATTTCTTAGATAATCAAATTTCTAATTTTAATTTCTACATTTCAAATTATTCCGTGAGCATCCAAATTCCGTTTACACATTTAATATTCTCTCTTAATGTTCATTTTTAATATAAAAATAAAATTTATTGATTATTTTACATTTCTATCCTTAACAATATTCAAAAAATTCTTATGTTGAAATCTTTATTTTTTTTTTATTTAAAAAATAATTAAAATGTTTTGATTATCTTGTTTTTAGTATTTTCCCCCTACCTTGAAATAATAATAATAATAAAACATTCACTAGAGTTTGCGGTTTGGACACCTCCACCGAGTTAAAATCAATCTGACTTGTTGAAACCCTCCTGCTCACACATCGCTAGTACGCAGCTATGAGTCCTGGCATATTTCTACAGTGCAGGAGAGAGGTGGCAAACCTTTTTGGATCAACGTGCCATATTTTGTAAGGAAATTTTTTTTGAAATAAAGACGTGTCGTCAAATAATTTTGACATGATTATTGAGAAGGTAATAAAACTAAATACTAACAACTCAAAAATCTTTATTTACTACGAGAAAATACAATTTTTGCACAGTGTAGTAGTAAACGTTTGAGTAATACGTGTAATTAAAATTAAAGTAACATTAGTGTAACTTCTGTTGCTGCAGATTGTGAATGACAAATAACTTATATTAGGACTGTAAGATGTAACATTTAGTAGAATAAATGCTGAATTGGAGTCATCTGCCATAAATGGTTTCTAAGCAATTAATTATTTTGCTGTGGTTCACTTTTTTGACGAGGATTTCTGATTTGTCTCAAAATGCCATTTTACTGACGATGTTCTGCATACCTCTGTTTCAGAACATAAGACATTCGCCGCTTTGTCGCCTTAACGAATCAATGCAATGTTTCTAGATTCACCAAGTTTGAAATTTTCTGTTACACGTACTATATTGCACTTTTTGTTCTTTTGTTGAACTAGTTATGTTAAATAAAAATAAAAATCGTAAATATAACACAAATAAACTTTAAAATACAGTTGTGTCAACGAAATGGACTATTCTATTCGTAGACAAATTTTGCATCATATATATGAGAACTGTAGTCCAACACATAACTATGTGGCATTAACTAAGAGACAATAACAAACGCCGCCCTATGAGCGATCACTCGCGTTTGTTCGTAATATTTGATAGTGAACTTCGTTATTTTGAAATAAAATGCAAACCATTTTGATCACTGGGGTGCCCAAAATATTGTGTCACGTGCCACTGGTTCGCCATCCCTGGTGTAGGAGATCCAGGGCTCTTCAGAAGGCCTTAACGCGCTTTAGAAGCGGTCATCTGCGCAGTATGACATTTATGCAGGGGTAAAATTTTTATTCACTTCTCCCTTTTCTCTCCCTGCTTCTCCTGCTCATTTTCCTGCGGCATTTCTATGGGATAGTTATTTGAAAATCATGGTATGGCTTATGTGACATTCTTATGCGGAAAGGTCAAATTGACATGATATAGGCCAGGGGTGGCGAACCTTTATGAATCAACGTGCCATTTTTTCTTAAGAAATGGTTAATGAGGTATAGACCTTCCCTCAAATAATTTTGACTTGTAATTATTGGTAAAATAATAAAACTAAATACTTACAACACAGAAAGCTCTGTATTTACTACGGAAAATACATTTTGTATTTTATAGTAGTAAATGTGTCTTATTAAACGCGTAATTCATATTATATAAAGTAACATTAGCGTGATTTCTGCTATTGTAGATTAGAGGACAAATAAATTATATTAGGATTTGATAATATGTTACTTTTAGCAGAATGCATGCTGAATTGAATTCATCTGCCAAATGGTTTCTAAGCGAGTCTTTAATGTTATCCATCCCTGAAAATAATGACTCGTAGTCATTGGTCGATGAAATTATGATTAAAATAGCATGATCCTGCTTCTTCAAAACGTTAAACGTATCTGGAATCGAATTCAATGTTTCCAAAATTTTGTTACTGGCATTTTTACTTATATTGTTTGTTAATCTTTCTGTTTCAATCAATTCAAACTTTTTCCTTGTTTCAATAAAATTTTGAATCCACATTGAACTAGACTACATTTCAAAAACATTCTTCAATTTCTAACCAAATGAATTGGGGAAAGTTCAGTTTATCAAATGATGCTACATCAGGATACACAATAAACTTGACCGTTTCCGATAATTCTTTTAACTGAGAAAATTTCATGGAAAACTCCTTGATTGAAGAACCAATCGCGATTGATCGTTTTGATCTTTGGCGTGCCCTAAGTATTGTGCCACGTGCCATCAATGGAACGCGTGCCAATGGTTCACCATCCTTGGTATAGGCCTTCCTGATCCAACGGAATTGGAAACAACAACACAACAAAAATATTTTATCTCATTTTCTAAGTTATGTAGTTCTGCTGCAACACCCGGCAAAGAGATACGGAAAGTTGATCTTAGGTAAAAACAAGATTTGAGATAACAAAGATATTACGTGGCGCCGATAACTTTGATAGTACCGTTTTGAGTAGAGTGTAACAGAAATTGGAACGTATATTCAAAGTTTCACGCACAAAATTCATGTGTTAGAAAAAGTTATTGTTTTACTGTATACTTATTTTTTTTACTCTACTCCTTTGAAACCTCGGAGGAGATAATGAACAATCCTGTATTTAATAATCAGACATTAATATAGAATTGAACACTTCACCGGTTTCAAAAATTGTATAAGATTCTCATATTTTGAATTAAATAATTTCACCAAAACAAAAGTAGCAAAAAACTGAACTCTTATTTTTCTAAGTCAGTGCAGACAGAAATGGTTGTAATTATTTTATTTTGTGTAAGATTCAAAATATATTCACAGAATTCAAGCTTAAAAGAGTTAGAAGCTAAAGTTGTCACAAAATACGTCTAGCTTTAAAAATGCTACTTTGTATAAAATTACAGCGACATAAATCTTTACCTTGACTAAATTAGTGAATCTCCTAAAATATGCACATAACAAACAGTTTTTAGAATCACCATTTCTAGCAACATTGTTTAAATTATGAGTGAAATATATATTTTCTAAGAGCTTTGTGTCCGTAATATACTTAGCCAATAAAATGTTTCTTTCTGTCCTTTTGAAAATCTTTATTGTTCCTAAATTATGTATTCCACAATGCATTTTATTCACTTCAAAAGAAACATTATAATGATAAATTTTACGAAAAATTGTTCTAATAATAGAAATTATAATTTATTACTCTTTTCCAATCCCTCTTATTCAAAATTTTACACTTTGAGGAATTATTCATTGATAAAAATATCTTTCATTTGGCTCAATACATTCAAAATTGAAATGAAGGGCTTTGTAGTTCTATTGAAAAGACTTGCCTTGTTTCCTACTTACACTCTTTTAATTGTCTTGAATGTTAAACAAAGAGAGAAATGAAATAAAGCTGCTTTATGGCTTTCTTGTTAAGGTAAGTAGACGATTTTAACGTTAAATATTACTCTAAAAATATTTTTGACGATTATGCTTAACGGAACAATGAATAGGAAAGGTTACTGGTGTACACATTTATTTAAAAAAAAATTATTATTTTTTTCTTATTAAAACATACTTCAATTTTGTGTCTTTTAATATCAATACTCAACTACTGATATACAAATGTTAAGATCTATACATTAGTGTTTGTTAAATTATTTTTTTTCAGAAAAGGCTTATATATATATAAATATGTAAACCTTTTTATGATGGCAATTTATTTACTTCTTCTTATTATTATTATTTAAATTACTATTATTAGTTTTACAGTTAATTAGAAGATGGCGCCACATGTTTCATAGATTAATAATACTTTAATTTATTTAATTGTCATTGTTTTTGAAAAGTCCTTTCATTTTCGATAAAGTTTATATCAATATTTAAGGTTTTTAAATGTATGTATATAGACTTAATTTTATTTTATCATAATTTACTAATTTTAATTTTATGCGGTACAACTATAACACTTTGTACCTGGCGGGAAAATAATTTGTTACTGTACTCCCAAAGTAAATCTTATCATCTATTTTATTGCATTCACTTTAACTCTATACAAGCAAATACGCTATAATTTTATCGTTATATTTTTATAGTATAGGGTATTTTATTTGTAATACTCTTAAATTTCTCCTAATATTATTCCTTCCTTTCCCTGTGACCCAGAGTATAGATAAACTACAGGTGAAGGTTGGCAAGCACCAAAACTTTGTTTAAACCTGCAATCTTGGTTCCTAAGGCCTGGAGTTTGCTATTGAACTACTGTGGCTAACATTCCCTACTATTTTGACTAGTTATACTTAAGTTTTATAGCTTTTTGTATATAATTATGGATTTTTGGATTATGGATTCATGGATTTGTTGTACATTTTAATTTGTGAAATTATAGTATGGAATATATATATATATATTCCATACAAACCAAAATACCAAAACCATAAACCATACATTCCATCACAAATTAAAATGGTCAACAAATAAAAACTGCACTGAAAAATAAAACTTATTTCTATTGGTTGTGGTGGACATCTCGCTGATTGTACAGGTTCTCTTGGGGGGGAGAGGGGAATCGAGCACTATTGGGTTGCGAAGTCGTCAAATTGGACTCGAAAAGAAAATAAACTATTCACAATAAATTATCTTAATAAAAATAACGCTAAATCTGATTATTCGATATGTAGACAAGATAACAAAGTAGTATTAAACAATGCGTTCTTGTCATTAATTAGATGCAGCATCATAACCATACCTGCAAGAAATTTTCTAATAACTAAACGAATATAATTCCGGAGGATAATTCAGGAACAAACTATTAAAATTCAAACTGAACTGGAGTGGCTATATTTTGTACACATTATAATTATTTTCTATCTCACTGACTGCCTATACTCTAATTAATAGTGTCGTTTCTTTATGGAGTGATGCTGTTCTATCTCAAAGTGCCAATTGGGTGGTTTTAAAAATGGGAGTTAAAGACAATATAACTCGTGGATAGCCTATTATTGCAATTTTTATCTAAATATTTTGTTTAGATGAACAAAAATTTAATTGAATATTATATTTGTTTCAGAAATGTAGAAGTATATGTGAACTGAAATAAAAACCTTTCACAGGAGTTCGATTGCTAAATTAATGTTTGCGGCAAGCGTTTCAAATAAATGATAAAACTTGCTAGTCTTCTCCAGCCAATTAAAAAAAAACCTCAAGTCATCTTGATAAAACGTTGGTTGTACTATCAAGAGAATGTGAATAAATGGTGTGTAAGAGGACACAGTACGATTCAATCGACAAAAATTGGTCAAAAAATCAAGCCTAAATTATTTTTTATATACTTTTCTATAACCTCACAAAATTAGAAAGCTCTAAACTTAAAAAAAAATTATGATAGCTTTTACGTTTGTTTTTATTAACATCCCTATGATAAATCAAAACTTTAAATTGACTTATCTTAGAAACATAAAATAACTAGTTTGTCTTCATTTGAAATGCTAAGGACCTTTTTCTGTTGTGCCTCATGCTTTGAATTTTTTTTTCACCTATTGCTAATAGTACATTTAACAAAAGTTGGTATTCATTTTTCAATCAAATTTTAAAAATAATTTAAATCAGAATTTATACATTTTCTAAGAAATTTTCAATAAGAATTCACAAAAAGAAGTATTGTGCAAATACAAACCATGTTACCGCAAAACCCATACCAACTTTTGTTATACATAGTTTGACGTACTTGTAAATGAAATTTCACGCGTGTACGTAAATGTTTGTAGGAGGAGTAGTATTTTAAAATAACTTCACAAATTTTAAGTTTTTTCCTTAAGAAATTAAATGGCTTGCTTTTTATGAAATTTTGAGCACAAAATTTATTTTATATAGTATACTCACATAGGTGGCAACCAAATTTTGAAAATGCTTAAATTAAATTTTTGCATAAATCGTACCATATCCCCTTAATTTTCGTTCAAATATGTTCAAAATCTTATTAGTTGATAGTAAATACGTAGTTATAGGTATATATATATATATATATATATATATATATATATATATATATATATATATATATATATATATATATATATATATATATATATATATGTGTGTGATGATTTCACGGGAATTATATATAAAGCATTTTACTATAATAATCCTAATATTATTGCAGTTGTTAAAAGGATGATGAAACATTTTGGTATTTTGAATCCACTTTTCAATTTACGTACACAAAACGAGAAAAAGACAAACACAAACGGACAAACGAAGACGAATTTAAGCCTATATATATATAAAAAAAAATTCTTGATTCCGGAAACCACAGCTTTAATAGCTTTTTGAACTTTAAGCTTTCAGAATCATATAACTGGTCAGACAACCATGATAGACCATAATATTTGTATCATGCTATATTGAATCATTTTTTCTTTTCAAATGTACGAATGTGACAATTTTTGCGGAAATTACAGTATGGTTGAAGCCCAGTGGCTCAATGGTAATGTGTAGCGCCTCCACGCCACATATCCGGGGTTCAAATCCCGGACTGGGGAATATCGACTCAGCACATTTAATCGCTTCAATAGGTCGATAAAGGTGTACAAAGCTTCCTTGGGAACTTGTGAGGCACCAGATCGGGGGTGCCCTACGTGATTATCCACGTGACCTAGATCTGTTGGAAGGAACAATGAAGCAGCCATATCATTTATCTTAAGAGATCACTTTATTAAGAGCTTAACTTAAACAATATACAATAATAGTACTAATATTGAATTCAAGTGAATCTGAAGTGAAAGGACACACTATTCGTATTCCCAAATAATCGCGTAACCGACCACTATATCTAACTCTATCGACTATTTCTAATCTCAGTAACTACACAGTTCTTAATAATTCAATGTAACAGTCTTACAGCTATATCTTGGGTAAACAGCAATGCGCTTGATTCTAACTGGCTTGGCTGTTATTCTTGTGGAATGGTATCCACCTTTAACTTGATCGTACAGGTACGAATAAATTAAATCTTGAACTCGGGGTTTTCTCTCATTTAACTTGGGAGTTTGTACGCATAGAGACCTCGTATATTTACTTCTCATAGCAACCTAGCGTACGCTAAACTTCTACTATTTATAAGATTCCTATTATGCATTCCCACGTTTTCTTCTTGAGTTGGTTGGAAAGAATTGCCCTTCTATCTCCAAAGAAACCAAATAGAATATTAGTTGAAATCGTGATGAACCCATTATAAAATGAACACTGGGGGTTTCGCGTCAAACTGACCACTTGACCATCAGCACATGCACCACAGCGCCTAAGGTCACGTAAACTGAGAAAGGCACTTTAGGCCCTGACCCGCATGGGCTGTTGCGAAACTGAGTTCAGATCAGTAAGAGTATGGTTAAAAAGACATTTAGAAAGAGACAGAGAGTGTTAGGCATTTTAACTAAAAAATACCATTACCAGGAGGAGCTCAAGACCATCATCAATTGAATAAAATCAATCGAGGGAAAATTTAAACGTTAAGTTTATATATATATATATATATATATATATATATATATATATATATATATATATATATATATATATATATATATAGGTCAATTCTCTACTAACAAGAAAATCCAAACAATAAACTCGACAAACACATAGACAGCAGGAAAATCACACAATGAAGGACAAAAGAGTAATCGAGATAATAAATATAAAATGGATGCTGCAGTGCCATGAACAATACTGACTTAGGACAGTTAGTATATAAAAATTAATTTATATAAAAGTGGGGTTGAACATGTTTTTTGGCCAGCCAACCTTCCCCCTTTATTTGTAAATAACACTGAGCAAAAACCAATAGGAAATAATGGATAGAAATGTCTAAATCCATTACAAGATAGAGGTAACTTACCTAAAAATTGCACTTACAAATGCAAAGCCCGCGCTAAATCTGAGAGGAAACATTCAATTTGTTGCCAGATTCTATACCCTAATACAGATTTAAATCAAAAGAGTGGCTGAAATGTAGCACTTAACAAAATATTACAAATGGAAATAAAATTAAAATAGTTGCATATTATAGCATAACTATAATAATCACCAGAGTAAATATGAATAAAATAATAGTAAGTAATTTCTAATCTTAATATTAGACTATGGAGATAACTATATCAAAATATTTGTTTATAGTAATAAGCTATTATCAATCTCATAATTTTAATTCTAACTATTTTGAATAGCTTTATTTATATAACTATTAATAAAATAAAGTGGGTATTTCTGATTTAAGCAATATTTAGTAAAATGTGTATAGTTATTTATAATGTCTGATTTTTTTGACACAAGAAATTTATTACGTTGTATATAATTAATAACAATATTTCTGAATATAGAAACATGTACATTACTCTCCCAATGAGGAGCTTTTATAATATTGAAATTAAATTCTTCTCTTTTGTCATAAATATTAGAAACTATTACATTTTCATATAATTTGACATGTATGTCAAGAAAATATATATATATATATATATATATATATATATACAGATAGACAAATACATATAGATTTATCTAAATACAGATAGACATATACATATTGATTTATATAGATACAAATAGACATATACATATAGATTTATGTAGATGAGTATATGATGTAGTTATAAATAGATATCGATAGAATATCATATACAGTGGTGGCTAAAATTGTGGACATTTTTAAAAAAATTATTATGTTTCTTATGTATGTGGGCAATGGAGTACATTAATTGGACAAATGATTATTGGTCACAAGTTACATAGAGGGACGAAACTAAAATATCGTTATTTGGTAGTGATAGCCTAAGATATGTAAGATGTAGAAAAGTAGAAATGCTACATTCCTAATGCATCCCAGCAACTGTGGAGTACCCAAAACGTTGTATCATTTAGTCATGCATATCAGCAGATGGTATCGATTGTCTTCATATCATCGATAGGACACTGAAAGTCATAAAATACATTGACACCATTCTAGAACCAAAACTTTTGTCTTTCATCAGGGATCTATTTACCAACAATGTTTCATTTATGTTTTAGGGAGATTCTGTGTTCCTTGCCACACAGTAAAGTCATTAAAAGACTGTACCGTTCTAAGATCATTGAGTTGTTGTCCTGGTCAGAAAACAGTCCTTACTTCGATCCTATTGAAACCTTGTGGCACCATTTGAAAACTCTTGTCCATATAAGGTAACCATGAAATAAAAAGGAACTAATTGAGAATATAATTGTTTCATGACATCATTCAGTAGTAAAGGAAGAGCTTAAAACTATTTTTTCATCTCCATGAAACATAGATGTGAATCTGTAATAAAAAATCAATTCATCTTCACCAAGCTCTGATATCCCACTGCTATCACAAGTATTTAATGTACATCGACAATTATTGAAGCATAGTTTTTTTTGCGTTGCAAATATTTGACTTTTCTTTTATGTATTGAATTAATGTATTACATTTTCTTTAAAATGATATTAAATACTTTGCATTTAGTGCAGCGTAAAATATTCTTATATGGATACAAATGTAAAAAACATATATACTTACACTGCATATATACATATGCACACACACACACACACACACATATATATATATATATATATTCGGTATACATCCTAGTACTTTCATTCTATCTGATTAAATTCAGATGTGAATTCTGATTTGAGCCGTATTCATGTTTGGAATTGAATCCCCCGCACATCTTATAATTGTATCATTTTCAGTATATGCTTATATCCAGAATTATTAACCTCTTCCCTGATTATTCCGAGGTATCTAGGGTTCGTATTTATTGCGGTTAATTACTATCCCCACAAAACACGGGCGGAGCAGAATTTGTCAATATGATTAGTTTTATCACGGTTTTACTCGGCGTGGAGGAAATGAAGGGGAATATTCAGTTTTGATTGTCAGTTTGCAAAGTTGTGTGTTGGTTTCGCAAACCTTTTTTCGGGACAGATCATGTGTTTTCCATCCTGTATAGTACATGTCGGCTTGTGGATTAGTGATGTATGAAGAAGGATTGTTGCGTTGTGAAAAAAGTAAAATAATGGCGATGATGCAAGATAGCGAAGGCGATGATTTTTTAAATAGTGATTATGAAGAGGAGAACATTGAAATAATGGAAGTGATACTTCTGTATGTAACCTACATTTTGTACTGTAAATCAGGAGGTCCCCATTTACCTATACTTTTTAGAATGGAACTGATTGAAAATATAATTTCAGAAAATCATCGTGGTGAGTATTCTGCCACAACAGGAAGACCCAGCATTAGTCCATCACTACTCAGGTTAACCTCAGGGCATTTTCGAGATGGTATTCCAGCTACTGAAAAAAAAATCAAATCCAATGAAACAGTGTAATCCTTGCTCCCGCAAAGGAGATTCCAGAGGAAAGCCAGTAAGAAAAGAGAGACCGGATACCAGTGTACTGAATGTCAGGTATCACGTTGTGTTGTCCTTTGTTTAAAAACTATCATACAAAACTAATAACTAACTGTTTTCCATTTGCCCGAAATTACTCCGAATAGTAAACTAATATTAAAACTAAATAATTTTACATCTTTAAAAAATTAACATAAATATACATGTTTTGATTCGTTTTCTTGTATGTAGTAATACATTTTAAAAATCTATAATGATTTTTTTAAAGTTTTATTGAAAAAAAAATTGAAAGAGAAGCGGTTATAAAAAGAAATATTGTCAGCTATATAGAAATCTATCAGGGAGCTACAAAGAATTATTAGAGAACTGGACTCTTTCGTAGTTAAAAAAAGGTAATTTAACTCGAGAACTCTTGATTGTATGTTCTATGTATGTAAATCTGCTCTAAGCTATGTAGTCTCAAAAGGAAGAATATATTTTGAAAACATATCAGTAAAATTCGGTTCCTTAATTTTCCTCTAAAGCAAAAGTTTGATAAATAGCACAACAATTCAAATTATAATAATAAAAAAAAATCCTAACACATCAAAAAACACTTGTAACCATCTTAACCTTTTATTTTTAACATTGAATTCCTTGGAATACTATCATAATTAACACTCTAACCAAAACACTTGCCACTGAATGTACTTAGGAGCTCATAACTAGACACTCTGTAGAAAAGACTGAAGAAAATAAAATACAGATATAGCTCGAAGCCTTCAGAGCCACCAGCCTCGACCTGAAGTCTTCTCACGTCTTGTTCCAGGGGTGTATTTCTTTCAAAAGATTCTCACTTTTCCCACGCAGTTCAAAACGCTGACTTGCTTCGCAATTACTGAGCGCTGGGACATCCCTCATCGCATACAAACAACGTCTTCTAAACAAGGTTAGTTGTACGTTGAAATCGACCGAGAATCTTCCCTTTGTTGTGAGATGAAAATTCGTGAACATTTTCGAATCGTTCTTGAAATACCATCCAATTGGGAAGCAGATACAAGCGATGTGTTAGAGAAGGTTCATTGAAATAGGATTATTTTTCAAACATTTAATTGCATCTCCGGGGACTTATAAAATATTTCTTGCTTAATTTCTCTGCAGATTACAGTAAGAAATGTTATGCACTCCGCAATTTATTTCATTGCTGATAAATAATCATGCACACACAAATATATTCTCTTCTAACTACACTACATTGAGTTTGAAAACACATTTTTATAGGCATGCTTTAAAGACATGTAACGCACTCTCTTATCTATATTTAATTACATATTTGCTGACGTGTGATTTTATTGAAATCGTAAGGGATTCCTTATTCAATAAAAAGCTACGCTTAGTAATCATGAATATAATAAAAATAATTCACTTATTAAATATACTTCATCACCTCGTTTCAGATCATCTATTGGAAAGTACTGACTATTAATATTTATACACAACACAATGTAATGGACTAAATTTTATACGTCAAATGATGAATGCAATCAAGTTAGACACTTATTGTTTTACTTGTAAAATTCAAATACCTTTACAAATTTGAAAATTGTGTTACTTTTTATTAAGATTCTTCAAAAAGTATTTAAATTTAAAAAAGAAAGAAAGAAAAAAAGAGTGTGTGTGCTTATGACTCCACGATAGAAGTGATAACTTTAAATTTTATAAAGTTATTTCAAGGATTAGTTAGATGAATAAGAAACAAGGGGATATTAGTTTGTCATGTAAAATTATTTATTCATATGTCTGTACCATAAAGTAATATTTTTTGCGCAATGTACAATCCTATTTTTGAATTAATTGTATTTATGAAGTAAACAATAGGTTTATGGTCGATGTGAGAAACAGGTTATAACTACTTCAGTTCAAAATTATTTAAATATCTAAAAAAACCTCTGTCAAGCGTTGTTCCGTACTTTGTCTTGATTTCATTTGGATCATTTGACATAGTTAAATTGAATTTTGATTTTTAAAAAATCTACTTAAGACTCTGATTTGTCTTTTGAAAAATCAAAATACAATTTTGGGGAAATACAAATATTAACCATTAGAATTATTTGTCAATTTTTGGCTCTATATTTTGCTGCACAAATTTCACCCATACATGATTTATTAAACCTAAATGGTTCAGTATTATTGTTACAATTACTACAAGCGTTACAAATCCGAGCGTAACAATACTTAGTTTTCTTAAAACACATCATTCAAGTTCACTCTCCAGCAAAACGTCTCTAAAACTATCACTTCAAAAATAATTCTATGCTGAAGTATTATCGAAGCCTATTGCTACATGAGATAAAAAGAATTACCTGGTTGCTAATTCAGTGCGAACCACACATAAGAAATCGGGGTTGCCAGCTTGGCAACTTATTAATAGAGTATTCGATTTTTGCGATAATACGTAAGCACCAAAATTTCTTATAACATACGTGGAATTTTAAAGTGAATTTTATTTACCTATACAAAAATTATTCCATAGATAAATAAAATGAAAATATTTACATAATTGATCATAAAGTACACACAACTGTCAACAATTATTAAATTAACTGTTGACAAATATGTACTTTTTAAAAAAGAAATTTTCTCTTAAGATTTAAAGTTGACAACTACGAAAGGAATGAACTAATTGTCTGGTAAAACGAAATTGTACGTATTATTATAACTATGACGTCACACATGAATTTTCCCATTCTGCTTGAGAAGAAACAGCCCCAAACATGCAACTGAATAATTTATACATTTAAAATGTGTTTAAAATTTTATTTTGACTTTATACAAAGGTAAGATATTTTAATAGCTAGAAGACCGTTCTGTCACTGTATTTAATGTTGATTTAAAATTTTGAAGGTAATTGTTTATCACTGTATAATTAAGATCTGTGAGATCTCGAGATTATTTAAAAATTTCAGAGGATATAAAACAAAAAGGAAGATGTATCGTTGTGTGTGTGTGTGTGTTTAACTTTTCCTTAATACAAAGGGAAAAAATTATATTAATCAAAATTTATTTATTTTTATCAACTTAGAATTTTGCCTGGTGTTATTGAACCTGAAGATAACTTAATACAAGCTATTTATGACTTTGATAATTATATTCAAATACGTTGAGACAGAATTACAGTTCTAGAATTTTATTTGCAGACTTTTAAATATATGAAAAAAAGGTATTGTGTTGATTTTTTGAATTTAAGAAAAGTAAAATTATGCTTTTAATCTAGAGACAATATCATTTCTAATAAAATGTTTTAAAATGTTTAATGAAAGGTTCTGGAGAGCAGGTTTTACAAAAATATATTTGTAGATTATTACTTTAAAAAAAACGTTCATATATATGTTTTTCCTTTTTTACCCTAATGGGCTGTTTGTTAGAAAAAGCTTTAAAGGCATGGTAAATCCCCTAACGAGAAAGCCATTTCGGTGGTAGCACCATCTAGTGGTGGATCTAGCTACAGAATTTGGACGCTCGAATAAATTTAATTTAATCTTTCGTGAGATACTGAATATTGCCGTGATTTAATTTTGCCTCGAGAGTACCATATTGGCAGCCATATTGATACTCAAGGGATCTTTTAATTTCCACGCAATCATATGACAAACTTGCTTACGATTTACGCATACAGAAAATCTATTGTCTCCAACCGGAGTCAAACCCTCAACCGTAGGTTTACGAAGTGGAAACGATACCCCTAAGCCACCAGAGCTTAATTCTTATATAATATAAACTTGGTTTGTTACACAAATTAGATTTAAACATTTGTTAAACTTCTTTTTTTTTCTTTTTATTTCTTACCCAGTTGTAAATTAACTAACCAAGTTCTCATATAATAAAAACTTGGTTAGTTAATTTTAATAATGGAGGAAGAAAAAATAAAGGGGAAGAAAAGAAAAGTTGAACAAATGTTCAAATTGAATATTCTTTACGTCACATTCTAAAGTAACTCAAGAGAAGGTTCAGTTAAGCGAACATCGTAATTTTAAACATCGATCAAATGACTAAGTCGAGAACGGAACTCTCTAAACTTCTACACCACAACAACATAACCTTTCGAACAGACTGAATTAACGTGCATTTAAACTTTACTTTATCAGGTACGTGTTTATAGTGTGTAGCCTGAAATACGTTTTGAAACCATGATTTTACAAAATTAAATGTATAAAATTGGATTTAATTTTTTAAAGGAAATTTAATGAACATAGAATTGAATTTAATATATTTTGTGAAAAATGCGTCTTTTATAATAATATTTCGCCTGTATATAGCTCAGACCTCTGTACAGAGGATCAAGTAGAATTTTTGAAATATATAACTTTGAAGTAGGTTTATCCATGTTTTACAACAGAGGGGAGACATTTTAAGAAAAAAAAATGCCGATAATTATTTTAATGGGTTGTAACTCTGAATCATAGCCTCTGTACAAAGGTCTGAGCTATATGCAGGCAAAATATAATTAAAATAGAATCATTTTTCACAAGAGGAGAACATATTGAGAAAAGGTTATTTAAGGTTAATTTTTTGCCGAAATATTGCATTTAAATATTTTTTTTTGTCAAAATGTCCTTAAAACAATTTTATACATGTATTATAATCTAAGTGACACTGAATATCATAAAAAGTATCCATTTGTGTGCTTTTTTAAAATCACGGTTCCGAACGCAGACGGATATATTAATGACATCAGAGACCATTGACTCAATAAAGCAAACCGTGAGTATACGACCATGACCAATTGACTTTTGAGGTCATTTGATATTGAAAAGGAAAACCTAAATGCATTGAATTACTGCTGCTTATAAATGTTAAGGGGTCTCAGGAGTGTTTATGAAGAGGTATGAGAGGAAATTATAAACTTTTTTCAATTAGATACAATACTTTGAAGTTAAAATTGAATAATTCGATCTTTTTACTCATTCTTTACAAAGAAATGCGTTTTCAAAAAAAGCGCTAAATGTTTAAAATATAACCATAATTTAAAATTTACAAGCATATGAAAATAAGAAACTTGTTTCTAAGAAATATCAATTAGCTTCTACGTTGCGAATGATATTTTCTAAAAGAGTGGTTCAAATAAGTAGCAATAAGTTGATTTATAA
Organism: Trichonephila inaurata madagascariensis; assembly: GCA_019973955.1. NCBI lineage: Eukaryota > Metazoa > Arthropoda > Arachnida > Araneae > Nephilidae > Trichonephila > Trichonephila inaurata. The sequence goes on from BMAV01006712.1 coordinate 56,473, forward strand.
AGTAGAATATATATCCCTATTACACTGTAGTATTTTTATATAAATAGAATAATAAATAATATTTAAATAAATAAATAAAAAAACTTCAATTTCGGTATTTTTAATTTTTTTTTTAAATAAAAAGACACATAATGCTTGAATTAGGTAGGGTTTAAACAGTATGATACAGTTTATAATTCTGTAAAGTTTTATTGCATCAAAGGTTACTATTTTAGAAAAATAGCATGCACAACGTAAAATTTACCTTACATTAATTACAGAAATGTTGTTTATTTTTATATGCTGATAAATTTTAAATTTATGATTATATTGTAAACATTTTACACTCTCTTGAAAACTTCTTTTATGAATTATGTGTAAAAGAAACGAGATTTTATATTTCAAATTCAAAGAATTATATCTATTTGAAATGTGTTTATATTTTCAGCTCTGAAGACAAAATTTACACCCCTGAGACTCATAAACTATTCAAAATTTTACAAAAGACCGTGGTAGCCAAGTCGTTTAGATAACGAAATTGTGAATATCACTGTCTCTTTAGAGTCATGAGCTACAAACTTAATGCTATTGAAGACTCACTATGTAGTGTATATGATGTACACTAAATTCTGCTTAGACTCAAATTACTCACATTCTCAGGATATGAAATTTTAAAGAGTAAATATAAACTTCACTTGGCAGCTATAATTTATGAAGTCCTTCGTAAATAGCCCTCTTGATGTTCGTACGTGCAATGTTTGGTAAACACAACAAATCAATATCTTACAGATTTAGAAAACTTTGTGAAATTGTATCTATTTGTATTTAAATATCTTATCGAAAGAAACTAAATATTACGCTAAAAATTTCTTTTGGGATATTTCTAAATCTTTTTGGATAGATTTTTGAAATAGATTATTTGGACACGAATTATTTAAAATCTCTAAAAAAATTTATATTCGTCTCTTATAATGATATGAAAAAAATTTCCATATTTGCATGAGGAAATGAATTATGCTCAGTCAAATATTATAATACACTGTTCATGAATTGTTGATTTCAAATAGATTCACAGATGTTTCGTAATTTTTACTAATTTAAAAACTAGAAAAAATAAATAACTACGTACATTGCTACTTCAAATTTATATAACTAAATATCTTTTATAAGTAATGCTATTTTTCAATTCCTACTATTAGCTCACATTTCTCTATATATTTATTTATTTGGGTGGAATTTTCAATCGTTAATAAAATGCATTTTAAAGTGCTCAATTGAGCTGAAAGTTTATATACAGGTTTATTTTGGACCACAATACAAAAATATAAAAATAAGTAATAAAAATTAATTGATTAAAACTAATTATTTAAAAATTACAAATATAGCCACGTTGGCATCATTTTTGGTGACTTAGCGACTTTTTGTCGACATGTGTCAATACTTGAAAAGGTTTCTTTCTCACGTGTTAAGTGTTCAGTTGAACTGAAATTTATATTAGATGACAATAAAATAATATAATAATAATTAATAAAAATTAATTGATTAAAACTAATTATTTAAAGAATTACAAAATACATCCACGTTCGTATCATTTTTGGCGATTTAACGATCCTTTTGGCGACTTTGGTCAAAACTTGAAAAAGTTTTTTTTTTCTCACTTATTCAGTTGAAATGAAATTTATATACACGATTGTTTTGGATGACAATATAATACTTTAATGATAATTAGTAAACATTAATGGCCACTTAATGTTGTGATTCTGTCCTATGTATATACATATGTATATTAATTGTAACTATTTAATAAAAATTAGCTAAAATAAAATTTTTCTTTCTTGATCTAAGTAGGAACTGACTTAATTTTTCTTTTTTTATATTACTTGTTCTGTATAAAACTGCTGATATTTTTTGTTGATACTGTTTTAGTTCGATTAAATGATTTCAGTTCCATAACACAACTTTCAACATGCATTAAAATAAGAAAGGTTTTTTTTTTTAATTTTTGCAATTATGTTTTTATTTTCCGATTGTATTGATGATACTTTTGTGGTAACTGTTGCAACTCATTCCATATTTTTTCAAGAGTTCAAGCAAAACTTAAGGATGTATAAAAAATATGATTTATTCCATTATAAAAAATATCATAAATAGGATTTATTTCCAAAAATCGGTATTTTTTTTTACACTGAAAATTTTCTCAATTTACAGAATACTTTAATTATACTTCAGAATTATTTTATTTCTCTATTCTATTCTATTTGTGGATAATCATCTCAATGCATACATTTAAAACTCGTCATAAGCAAATGCAAATATATTTTCAAATCGATTTTTGAAACTACAAATACAACGTTAAACCATTTCCAATGGGTGTAACATACTTCTTGCTCGATATGTGCAGTTTTCAAATTAAAATTAAATTTGAAAAGGTTTAGATTATTTCCAAAAATGCGTCAATTTTCTTCTGCAAAGACACTTCCATATTCGTTCTTAACTCAAAAGGCATTAAAATCGTTTGGTATAACTTGATTGTTGTTTCTAATCTTTAAAATTGTCATGTTGTTTTGGATTTAGGTTTAGAGACAACGAAAACTAAAATCGTAAGTATCATGAATTGGTTTAAATAAATAAAGTACATCATTCCGTTTTGAGAGTTAATTTTTACTTTGTCAATATCGCTTTTTTTATTTAAGATATGACAAAATCTAGACCATTTTAAAGTAATTCATGAAAGTGAACTGAGATGTATAGGTTATTTGCATAGATTTCAACAGTATGCTGCCATATTTGGGGCACTAGCTTGGGTTCAAATTTCAGTAAAATATTGTACCAAGATGTTCACATTTAAAGATGGTGTTATGATAGAATGGAAATCGAGATGTATCATAAAAATCGTCTAGATACTCTACAATCAATCAGTTAGTCATTATACCCTTCTCTTAAATGATTATGTTCTTTTATATTAAATAGTTATTTATTATCTTTTTGACAATCTTAATTGAATCATTATTATATTTAACTAGAACATTCAATACAAGGAAATTTCTTGTATGAAATAACGTACCAAAATATGAATAAACCTTCTACCTGCTACCTTCTGCAATTTCCATATGAAAATCATGTGCAATTTCTATTTCCTCTGTATGTTATCTATATCTGCTTTATTGATTTTTATTTTAAAAATCACTTTATTTATAAATGCACCCACACACCAGCCTTGTGGGGTATTTCATGATGTTATATGAATCTATGCTCTTTATGTATACATGAATTATTGATGTATATTTATTTTTCTATTGATATGATTCCCCCAAAGTAGATTTCTCAAAACCCATTTTTATAGTGGGTTTCTACTCAATAAAATCAACATGCTTGCCAGTTTCAAATATAAATTTAATAGTTCAAAAACGGAAATTTTTTAATCAATATGCTCCGTAACATTCTTTGAGAGTCGATTTCCGTTTCAACCATTCTTAGCGAATTCAATTTTAAGGAAAGAAACATGCATGTCAAATTTCCTTGCTGTTGATCTAGTACAGCGATAGTCAACCTGCGGCCCGGGGGCCACATGCGGTTCACTGAGCCTTTTTAAGTGGCCCGGTCTTAGCCCTTTGCTCTGAAAAATTTACTTATTTAAGAACAATATATTAAAAATTTGGTGTTAAGAAATCAAGTATCCAAATTTTGCTTTTTGCTGTCTGCATCGTAAGGGCGCGAGTTGATATACTTTTTCTATTTTTACGGTTATGATTAGTGATAACAGACAACAGTGCAGTAGTGATGGTTTTATGGGTGGATTTAATTTTTAACTATCCTTCATATCTTGCAAACGAAAAATATTCGAAGACAATATATCGTTTCAAGACGATTGGGAGGTTGACTATTTTGTAGAAAAAAATAGACATGGATCAATAATTGTTTTATTGGTCACGAAAGTGTTGTATTTAAAAAAATACAAATAAACAGGAACCTGTTCAATGACATTTTTCTTCGAAGATCTCTTTCAAGATGTAATAAATAGGCTTTCTTGAGTAATATTTAAAACAGAATCAAAGGTGTTTCGTCAGTGTTAATGTAAAAGTGGTAACTAAGACATCTTATGAAGTTTGCTATATTATTGGTAATCATATGAAACCGTTTATTGATGCAGAAATTGTGAAGGAGTGTTTCTTAAATGTTCTAATTCAATGTTAGTGACAAAAAAAAAAAAAAATCGGAATTAAATAAAGAAAAACAGGCGTTAAATATTTTGATCAATTTTCCACATTTTAACCCTCTTCCTCAATTTATCCTCGTGATGTGGCCCACGTGAAATTGTTAGCATATGTTTGCAGCCCGCTTGAAATAGCTGACATATGTATGCGGCCCAGCAGAAAAAAAGTTTAAGTACCCCTGATCTAGTAGCTCAAAAACCAGGATATTCTTTTTGGCAATACGCCCGAGTAGTTCTTCGTTCCTCTCCATAGGAGTCGATTTCCGTAAATTACGTTTTTAGCACATCTCCATTCAATAAATAAACATTCTTATCAAAATTCTAGTATATGGGTCTAATAGTTCTAAAACAGGAATATTTATCTTTTCGCTCGTGTGAGTCTATTTTCGCAAAACAACTTGTAGTTTTTTCTACTCTATGAAAAAATGTGCGTACATAATAATAAGTATGTGGGTTTAATTGTTCTAATACGAGAATATTTATGTATAGTAATTGCAACGCCTCATGAAGGTCCATTTTTGCAAAGTTTTTCTTGTAGCTTATCTGTATTCTATTATCTGTATTCTATACTTACCAAATTTCATGTTCTTAGGTCTAGCAGTTCAAAAATGGGAAATAACGTCATTTAAGCCCACGCAACGCCTTTTGGGAATTAATTTTCACAAAAACTCTTTTTTTAACGGATCTCTACTTCCTGAAAGGTACATGTCTACCTAATTCTAAATTTGTTGGCCCAGTAGTTCAAAAATATGAAAATGTATATGCAACGCCCCTTAAGACCTTGCAATGTTCCTTGGAGATCAATTTTCACAGAATCCTTCAATAGAAAATCTCTACTTCATGAAAGAAACATGCCTGCAAAAACTTCGACTGTAAGTCCAATAATATAGAGATATTGTGATGAGTGAGTAAGTGAATCGACTTTCTCCATTATTTGTAGAGATATATATGTATACATACAGAAAGACCTCGCTTAGCATGGGGTACACGTTCCATCAAAGTAGAGCGTAATATGAAACAGCATTAAGCGAGGTTATCTCATCATGTAAATAATGGGGTTAGGGGAAGATGGGTGGAAAATTGATCAGTTATTTTGCCATTAAATTTATTAATTATGTTTTTAGAACAATAAAACACAACTATATTTCTTTCAAATATAAAACATAATAAATTAATATACATATAAAAATAAATAAAACTCTAAGTCAGTATATTTACATTTCAGATCATTCAGTCTCTTCTGTATTTCCAATTTTCTATCTTTTTATGAAGAAGGTAGATTTCCTTAAATGCATATTGCGTTCAATTTCGTCGTCCATCCGTATAGAAATTATATTATCCATTTCATACATTGTAATATTTTTAGAATGGGTAATTCTAGTTGCAGGGCTTGTCTTCGCTGCAGTTGCCAATAGCAGTATTTTTTCTTTATTCGTAAGAATAATCCTTGTTGAATTTGCCAAATTCAATGCAGAACCTATGTGGTATTGACGCTCAACAGTATCTAAACTTCTAACCACTTGCATTTTAGATTCTAGTGAAATGATTTTTCTTGTAGCTTTATTTTCGTGGTTTTTAAAATCACCCACTATAAAAACTAAAAATACTAATGTTTGTCACTATAGAAATCGTTGTATTATCTAAATTTATTCTTACAATAAGGTCAACAAATGTTTCAAACGATAAAAGTACATTTGTATAACACTACAGAAAAGTTGAAACACAGATTAACTGCTTCGGATATAGGGAAGCCTAACGCTGCTTGCAATTTCGGGGAATCCCACAATTAAAAAAAAAAGCGTTAAACCAAAACAGCGCTAAACGAAACAGCATTAAGCGGGGTCTTACTGTATGCAAAAATTGAGTTATTAGATTTTAATTCTTACTTATTATAATTTATTAGTATTCTTGATGTTTATCAAATGCTTGTCCATTTATTTTGTAAAATGAAAATCGATTACCATAAGGTCAAACCTAACATTAAAATTAGACTATTAAGTTAACTATAGTTTAATGTTAAAACACTTTTCACACATTAAATTCCAAAGCTCAGTTTAATATATTATGACTGCATATAGTAGAAGAACCATTCTAATGGAACTGTGTTAAAATAGTGTGAATACAATCAGTGCGATTTATCGTAGAAATAATGATATGTTATAGCAAATGGAGTTCCACAGAACCATAGAGTGAACTCGTGTGACATCATACTTGATTACATTGACAATTGCAGTCATCATCAGCTGTCTTCATTTGGGAGATTAGATTTTCCCATGTTCTAACGATGTCATTAATGTGCTATTGTGAATAGCAGCGTTAAATATTATACAAATATTTACAAATACATTCTACTTTATCATTTAAACTTTCATACTTTACACTGTATAAGATGTAAAAGGAAAAGTTCATTATATTTTTCATAGGAATATTATATACACTTATTTCAAAAGGTAATTAATGACAAACTATTTTTCATGTGTCTTTTTAATCTATGTATAGATAAATTTTAATTGTACTAAATGCAAATAGTTATAATACTAATATACTCGATAATATAATTACGTTTTGTTCAGAAGGAACATACAATAAGGCAAAATTGTGATGAGAAATTCAATAATAAAAATTTTCTTTATCTTAATTACATAAAAGTGGTTTTTTTATACCCCACTGCATAATTATGCGAAGAAATCCTTTCATAGAAATTAAAGTTAAGTACTCAGTTCTTTTTAAAATGCTTATCTCATGAGTGAGCTGTAGACATTTACGAAAGAGGCAAATTCTTTGAACTTGTTTTCAATATTCTAAAACTAATCATTAAAACACTACGAGAAAAATCTTTGATACAATGACTAGATCGTTAAACTATAATTCAATTTTTTTAGCAACATCTCTCTATACGTCCAGCAAATTCGTATTTCTATGATAGCTTTACAAGAACTTGTGTATCACGTAGCATAATATTTCGTTATGAAATTCAATCATGTAAAGTACACCCTTAAATTTTATGTTTCTTTGATGCAATTTTGATAAAGATTTTACTGAGAAAATGCATAGATAACTTTTCGAATTCAAACAGAAAATACTTGATTCTCTTTGTTGATTCTTCCGCCTTTGAAAGCTTATTTCTTAATTTTATTGCCCTTTGCATGATATACGAAAGTCAACGTTTCATTGCATTCTACTAAAATGACTTTTATATCAAACACAGATTCGCATTATATAGGAAATTCAATACATAAATATTGACTCAAAATATCTTAACTTTATCTTTGATTTCTTTCATCGTCCTTATACAAGATGCAAAATTTGAAGCGAGGGATTTATTTTACTTTACTTTTTGATGCAGGTTAACAATACTGTTCTTAAAATTATAACACAGGAAGTTTTATTCTAAATCACATATTTGAACCTAGGAATTTGTTTCAAAAGACATTTTAATGGATTAAAGATGTATAAATAAATATTTAATAATTCGCGTGTATTTCAAGAAAAAAAATAGTTGCTTTTATGCATGTTCCTATAACAAATAAACATTCCCCTTTTCTTAATTTTTTGATTAAAGGGGAGAAAAAAACATATTCAAGTTCCAAAAAATTTTTCGGTTTGGAAAAAAATTTTATTTAAAAAGACTACTACAAATTTTTATAAAAAAATGAAAAAAAAAATAAACAGATGTATTCACAATATTGCACATTATATTAAATAGCGAATACAGAGTAATGTAGTTAAAAATGATTAAATTTTTCTCTCGGATTTCATTTTAAATTTTGTTTTAAGCTTAGAAATAATTCTTGGATGAGAACGTTTATCTTTTTAAAAATAGTAAAACCAAAGGGTATTTTTAAATCTTTTTTGATGAATGTATATTTAATTTTTTCCCTTAAAAAAAATTTAAATTTTTTTTACTTCAGTGAAAAGGCCATTCATGGATATTTTTAATAGGTAGAAACTTTTAACATTTTTTTTTTTTTTTGTTTTTGTTATGATAAATAGTAATTTTTCAAAAAAAGATAAGCGTGCATTATATTTTTAAAGTTTAAGATTACGAGTGATAAAACGTTTTTTTTTTTTCTTATTTGGAATTAGCTAGCTATTTTTTAAATGTCTGTTAGGGACAAAATAGAAATATCAGCAAATACATTATTAATTGATTACACATTTTCTTCATTGCTTATAGAAAGGATTAATAGATATATGATATATTATGCATTTACTTACTCATTTTTTTTTCAGTTGCATAATTTTTTCAATGAAAATCTGTCGTGTTAAATTTAGTTAATGTATTTAAAATTATATAATACACACTGTTGGTCATTAAAAATGTAACACTGACAAAAAAACCAAATTAAAAAATCACCTTTTTTTAACATATGCATCATCTACACTATTGAAATTCGAAGTTCAACGAACGTATCTATCTATTTTGCTTGTTTGTTTGTATGGACATCTATCTTCTCACGAACCACTCAATGTAGAAACTCGCCAAATGTATCAAAAGATTACGAGTGTTCCGAAAAATCTGTTTTTATATATTGTATTCCGATATTCTAATTAGATATATAAAAAAAAGATATTATGTAAAAACCTTAAAATGTATAATTGCTTTTTCTGCTGTTGGTTTCTTATTCCGCCGAGCAGAGTGAAGCTAAGACATTCCCCACCTTTTTGAAACAGCCACCTAATTCTTGTTATCAACCTCAAACAAAAAATAATTGCAGAACCGGAAAGATCATTTTTTTGCCACGATACGGTATAATTGTTTTTACAAAATAAAAGATGGGTTTTAATTTTTTAAATTTTTTTTAATAGGGAAAATCGTTACGTTTTTTGGGGAAATTTTTTTTAAATTGTTCCCTTTGGGAAAATTTTTTTCGCGTTAAGAGTCTAAAGGGGATTTTAAACTCGGATTTTTTCAATTTTCGAAAAAAAAATGTTTTCCTTATTTTTTTTTGAACATTTTGATACCAACCAAGTGATAATTCACAAAAACCCAAAGGGGTTATTCCCAAAAAATTTCCCAAAAAACAATTTTAAAAGTATTTAAATTTGGGCACATGTCCGCCCCCCCTTATTTTTAATTTTCCCCCCAAAAGTTTCATTTTTCCCGTTTTTAAAAAACCTCATGAAATATTTTTAAAAAAAAAGGGGAAATTTAGAAAGGAAGGGAACTCAACCCCCATTCTTTTTTAATGTGTTTTCATTCTGTTTTGGGAAAGCTAGCACGTTGTATGAAATCGTTTTTTAAAATTTAAAGCATTATTTATCTCTAAATTTGAAATGGAAAATATACATCGCAGACCTTCAGGTAAACGTCCTAAGAAAAAAAGATTTAGAGGAACCAATTCATGAAGGTATGTTCTCATACACATGTTGCAGAAAGGAGAGATACAAGTAAGTGTGCTTCCAGTAATAAAATCTCAGGAATTCAGACTTCATTAAAGTCAAATCTTGTTAAGGTAAGTGAAAATTTCAAAGGATATCGTATTTTTGATTTTATTTCAACCTTAAGCTCTATTTTGTCAGTATCATGCTGTTTAAAATGTCATAAGCAATTAGCAATTAATGAAAAGTCCACTCGTGGTTTATGTTCATATTTTGAAATACATTGTAAAAACTGTGGGAATGTTTGTACTTTTTCAAGCTGTGCAAACACTGGGAATAAAAATAATGCTCCAGAAATTAACAGAAGATCTATTTTAGCAATGAGATGCATAGGCCAAGGCTTGGAGTTATTAAAAACTTTTTGTGCTGTAATGAGTCTTCCTAATCCTGTTGAACAAAATCATATGATGTTATTAATAATAAACTTTCACTTGTTATGAAGGAAGTCGCCGAAGAAAGCATGAAAAGGGCAGCTGTCGAAGAAAATTCTTCTTTATCTGATAACCTTTTAACGGTAAGCGGTGATGGGACCTGGAAAACGAGAGGACATTCATCGTTGATTGGAGTATGTACTGTAATAGGGGCCGAAACAGGTAAGGTTTTGGATAGGGAAGTGTTGTCCTCATTTTGCAAAGGATGTGACAGTTATAAAGGGGTAAAGTTTGGTATCAAGTACAATAAATGGCAAAGAGCGCATAAGATTTCATGTAGAAAAAATTATTCTGGCTCTGCGGGTAAGATGGAGGTTGACGGGATGTTGAGGATTTTTAATCGCGATCAGAAAAGCTTCACAACCTGAAATATTTGAACTACATAGAAGATGGCGACACAAAAACATTCAATGCCCTTTCTGGAAACAAGCCATATGGCGATGACCATTTTATTCAGAAAATAGAATGTGTAGGCCATGTGCAAAAGAGAATGGGTACAAGACTTAGGAAGCTTAAATTAGTATATGGTAAAAAGAAATTATCTGATGGTAAAACTATAGGCGGTAAAGGTAGGTTAACTGATAGTTTAATTGATAAGCTTGCGCACTACTATGGTAATGCTATTCGATGCAATTCTACTAGTGTAAAGGAAATGCGAAAAGCCATTTGGGCTGTTTGGGGTCACTCTTGCAGCACTGATGATGAACCGATGCACTGGTTTTGTCCTACAAATCCAAATACATGGTGTAAGTATAATGCTGCAATTAATGATAATTTAGAAAAGTATAAACACAAACCCTGAGTTGCTAAAGCTGTTCGAGATGTAATTAAGCCTGTATTTGCAGACTTATCTCATCCGGCACTTTTGAAGAAATGTTTAGGAGGTAAAACACAGAATCCTAATGAAAGTTTAAATTAATTAATCTGGAAGTTTTGTCCTAAGACGATTGGTTCTAGTCTTCAGATTGCAGAGATTGCTGCAAATCTAGCAACCAGCATTTTTAATGATGATAATCAAATACTTATTTCTATTTTAGAGAAATTTGATTTAAAAATTAACAAAAATGTTTGTGTGTCCCTGGCTGAACGTGACATTCGTCGAATCTTTACGTCAAGAAAGAGGACTTAACATCATCTTTTGAAGCTCGCAGAGCCAAAAAAATTAAAAAGACTAAAGAAATTGAGCTGTTTAAGCAACAGGAAAGCATATCTTATGATCCTGGAGCATTTTAGCATGTAAGGTTTAAAATTTATTTTCTTAAATTTAATTTAAAACTTTAAAGCCTTTTTTCTCAGTTTGTGTTTTTTTCATTTACGCGCATTGCGTTTCAAAAACTATCATACTTTGATGCATAAAACTTTACAGAATTATAAACTCTATCATAATCTTTAAATCCCAGTTATTTATAGTATTATAATTTTTTAATTTTTTAAACAATTTCAAAAATTTGAATTTTTTTAAAAAAAATTTAAAAAATGTACTTTTTTATTTTTAAAAATTTAATTTTTTATTCTATTTATATAAAATAAGCCACAATGTAATAAAAATATATTTGACTTTATAAATCAACTTATTGCTAGTAATTAGAATAGTTATTGCAGAAAATATCATGCGTGTCGTAAAACTTACAATTTGTTTCTTACAAAAATTTTTCTTATTTTTATGTGCTTATTATTTTTAAAATTATGATTATATTTTAGACGTTTTATACTTTTTTGAAACTTTATTCCCTTATAAAAAATGTGTAAGAGAGTCAAATTATTTCATTTTAACCTCAAAGAATTATTTCTAGTCGAAAGTTGTTTATATTTTGTGCTCTCGAAACATTTTTAACTCCCCTGAGACCTCTTAATGAAATGATATTCGACACTAAAAAATTTCGTGCGTTTTTCTTTCAGAATCAGTCATTTGAAAAATGAAATTTCAAAAACTTTTTTTTTACGATTTTTAAAAAGTACTCAAAATTTTAATTAAATGTTTATTAACTTCGTTATTTACAGAAATGATCTCAATAAACGGTTTTTCCGTGTGTAGAACAATATTATCCGTAATCTGTACAAAGATTTAAAAAATTGCTTTGAAAATTATGGTTTAAAAAAAATGTGTTTTTCGTTTTTTCACCCTTTTTGCGAGAGTTAATTCATGTAGCATTTTTTATTTCATATTTTGTTTAAAAATTACAGTAGTTTGCAATCGATATGTGAATTTTGAAGGCATTCACTTAAAAACATGCTCTTAATTTTTTTTTTTTAATTTTCATTGAAATATTCATTTGACATCAAGGTCGCTTTACCTAATATGAGGTTTCGCGTTGAGGGAGAAAGTTTTGCGTATGCGCGAAGGACGTAGGATTATCACACCCCTTAGGGGCACTAAGCCACAGTTTGAGATTCACTGCACTCCTACTTTATTCTACACTAGCTGGTATACCCGTTCTTCACACGGATTAATTGAAAAATTAAACAATACAGACTGAAGAATAAAGAAGTTTTTAATGAGTTAATTTTAAGTGAATTGTAAATTAAACAAAAAAAAGCTTTTTGCATATTTCAGCTGAACAAAAACCATGTTTGCTAAATTTAAAATCTGTAGATATAATAGCTGCTAAAAAGGATTTATTTTTTTTTTTTTTTATTTATAACTCCCCGTATATCTTTTGTGAGTCGATTTTTAAAACACCTCCCTTCTGCTCAGCAAAAGTAACACATTGTTACAAATGTTGTGTAATAAACACTTAAAACAGTGTAAATAATGTGTATTTGGATGTGTAATACGTTAGAATTACTTTCTGATGCATTTATTTTATGTTAAATAGCTCTTAACAGCGACTTCGTTCAAGTGAAATTCAACAAAAAATGTTTATTCAATTCGCAGATTTTAAGAAAACTTAATAATTATGTTTTTCACGTAAAGAAATACATATGCTATACGTATAATGTAATTATTCTACTTTGTGAATCGATGTTTCTTTTTTGTTTTTTTTTTTTTTTGTTTTTTTTTTTTACCAGGGGTGAGAGAGACGCATGACCTTTGATACTGTCGAAGGGGAGGACTGTAAAATCATTAGGATCAAAACAGGTCTAAGTAGCAGTAGGGTAAAACGAACCCAAATGGAGACGCAAGCAAGGGATGAGGACACATGACATTTGACACCGTCAATGGAGTGTGGACTGTAAAATCATTAAAATCAAAGGGCATGAACGGGAAATATCGCGAGTGGCAGCAACCTAATCAAACAAAATGTTTGATAAAACTGCTAGAAATCGCCGAGACAGAAGGCTCGCGAAATAAAATAAACCCTATTGAATATAAATAATCCCTATTTGAATCGGGTATTTTTCACTACTTCATTGGTTTTACCTTTATTTTCGTGGAACCCTATCTTTTTTTCTAAAATAAAAGTAGCCTAAGTTACTCCTTATAACGTTAGCTATCTTTCAGTGAAAGTTCCGTCAAAATTGGTTCAGCCGTTTCAGAGATTAGCCGGATGAGACCGACCGACTGACTGACAGACAGACAAAAGTTTTAAAAATTAATTTTTTCGTATAAGTACCGTATATGTTTTTAAATGCATTTAGTAAAAAGATATTAATTTCAAATTACAAACAGACACTTCATTTTTATTTATATATATAGATGTAAAATCATTAAAATTAAAGGACATGAACGGGAAATGTCACGAGCTGCAGCAACCTAATCAAACAAAAGGTTTGATAAAACTGCAAGAAATCGTTGAGAAAGATGGCTCGGGAAATAAAATAATTCCTATTGAATAAAAAAAAATAATCCCTATTGAAATAAAAAATCCCTATTTGAATCAGATATTGTTCACTATTTCATTGGTTTTACCTTTATTTTCGCGGAACCCTAATTTTTTGTTTCTAAAATAAAATTAGCCTAATTTACTTGTAATATTAGCTATCTGCCAGTGAAAATTCCGTCAAAATTGGTCCAACCGTTTTAGAGATTAGCCGGAACAAACCGACAGACAGACAGACAAAAATCTTAAGAATTGGTTTTTTCATATACTTTTAAATACATTTAGTAAAAAGATGTTAATTTCAAATTACAAACAGACACCTCATTTTTATTTATATGTATAGATTTTAGTTCACTATGAAAATAAAAAAAAAACTGTAATAATTAATCCAATGAATAGTTAGAATATCACAATAGTGTGTTTAATGCACAAATTTAGGGTAGTAAAATAATAAGGATCTCTGATGTCTGTCTGCATGAAATGGTACAAAAACAAAACAAATATATGTATGCATATATATAGAATTATTTGTGAGTTAAATCGCATTAGTTAAAGGTTAAAAACATACACACATATCGTTGGACTCAACAGCAAATTTTCAAAGAAAATCTGGAAGAATATTTTATGTTCTTATTGGTTAGATTTTATTGGTTTCAAAATATGTGTTATTATAATTCTTAAGGCACCCCTTTTCGCATATTACACTTTTCTATAGCAAATATTCTCTTTGTTATACTGAAGATTACAAATCCTATAATGTACTGTATAAATTGCTTGTGTGTGTCGATTGAATTTTAATTATATTTATATAAATTATCATTCAATATTAATTAAATCTACAATCTTAGTTATCTATAAATTATTTTAAAAATCACTCAGTCATTCATTCATTCATCCAGCACGATATCTCCAGAACTATTAAACTTACTGTTAGACTGAGACTGTTGTTCATGGAGTAGAGATCAAATAAAAAAAGACGAGCAAGATTCGACCCACAAGATGTGTCAAGGGGTTAAGGGACGAAATAGATAAACATTCCTGTTTTTAAAGTGTTAGAGCCACGTACATGAAATTTGGTAAGCCTGTTTCTTTTGTTAAATAGCGATCGACTTACAAGGGAATTTTAGCAAATAGATTCCTGAGATGTGAGCGGAGAGTTACTGGAGCGTATTGAAAAAATAAGTTCTTGGTTTGGAACTGCTATCTTTCAGTAATGCAATTTGTTAAGCGTGTTTCTTTTCTTCAACTGAAATGTATTAAGAATTGGTAGTTCAGAAATCAACTCTCAAAAGAGTTATGACGTTTTTTGATAAAACTTTTGCGTTTTTGATCGATTAGATTTCGGCTTGCTATTTGGCAAGCATGTTCATTTTGTTGAAAAGAGATAAAAAAAAAAAATTGCGAAAATCTACTTTAGGGAAGAGTAATAGATAAATCTATTTCAATTTAAAATATTATTATTTATACTCTTGTCCTTTTTAAATCAATAGCAGAGTTAGATGTTTTTCAATGCAATCGAAAACTTAATGCTAGGATTTAGGTATCAATAATTTGTATATATTCCTACAATATTATGGAATACCCTCTGAGGTGAGTGTGAAAATGCTTGATAAATTATAAGTGAAACACGTGTAGTGACACTTTCACTTGACCAAAGTTTGATGAGTGAGTGAGTGAATATTAACGTCGCACTGTTTAGCTACACTAAGGCTTTTGGCGACGGACCTCGCAATTTTGAACCAGAGTCAAGTGACTAGGACAACAAGTGATCTGGCACCCCTTTATCCTAACTACCAAACCACACCAACGGAAGGACGTTTGAGTTATCGTGCATCGCTCTCCTACACGGCAGGTCTTTAGTGGTACTGGCATCAGACTCACGAGACATACCAGCAACGATTCGATTCCTTGACCATTAGAATACCGTGGCTACACCTTGATAAACAAGCAATTAAATATTCTTTAACTTAATGTTTGTCACGAAACTATTGAAATTTCTTCTGAAACATCCTTGCATATATATATATATATATATATATATATATATATATATATATATATATATATATATATATACATATCTTTCTTTCTCCTGTAATATAAAACAAGATAATCAGAAATCAATATTTAAAAATGCAATTAAGTCAAAGATTTTACTTTCTTTCTAATTGAATAAGCAATCAAAACTATGAACTTCAAGCAAACTTATTGGAAATCTCAGCAACATTTACTCATTATTTATTTTTGACTGCGAAGAGTTAATATTTAATTTCTAATTGAATACAAACCAATTCCATTATTGTTAAACTGATTAATCATTAAAATAAATAATATACCTGTGTTTGCTTGATATTTTTGCTTTTTTTATGAGTTCTCATTAAAAATTATGCCTACCAAATGCGCATTTATTGCAAAATAGTGCTGATATCTATTTCCTAAAGTTATATTATTTATTTATTATAATCAATTCATTTGCTGTACGTTATTTAAATCATATTATTTCATTTCATTATTTCATAAGCGTTAAATTATTAGATTAAGCATGATTTGTTCAAACTTTGAATGTATTAAAACAGATATATTTCTGTAAACAACATTTCCATTGAACGTTTGAAATGTGTGTTTAAACTTATTTTAACTTTGGACATAAATATTTAAATATTACAATAAGCACGTACAAGGAAACAACTTTATTGTGATCTATAATATTTTAAATTATTGGAAAACCGATACTTGTAATTTTGAGTCAAAATGAATGTGAGATATGGAAAATAACACACGAATATATATTTCAGAATATTTCCTAGTTTCATTTCTCAAACACATGTATTTTCGTATAAACATTTTGTTTAAATTTGAATTATTCATATGAACTTATTTATGCAAACGATTTTTATTCAATCCTGACACATTTTATTATAGATAACAGCCGTACGATTTAAAATGTAGTAAATACTATTTTTTTTTAATAATCTTACGGGACATTTTAAACAAATAACTCACTTAAAATAGTTAATAAATAAGCTGATGTTTTAAGACAACTTAAGGTATTATTTATCAAAATTCTGGAAGGTTATTCAATAGAATCCAATCCTTGTGTGTGTAGTCTCAAAATTCAATAAATTATAAGATTTTAATAAACTATGTTAGTTGATTGTACTTTAATAGTTTGAATCTTCTTTTAAAATGTAATTTTAGTAATAAATCATTGAATTGCATCATTTAGCAATGTTTACTTCTATATCCATGTTAATAAAATAAATCGTTATCAACGTATATTTAAATAATAATTGTTTAAAAAGAAAAATTAGACCTAAAAATTTGCATAAAAAAAGAAAGATCATACTGTGAAAAATACTGAAAATATGAAAAGTAGAGAAATCTTTACAGAAATCTTGAAATATTTATAATTTGAACGTGTTAACAATAATTAATTTCTTAATGATAAGTAACGTATAGAAATATCCATGAATAATAGCTAGCTAAAATGGATACTTATGCCATTTGGAGAGTTAATTTAATTTGAAATTTAAAACAATTAGCTCGCATACCTAACTTCAAGTAATGCTTCGTTCCTTGTAACAATAAAATAGAGAGTCATTTGATGGGGTTCCCATTTATAACACTTCGTAAATAAAAATTAAATTATTGTAAATAAGTATAATTTAAATCAGGGTGTCGAACCCAAATGACCTTGAGGGCTACTTTGGAAAAACATTAGAATCTCGCGGGCCGCACATAGAACTATGTACCTTTATATCAGATTTGGAAACAAAAAAACATTTATTGAGTGAAAATTTAAAACAGAATGAATAATTATTTTTGTTTTCATTATTTTCCATGTGTACACAGACATAGATAGTATAATAATGTTTATATATATATAATATAATAGTGCAATGATCAAATAATGTTTAAAATATCACAGTTGCCATTTTCTTTAAAAGTGCTGTGTTCCTTTTGAATTGATCTTTCGTTACTTATTATTGAAATTTGATTGAGCTGTCATTCGCAAACGATTAAGTATACGTTGGCCTTTATCTTAACATTAATGAATATTTTTTTTTAAACTTTAAGAAACATCTCCGACAGCCTTTTACTTTTCGGGCACTCCAAACAGAAAAGGAGATAGAGAAATGAAAGTCGCATACACTGTGAATAATGAACCATCAATAGTAAAGGATATGAATAATACAATTCGGAATTTATTAAAAAAGTAATTTATTATAGAAAATTAAATGTAACTGTATAATAACATATTAGTCTATTTTAATCTAAAGGACATTTCTATTATCAAAAAGGATTTATTTTAAAACAAGAACAGGTAACAGGCAAATACATTGTATATTTATATATATACATATACATATATATATATATATATATATATATATATATATATATATACATATATATTCCCTCAAATAAATTTCAAAATGAACTTTAAAAACTTGATATTTAAAAAATTTTTAAAAAGAGTCGGTGGGCCACAATTTACGTACTGGCGGGCTGCGTGTTGGACACCCCCGATTTAAATAGTACACATTTGATAAAATCAGAAGGAAAAGTATACATTTTTTAAAAAAAAATTAAACCTGAACTAAAAAAATTTATATTAAATTCGCCAAGTTATACGCGTTATACAAAAACATACAGGGTACATACAGGGTGATTCATAAAGAAATATATACTTTCCAGGTACTGTAAATCAGTCACCACCAAACACACGCACCACCTCATTGAACCAAAAAGTAAATGAACTCTTAAAGTGTGTGTCATCTTAGGGAGTCAGATCTATTAATCGAAAAATCGATTTCTTGGGTCCAAACAAATCGATTTTTTAAATCGATATGTATCACTTAACTGATTCAGTTAATCGATATTTCATCCTAGAAAATCGACATTCGATTTTTTTTCCGTCTTTTGTAAAAACCATAAAAACCGAAGAATTTAAACAGTATTTATCGCACAGGTAGTTGACACCTAAAGTAAGATCTTATACTTACTGGCAAGAACAAAATACTCTATTTATCATCACGTTCACTCAATAGTCATGATTTATATGAGTATTGCGGGATCATCCTTCATTGATCCCACAATACTCATGAATCCTTGTGAGCGCCTTTTTTTCGATTGCCGGCAACATCGCAAGTGATGAGCGGAACCACTTGGATCCTAGTAGACATGAAAGACAGTTGTTTTTAAAAAGTTTAGATATTAAGCACTGGGGACTATAATATATATAATCTATTTTCTAAACTTTTTAATGTAACAAATACACTTAGAAAATAAGTCTTCTTTTATACCTGATACTCTGATATGGTAATAAAAATAATTGTACCTGTCGAATTCATTGAACTAAAAATTACTGATTTTACTGATAAGAGATCGTTTATTATTGTATTTCTCTTGTTTCTCATAAAATGGATTTATATTTACATCGTAATTGCAGACTTGGAAAAAAATCGATTATTTGAAATCGATCTTTAAGACCTCGATTTTTTTGTGAATCGATTTAAAAATCAATCTTTTTCGGAAAGAATCACCCTCCTTACGACATCTTCCCTACCAGAAGTGACTTCAGCAATAATAAGCGCGTGCCATGGGACTAATCAGTCGAAATGACCGCTCTGCAACTAAAAGAGCATTTTGTGTCCTTCAATTTAGATAAATGGAATCTCCAACTAAAAAGTCAATCTAACAAGGGTATGAAAAATTTTAAACTGCGGGGTGTAAAAAAAAAGTCCTGCACGAAGCTGAAACAGCGAATCACAGATGTTATCGAGGAAGATATCTTAACGCACGTTTGGACAGAAAGGGACCGGCTTGATGTGTGTCATGTGACTAATAGATCACACATAGAGTGTCTGTGACTGTCTCTAAAAATTTAAAATAGTCCTATACCAGGGATAGCGAACCAGTGGCGAGTGAGTGAGTGAGTATTAACGTCGCACTGTTCAGCTACCCAAGGGCTTTTGGCAACCGACCACGTAATTTTGAACCATGGTCAAGTGATGTGGACGACACCTGAGATGGCACAACCTTTCCTAACAACCCCACCACACCAACGGGATGACGTTTCAGCTCTCGACAGATTTAAAGTGCATCGCTGCCTTACACGGCGGGTCTTTAGTGGTACTGAGCTCGAACTCATGACATGTGTCCCTGCCATGATCCGATACCTTGACTACTGGACTACCGCAGCCCAGGTGAACCAGCGACACGCGTGTCATTGATGGCACGTGACACACTATTTTGGTACCCCAGTGATCAAAATGGTTTGCATTTTGGTTCAAAATAACAAAGTTCACTGTGAAGTATTACGAACGAATGCTAGTGGTCGATCGTTGAGTGATGAGTGGTGGTTAGCACACTTGTTTGCCTTTGTCTTTGTAGTTATGTTGTGGATTACAGTTGCTTATGAAGCAAACTTTGTCTATGCATAGAATTGTCAAAATCGTTGGCACAAATGTATTTTAAAGTATATTTTAGCTGTATACTACTGAACAAAAGAGAAACAATTGCAGCATAGTAAGTGTAACAGAGAATTTCAAAATTGTTTAATCTAGAAATATGGCATTATTAGTAAAGGCGACAAAGCGGTGTGTGTTTTTATGTTCTGGAACAGTCGTCTGCAGAACATCATGCGTAAAACGGCAATTTGAAACAAATCACAAATCATCTTGTCAAAAAAGGGAGCCACAGCCAAAATAATTAATTGCTTAGAAACTGTTTGGTTGTTGACTCCATTTCAACATGCATTCTACTAAATGTAGCATCTTACAATCGTAATATAAGTTATTTGTCATCCACTAATCTGCAATAACAGAATCCGACTACTGTTACTTTACTTTAAATTACCACTAGACAGTATAAAATGTATTTGTTCGTTATAAATAGAGTTTTGATGTTGTTAGTATATAGTTATATTATTTTTCCAATAATTGCTAGTCAAAACTATTTGACGACACGAGTATATCTCATTAAACATTTCTTTAGAAAAAATGACATATGGATCCATAAAAGTTTGCCGAACCTATCCTATACAATTCTGTAACAGTTCACACATACTATCTTACATTGTTCGTGATTTACAGTGCATCGAAACTGTATAATTCTTTATGAAACACCTTGAATAATACTTTTGCAATAATATAAATAAAAAACTTTTTTTTGCAAACTTTGTTATTGATTTAAGGAAGCTATTATTTTCTATGGTCTAAAGTTTTTCGAATATATTTTTGAGAGTACAATTGAAACTTCTGCTTATCGTGATCCTAAGGTCACAACTGAAGTTTGGCACTTCAAAAGAACATTGCTAAAAATAACTAAATTTATTTTTGTTCGATCAATTTGCTATCAAACAAGATTATAAACGAAGAAATCAATAACATTAAATTTGGAAGACAAATAATTAAACACTTAAATCTTTCTTGAGTTAACTATATAGTCTAAGTCTTCTTTTTTCTTGCACCAAGGCCTCAGAAAGTCATTTCATTAATCCAACTTTAATAACAGCCTGATGACTAACTCTAATGCACGTTAAATCTGTCGAGAGCTGAAACATCCTCACGTTGGTGTGGTGTGGTAGTTAGGAGAGGAGGGTTCCATCTCAGGTGTCGTCCACGTCACTCGACCATGGTTCAAAATTACGTGGTCCGTCGCCAAAAGCCCTCGTGTATCTGAACAGTGCAACGTTAATATTCAATCAATCAATCAATCGATGACTAACTCTGGCACTCACATTTCTAGGGGTTAAATGGCTCTCCAATTAGCATAAAATCTAGTTTTCTCTGTATCGAAGGTGGTTTTAAACTCAAACAACCGTTAAAGAAGTATTATTCTAAGAGGATTATAGTGAAGAGACTCGAATAGGACCCATCACAGGCTTAAGGTAACGGAAATCGGAACCTCGAGAAAATAGCTAATTCACCATCTGAGCTCTCCCACCCATACTCCACATGCATATGATGTTAAGGCGAAGACCGTAAACCTTAGTTTCATTCGCTTAAGGTATTTGATTTCAACTGTCTTTGTGTGTCTTCATAGTATGCACCTAAGAAAACTCATACAGAAAGGAAATCCTAATTCTGTCAGTTAGAAGCCTTTACACGCCATTGCTAATTTGGATGTAGCAGGAGACAAGATGACTTACACACTCGGCAAGGTCAAACCCAACAACAAGTATTTCAGACTACAAATTGGCCTCTAGAGGAAGAATATTAGAGAAATGCAGGAAAAAAAAACAACAGAAATCTCCCCTCAGCAATGGAATTAGTTTGAACGGGCATCCGTTAGTATTTGTGGAGAGACAGAAACAATTTTTATTTAGAAGTCATAAATAAAACATTAGTTATGGACATAGGTGAAACAACCTTCGAAGAAGTTCAAGAGTGCCATTGAGATTAATCTTAAGAGGATAAAACAGGTAAGAGACCAAATTTAAGTAAAAGTGAAAGAAAACTGTTTGGAGATTGACAAATGCATAATGAAGCAAATTGATGTAAGAGTCAATACATATAATAAACAGAGTAATAATAAATTCTATTTTCAGCCCTTAAGTAGAAACTTAAAAAAATACGTAAAATATGGAATTGTAACTTATTATACAGCATATTTTCCCTTTCAGGATTTGCAAATTTCCATTAAGAAAATTAAATTCCTATGCTCAAGAGAAATGTAAATGAGTATTTAAGAAAAACAAGTCTCCTTCACAGTACTGAAGGTTTCCCTAAATCCATAAATAAGAATGTAGGGTCAATGTTCAAAAAGTGAAAAAAAAAATAGGTTAGCAAAAAGAAGAAAAAATAAAATGCTTCAAGAAAAAAAATAGTTGCAAAATAACTAATCTGGATAATCAATACCTGTAACCACAAAAAATACTAATATAAGGGAAGATTTTTTTTTCCTTTCTTCATTGATCTCCTGGTTACGGATTGCCACAAACACTCCTACTACAGAAGAAAGTATTTTCGTTATTGAAGGACAATCTGAAAGATATTATATTTTCTTTTGAAGAAAGTTTCTTTTATGGTCACTTCTGTAATCGATATAAAACCTTAGTTAACTCGAGCAGCTTTGGAATGTTTCTGCTGATGTCACTGGCAGCTTCTAGTTCAAATGGAGGAGGATTTTGTAGCAAGCTCTCAGAACCTTTTTAAACTAACTGTAAGTAAAATTTTCAACTCAGTATACTTTTTACTAAAGGCTTAGTGAGCTGCTAAATTCTGAGAAATTTCTTATGTTAAAGACAAATCTGTATAATATATATATATATATATATATGCATGGTGTGCATGTATGTGTGTGTGTGCATGCGCGTGTTCGTTGTGTGTAACTCTTAACTTAAATTGTCTCTCGAGAGATTTTATTCAATTCATAACGGTCTTGCAGACCTCCAAGACAATTATAATAATGATTTTTTACTTTACCCACTCAACGAGAGATAGCCACAACATTATATCCTAAACACTGTCACGTTAGCTTTTAAAACAAGATGATCAAATATTACATCATCCACGTTTTCTGCCCAATCACAAAGCTGTCGGGAATTGTATGTGATTCTAAGAGAAAAACTATAGATGCTGAGATTCTGTTGTAAACAAAGAATATATCTGTGTATCGACATAATCTCCACGTATTTTTGAGTCACCTGAAAGGTTTGTGTATGTGCACATTTTAAGAAAAAAAGGCTAAAATTATGAAGAGAAAAATAATTTATTACTACCAAAATGGGAAAAAATTGTTAAAAATTGACAAAAAATTAAATAAGCTCTATACAAATAGTAAATGAGGAAATTTTCATTTTTTCAATTTTGATGTATTACTTTACTATTCCTTTGTGAAATGACCATCAGGACAAAAGATATTTTAATTTTTACAATAACTAGAGCACTTTATCTTAGTATTTACATGAATATGCCTAAAAAAACAATGATTATATTCACTTAAAGAACAGTAAATTTTGTAATAAAATAGTCATTGAATAAATCTGAAGGTTAAAACATTTCCACTGTTATAGAGAGTACACACAAAAAATTTCAGCAAATTATTTTAAAAATTTCTTGAGCAATCGCTGTCTTTGTTTGAACTTTAAAAAAAAACAAGTTTTGAGTAAAACGCATTTTAAAGTTTGACATCTTAAGTTAAGGCATCTAAGTTAAGGCTCTTACTAAAACACTTGCAGTTTTTGTTCTAGTGAATGGAAAAAAAATTTAAAAAAACTTGGCATCATCTTTTATAAAGTTAATAAGATGTCCTCCAAGATGAAATCATACAAAAAAAAAATTGTCAATTTTTTTTAAAAAATTATGATTTTAGGGTAGTCCGATACTTAAACTAGTAGCTCTGGGCTGGAATGTGATGGCGTCTATACAATTTTAATTTTCAATGAATCACTTCATCTGACTCATCTCTTGTCATGCTTCATGGAGACATTCATTTGACTATCTTCAAATTAACGGACATACACCTTTGACGCTGAGCTGATAATGGTGAGTTATTAGGTGATTTTACTTCCACCGTTATTAGGTCCAATTCTGTAAAAAAGAGCCGCCACAGAAACAAGGTAAGAAGTTTGAGTGCCAATATATTCCATGTGAACTCTCCAATTATGTGAAGATATTTGGAAACACTAGCATTTAACAAGTTATCAATTCAATTACATGAAATCTAATTTACGGTAGAAATTATAAATTTCATTAGAGATTGTAAATATATTCTTTATTGAAGTGTACCTAGATTCGTTCACAGACTTGATGGAAACGATTTTATATTTAATTTTAATCAATGCATTCCGCATTTATTGAGGCAATTTCCTTCTATCTGATAGCCATGATTCTTCACAATAGATCTAGCTCGAAGTCTTTATTAAAATAAACTGTTTTTAGTACTGTCATACAAATTTTACTCCATTCCTCTTTCAAAAGTCCATTCAGTGCTCTTAAATGCCGTTTCCTAAGGCTCGTTTTATTAAATCGAAATCACAAAAGTCCAATGGAAAAGCGTAGAGTGATTTTACAAGTATTTCTTCCAATGGGGATACACATTATTTCATTTTCTGATTCTTTCTTTACTAAATAAGCGGCAGTTGATTTAGACGTGTGTCTAGACAGGTTTTTCCATATGAAGTTTAACTTTATCAATGGCTATATAACGTCATATCCTTTTCATATAAGTTGAAATTACTTCCAATTTGGTTCTAAAATATTCTGCTGATAGTAGAGTGCATTAATTTTGACTTTACAGGAGACTTTCTTTTATTTTTAATTCGCCGTTGTTAGAAAATCCTGCTACAATCCTGAATCCTTTTGGAAAATTTACTGTACACTGACGAAGCTATTTCGTACGGTCATTCCCATCAGTTGAGTACTAGAAAATTGATTTTCTTTTATTACAGTCACTTAAATATGCCCATACCTCATCGAGTGTTACCACAAATCTCCTGGGCTTGAAAAGTTAAACTCTATCTCATTAACTTCGTTTCGCAACAAAACTCATAACTAATGAAATGACATGGATAGTAATAATCTAATTTTCAAACATATTCACCATGCAAAAAAAGCAATATTATTTAGCAGTAAAATATATTGTTCTTTTGTAAAGTGATTTCCACACAGCTTTCTGGACAACACAGCTTATTTAGCACAAACGAAAAACCGTTTATGGATACAGCACACATCAAAACAAAGTCTGACCACTGTACACAGCAACTGATCAGGATGTGGTCCCCGTAAAAGGAAATGCGTGGGAGAAGGCTAGAAAAACGCGTGGGTGAAACTCATCAGTTATCCTTCCGCAAGAAAAAAATAGTTCACTCGCCTCAACCCAACAAAATCTGTGTAGTATTTACACATTTTTAATCAACTTCACCCTGCTCTAAACATGATTATTTTTTTAGCATAATGAAAAATATTAAGTTAAAACGTAAAATTTTCACTTATATACAAATAAATTTATTTCTTTTCTTAAAGAATTATACCACGTAAACATATATCAAATATATTTTCTTGAAATGTTACCTATAAGCATAGATCTTGGACATTGTCTTGAAAATGCTTTGCGTGCCAAATTCCCATTTAAACAGCACCAAAGAAGAAACAGGAGGAATTGATTATCCATTTCAAAAGCTTAATGGAATATCTTTAATATCTTCTCACCCCCAATGGATTAATTTTCAACTTCCCAACTTACTCAAAGCCAGAAACGAAATTTATTCGCTCAATCTATCATTGTCTGTCTCTCCAACCCTACATTTCCAATACTGGTACCATGTGTTCTAAAATGTGCAATCGCCCCTTCCAATTCATTTCAAGTGAACTCTTCCTTCCATCTATTTTGTACAGCACCCCTACCTTAACCCTAATTCTCTTAGGTACTAAAGCACTTGACCGTTAGACTGCATTGAATTAGGCTTAAGCGTTTATCGCATTCCCCGTGTTGAATTAAACGCACTCAGAGCAAGGGGAGGGGCATAGGACTAATAAGCATTTATGCGTGCAGCCATAACAGGTGTAACGGTTCCCACTATTAAGTTGAGGAAGGTTTCTGGTCGAGTTGTTGGACTGTGAAAGCACCTGTAACCCCTTTCTAAACCATTTTCGTTTGCTTTCGCTAATGCGTGTGCATCATTCTTCCTTTAAAAAGGCTTGAACGTGTACGTGGTACACAAATATTTTGTCAGGGGCTTTGGATTAATTTTAGATATTGAAGGTGGTGAATTTTTAAACATGAGGGAGTACTTATAAAATTTATTGTAAACTTTATTGATCTGCTGATATGTTTTCATTAAACATTGTTTGAGCAAAATTTAGGTAAAAAGATTTGTTAAAATAGTTAAATTATGTGTAATTTTAGTGTATTTTTGAATTACTGGACTTGGATTACTTAAAATTAATTTTCCTTTTCTAGAATGATCACGTTTATTATTTTATTTAATGTATTTTAACTTTTTTATAGCATGTTCAAATGATTCTTATTGTAATTTGCTGAATGATTAGTATCGTAATTTATATACCATACTATATTAATAGTAGTTACATTTTTTTCATCTGTGCACATTTTAATTTCTTCTTTTCTTTTTTCTTTCTTTTTCTCCTTTTTACAAACGTTTGATATTAATTACTTGTTCTCACTAGTTTGTTGGAATTAAACTTTTCTTAGACATATTAATATTTTTAAAAATGAAATATTTTTATTTTGCACGCACACATAAAACATGCTCAAAAATAAATATATGTGTTCTTAGTCATAAGTTTAAGAGCTTGATGCAGTACTACTTTTGATGTAATTCTACTTTAAACCATGCTGTCTTTCAACGAACTATTTACTATTATCATACAGCAATTTAGTATATGATTAACTCTATAACATATATATATATATTATTAATTTAAATTCTATAAATACTTATGCCAAATGTTTGTAATGTATTTATAAAATACATTCTCAATTTAAAAGTGGTATCACATTATAAAACAACTTATTCAAAAATCGGTAAATAACTAATGTTAGGTAGAGTTGATATTACGTCTGCTACAAAAAGAAAAAGAAATTGAAAATTTTGCTTATTGTAAAAGGAAGTTTTAATGTTTCTTTCAAAATCGAAATTCTCATAGACCTCAACAACCATGCGTTATTTGCGCTTAGTATCCGACTACGTTCAGAATGGTTATTTTGCAAAAGCGTATCAATGGATAATTTTTATGTTTTTATGATATTTACTGTCACTTAGATTAGAATACACGTATAAAATTGTTTTCAGATTATTATAACAGTAAAAATTACTTAGATGCAATATTTTGCAAAAAATGAACATATAATTAAATATTTTTAAACAGTCTCCTTTTATGGAAAATGCTTCTATAATAATAATGTCTTGTCTGTATATAGCTCAGACCTCTGTACAGAGCCTGAAGTAGAAGTTTTGAAATATATGACTTAGAAGTGAATTTATCCTTATTTTAATACAAGAGAGTGAGAAGTTCTAAGAAAAAACACCGGTAATTATTTCAATTGGTAGTAATCTGAAAATAATGTGAATTTTACAAAAATTTTAGTTCAGACCCTCTGAGAAGTTTTTGCTTTACATAAGCAAAATATTATTATTTAAAAGCATTTTTCATAAAAAGAATGTTTTGAAAGTTCATATTTTGCTTTTATATATAAATAATTTATTTTATTCTTATAATATTCATAAACAATTTTATACATGTATTCAGTTTAAGCGACATTAAATATCATGAAAATTATCCATTTATATGCTTTTTTAAATCACGGCTCTTAGCGTAGTCGAATACGTTAAACATGGATATTACAATTACAACAGAAAATTGTGACAGGAACTGAAAAAAAATTATCACAATATTTTCCCAATATTTTTTTCATTTAGCTGTTATTCATATGCAAAATTACAAAATGTGTGGTATCTTTAAATTATAAATAAATAAAAGCTACTTAATCCCTTTATTGAAATTTTACATATAAAATCAATTAAAAAAAATCTACAAATTTTCTCAGTTGTTCCGGAATTTTTAAAAAAAATATTTTGAAAAAAACCCCTTTTTTTGTAAAAATTAGTTATGAGAATATCTCTCTTTCAGTATCTGTGTAATTTCGGAAGTTACAAAATTCATAACAATTAGCCTCATTTTAGTGTTTTGTTTTCGACTAGAAAATATGAAGATGCTGATAGAATTTACGCAATATTATAAATGTGTCCAACAAATTCAAGACTCATTTTGAAAAAACAATTAGAATACAATATAAAATCAACAATTTATTTTCAGGACAGAATTAGAAAATAAATTTCACTCTTTAACACCTTGAAATGACCGGTTCTATGCATTAAAACTTTCTAAAACGGTGAAATTTCCCGGAAACGGTAGATGGATCCTCTAGTGAATACAAAGAAATTTCAACCCAGAACTTCCTGTCCTTAAAGTTTTCACTCTTAATGTTGCTACGTTTTTAAATCTAACACTTATGGCCCCCAGAGGAGCTATAATGGTTCTTCTTAAGGGTTTGGCATTAATTGTGATTAATGCTATTGCTGAAAACTGCTTTTCCAGTTTTCTGTCTTTAATGAAGTTTGAAACTGGAGTGCAAGGATTTCGGTTGTTAATCAATTCTGAAAATGAGAGTCGAGTAAATGAGCTCTGAAGCATCAGCTCGTGATTTGATAGACAGTCATATTCATCAAGAAGTGATGTTATTTTTGCACAATTAGTAATCAAAAGTATAAAATTATTCACGTCTTTTTTAAGTAATTTCTCTAGAGACGAGTTAATTACTTAAATGTTACAAAATCGCGGCATGACCTTCAATATTATTTGATTTTAAAAACACAATCCCTTTAAGTCAGTGTTTCTCAAACATTAAATATTTGCGACCCAATATTCAATCATATAATTTTCTTCGCGCCCCTTCCCCTCCGTACAATAATTATGTATTATAAATTCACTAATGCTATTTTTTGACGCTAAAACTACAATACAACTTTAACCTCTTAAGAGCCATCGGCGTATATAAACGTCTCGCTCAGCCAATGCATTAAATGTCCCTGACGTATATATACGTCTTTCCGAAGTGCGATCTTTTCTTTGCACTGCTAACCATAAAATTATTCCGAAGTTTTTGGAATGTTATGAAAGGACCTTGACAGTGTTCGCGACGGAATTACTTATTTCAGAAGATTTACTTATATATTATTCTTTTTCTACCCTCCCCCCCAATACACCACATACGCTCGCTTACGTATTAAAGGTTGACATTGGGGAGCGAATCATGTAATTTTTAATTGGCATTTAAGGGATTAATTATCAAGATGGGGTTTAATTTTTGCATATAATTTTATATACGCCTAGTGACAAGCCCATGGGGTCACTGGTAATTGGTAAACTTGTTCTTAACTTAGTATTGTTAAATTAATTATAAAATATATTGCGCAGTACTGATATATTTATAAGTGTATTATGTCAGTGTAAATATGTACTTTATTTTTTATTATGTCTGAATGTATTTTGTTTGTTTTCTTTCAATAAATTAATAATTTTTTAAAATAAACTTTTGTTTTCGACTTTTCAATGTACTCGCACCCTCCTTATAGTAGTATCACGCCCCCCAAGGGGGCGCACCCCACAGTTTGAGAAACACTGCTTTAGGTGAATATCTTGATAAATACTTTGTGACCACGGTAAACAATGCATCATTGTTGCTAATTCATGTTGCTTTTTTCTGATGATACCTGATTCACGATCCATATCAAAGCTTTTGGAATTCCTCTTGAAAAGATGCTCGTTCTAACGTTTGCATTTATCTGCAGACTGCCCCACCATATAGGACAGAGGTGAGAAACCTTTTATCATTAGAAACAACATGTAGATCAGGTAGTAATAAATGAGACCGCACAGGTTAATGTATCTATAAATGTAACTTTCATGAAATTATTAAAGTTTTTGTACAATTTTAACAATTTTGTGCACTATATAGGAATATTACAAAAAAACTGAATTCTTATTTACCGTAAAATTCTGCGTATAATGCGCACTTTAAACTCAAAAAATAAGATCGAAATTTAAGGGTGCGCGTTATACGCCGGGTACAAAAGTGATAGCTTAAAAATTTTTAAAAAAAAGTTGACTATAGAAGAAAATTAGACTTCAACATATATAGAAGTACAGTTTATTTAAAAGAAATTACACTCATTTTGAACTTAAAAGGTTGTAGTACTAGAAGTATACTATTTTTTCTAAAGCTTGGAATAATACCTTGAATAAATTAATGCAAAACATAAGAATATTGCGCACGTACATTTCAGGTTTCTTCGTAAAAACGGGGGTACGCGTTATACGACGAATATACCTAAAAATTAAAAATGTGAGCTTGAAAGTATGGTTGCGCGTTATATGCCGGATTTTACGGTACTTATTATTCGACAGTTTCAGTTACAATATAGAATATATTGGTATTTACATAAGGAAAACAAATATCAAATAATTTCATTATGAAAGTGTACACTTGCCAGAGATACAATAACTCAAAACTACTAGTAAGAAAGAGAATAAGTAAAACAATAACTATATTTTTTTAATGGCCGTTGACAACATGACACAAGTCTGTTACCAGCACAATACCAGATTTACATAAGAGGAGTTTCAAGCTTCTTTTTTAGTACATAATTCTGTATCTCAGTCAACAGAAACTCAAAAACACTTAATTAATATTCAAAGCAATATTGAAATTGCTTTCATGCGAAAAAAAAAAAAACATTACGTACATGGAATTAGTCACAACAATAATAGAAAGAAAATATTTTTTATTGTAGAGATCATATAACATGCTTGGTATTGTTGCCTTGTTGCACTAGGTGACGATCTAATGCAGTGATTCCCAAAGGGGGTTATATAGACCCCCAGGGTTATATACCTGCAAGGGGTCAACCAGCAAAAAAAAATTTTGGAAGTCCAGAGGTGCAAATGGGGTCCAGTGGAAACCAGATTTTTACCATTACTAAATTTGAGAGGTAAATTTGTGATTACTAGGTGACAGCAAAAATTTTTTATCAAGAAGAAACATTTCGCTTTTTTAAAATCAAGCTAAAGAAGACGTCGTTGACGTATATTAGACGTCGCGAATTTTCTGAATTTGTCACAGATAGTCTGTCAGGACATTTTAACCAACGTTCAACAATTAAATGACCTTTACTCAAATTATAAAAACTAGATTTGAGATTGTTTTTTTTTTTTTTTTGTATAGCAATACAGTAGTAGACAATGACTTCATATAGTCACTTTGAAGAAAAATATATGTCATACTGCAAAAGGAACAGATCAGAATAGATCCTAACGAAGATCTTAAAGTTTAGGAACGTATGTCACAGCAATTTTGTCTTTAAAAAGACATAATTGATAATTGTCGCAAATTATGGAATACCGTGAGAAAGAGTTTTTAATTTCTTTTCCTTTTAAGAGGGACTTTCACTAAGTTTGCCATTCTTAAAAAGAAAAGGCAAGAAAAAAAAATAGGGCTCTTACTAAAAAAAGGAGATTTAGGGTTAAACTTGATTAGATTGATGTTAAATGTTGAAAATATTTGTAATTGAAGCACCAGATTTATCCCTCCAATTTAAAGCATTTGTTTGTTGTTCAGTTATTTTATGTAATGTATTTATATTACTCTATGTATTAATTTGATTTTAATTTTAGTTCATTAACATGTGCTTTTTAAGGTTTATACGCTATGCTTCATTCAGTACGAAATTTAATTCTTTTGATGTAGTAGCGTCAACTATCAAAAAGACATTTATGTTAATAAATTTGCAAAAAGGTAATATAAGGTAAGCAGGGGTCTACCCGAAACCGAGAAACATGGCAAGGACAAAGAGAATTTTGGGAACCTCTGATCTAACGTTTGAAATGTATAATTGGCCATTTCCCCTATTAGTCTTATTGAAACATACTTACATTCATGCTGTTCTTTATATAATTCCATTTAATTAAAAACTATTGTAATCTATATAATTAATATATTGATTAATACAAGTACTAGCTTTTATGAAGGCCCCACAAAAAACTCGCAGAGGTCACAGGTACCCCACCTTTCATACAGGAAATAGTATGATTTGACTGCCGATGCACATAAAATGTGCCGAGGCTTTAAGTCTTTACTATTGCTTGGAGTAGAAATTTGGCTAAATCACATGTAAATTACCCTGGTGTACTTTCCAAACTCAATGTTTATTATATTTGACAGTTGCTCAAATAAATTATCGTTACAGAAATTGTCACAGCAAATTCATGAAATCGATTTAAATAAAAAATGAAGCATCCGTAGCCTACGTATATTAAGGTAAAATAAATGGTTTTAATTGATTGAATAATTGATTGAAAAATAAAGCTATTTATCTTATAAAACCATTTTATTGAATATTTCCTTAGTTATTGTCGGTAAAACTAATAAACTTTATAAGTAAAAAAAATACTTCCCATAAATTTAGAACAGCCGGAAATTTAAGTCTATGTACCCAAAATGTTGCTTAGAAAAATGATATCGTGGTTTTTTTGGGCTAAAGCAAAAAGACAAACAATAGAAAATTGAACATTACTTAAGATTAAGTATATTTAAACATATTACAAATATAATCAAATAAAATTTTATTGCTACACACTATAATATGCATATATAAAATATATAAAGAAATCATTTAATAGAAAATACAGATATAAAATTCATTATTGAAAGCTAATTTTTTCAAAAAATTCAAGGGTACTTGGGCCGCGACTTAAAAAAAAATTGGGATAAATGGATAACTTTCATGATTTTAGCGTCATAGATTGAATACATGTATAAAACTGTTTTAAGGATATTTTGACAAAATAAATTATTTAAATACAATATTTTCGCAAAAAATGAACTTAGAATAATCTTTTTTCAAAATGTTCTCCTTTTATAAGAAATGCTTCTAAAATAATAATATTTCGCTTATATTAAGTAAAGACTCATCCAGAGAGTCTGAACTAGGATTTTTTAAAAATTCACATTATTTTCAGTTACCACCAATTGAAATAATTATCGGCGTTTTTTTCTTAAAATTGCTCCCCTCTGTTGTCGTAAAATGTGGATAAACCCCCTTCTAAGTTATATATTTCAAAAATTCTACTTGAGCCTCTGTAGAGAAGTCTGAACTATATACTGGAAAAATATTATTATAATGGAAGCATTTTTCACAAAGGGAGAATATTTTGAAAATGGGTCATTTTATGTTAATTTTTTGTCAAAATATTGTACTTAGATGATTTTTTATCGTAATACTATTCTTAAAACAATTTTAAATACATTTTCTAATCTAAGTGACATTAAATATCTTAAATATTATCCATTTATACGCTTTTGAAAATTACGGTTCCGAACGTAGTCGGATACCTTAAATAAAGATTAAGAAAACTCTCTAAGATGCATTTACCTTTCTATCATTATAAAAATTTAAAGAAAACAATACTTAAGTTTTAAAAATCATATTTATTTTGATGATGCAAATATGCTCTCTGAATTACAATAATTATCACATTTAAATAACTTTGTAAATCTGAATAATTCACTGCAACTGCACCAGCTCAATGACTTTTGTAGCAATATATGTAAGCCAAATTTTCCATATTGCTGATCGGTTTTAATACATTTAACCCTAGAATGACACCCATTCGTCTAGCAGACTAAGACTATAACAAATAACCTTGTACCCTCCCCACCCAAAACAGGAAATGTAAGGTGCAACTCAGTACCTTCATATAATCTTGGATACTACAGATAATGATATTTCTTTTTATCGAAATATTTTCGCATTTAGCCTTTTTAGAACAATGTTAATCTAACAGACAAATGGATATCATTAACGTCGGGAATTGAGAACTTGTCTTATTTTTTTCCTCCTTTTTCGAGATGATGTCAAAACGATTTCACGAAGAAAACTTTTGGGGTAAACCTAAGGCTATCTGAGAATTATTAAAAGAGTTAATTGATGATGATAATTACATTTCTGAGGATGGATTAATAAATGAAAACTTCATTGAAATTCAAAATCATGAATTTACAGCCAGCATGACATATATCAGTTTAGAGAATGCATATGCCATATATGCACATAATATGGCTCGCAAACCTAAAAAAGTATTATTTGGAAGAAAGTTTGCTTTAAAGTTAAGTGAAGATCTTCTAGCATCATAGTTGAAGAAACGTATAAAATATATCACTTTGCCCCGATCAACAAGAACAATTATCTGTGAACTTTTGAAATTGGAGCAGAACAATGAACCACCTGAACAATTGGAAACTAAAAACAGGGAAATATGTGACTTTTCCCCATGTAAGTTGCGTAGAATGACACAAAATTTTTATTTATCATGTTCTAGAGCAGTGCTTCTCAAACTTTCTATATTTGTGATCCAATTGAGTCATAAATTCCATCAACCCATCCCTCATACAACAGCTATGTATTGAATGCAATAATAATAATAAACTTCGACCCTAAAGCTACAATGCGACTATAACATAATAAACTGCACATATTACCAATATATGTATTATATTTTGTATATGAAAAGCCTATGGAAGTAAGTCACTTGCTTTTAATTT
Source organism: Trichonephila inaurata madagascariensis (assembly GCA_019973955.1). Classification (NCBI taxonomy): domain Eukaryota; kingdom Metazoa; phylum Arthropoda; class Arachnida; order Araneae; family Nephilidae; genus Trichonephila; species Trichonephila inaurata. The sequence continues at coordinate 91,368 of BMAV01006712.1, forward strand.
AGTATTAATAAATCAATTATTAAATACTTTTTGCCGCACTGATACTTTTCCTTTAGGTTTTGCTTCCTTTAGGTAAATTAATAATTTGTTTAAATCTTTTATTTTGAACTTATCGATATGCTCACCCCCGTAGGGTTATCATGCTCCCAAGGGGGCACGTTCCACAATTTGAGAAACGCTGTTCTACAGCAATGTGCGGAAAGCATCACGCTAAAATGCGTAAGGATTGCTTCGGAAGTATATGCATTTTACTTTCATGCTTTTGTGAAGATTGGAGATGCCATGAAATCATCTGTATGTAGTATAATTTTTTTGTGATTGACTTTTAAAATGAATTTTAAGTTTGCTTAAACTCATGTCTTCTGGGAGACGAATAGTTACCATTCCCGTAACATTTTCAAAGGGTAAGGTAGCATTCCAGCGTAAAATAAATAAAATTCCAAATGATAAATCGAATATTTAAAATATTGCATTTTAAAAATGAAACTACAACTAAGGATAAATTCCTTAGCATGCAAAAATAACTCCTTGTATATTTTAACACACTTTTATTAGTTTCACCTGTATATAACGGAATGTTTGAACTCCATTTTTTCCCTCTTAAAAACATCAAATTAATTCGAAATTTTGCACACATGTCAAAGACCAATGACAATACAATAATTAAATAATTTGTTTCATTGTCCTGATCAGAATTATCAGGATAAACGATTTCCCATTTCTAGATTTGGCTACTAATTCCAAATCCTATTTCGAGATTTGGCGACTAAAAGATTAAGTTACAACCCTAAAGTAAAAACGCCCATGGTTAATACAAACACAGCAAACAAACAAAAAATGTTCTTCATATGTAAAAAAGAGAAGTATGCGTCAGCAATTTTATACCATAATATAAATATTTGGCCAATTTTTCTGAAAATGGAAATAGAAGTTTTTTAAAAAAATGTGAAAAACACGCTTTTACTGCAGATCGAAGGAAAAAAATGAAAAATAAATTATAGTTTTAAAAAAACTATAAAGCACGCTTTTGTAGTTAATTGAACTAAAAAGTAAAATTAATTCTTAATATAAAAATAAAATGATTAACGTGAAATTTAATGGCATTGTGGTAAAAGCATTGAGTAATCAATATCAATTTTTATAATTTCTTACTTGTTGTGTTCTGAAACGCAGGGTTAATGTAAAAATGTAGTACAAAGCACCCCACGTTTTGACCACAATGACATTCTTATATTAAGAATCGTTTTTTACTTTTAGTTCGATTAATTATAAACAGGTGTATTTAGTTTTTTTAAACTATAATATTTATTTATTTTCAATAAATTACGAATTAAAATAAATTTTCGAAAACATCACGTACTTGCCATTTACAACTTCTTATTTATTTATTTATTTTTGTATTTCCATTTATTTTTTTATATATCACTGTTGATGTTTATAATTATGCTTATAATCACTATTATCATTTTATGTAACTAGTACATGTAAAAAAAAAAATGCTTTCTTGTAAAGTGATATCAGTATAATTTTTTTTTAAATAAAACAATAATATATATCTTTTTTAACAAAACATGTTAGAATTAAATGGAAAGTTTTCTAAACATATTATTATAAAAGTTACTTGATGCATTTCCATATCTTATTGCTCATATCTGCCTAGTCAAAGTTCGGAACCGCGTACCACAAAAAATCACTTGATATCGCTATCCTTTCAAATTGACTTATAGAGCTCATCTTACCCTAACACATTTTTCAATACAAAATTTCCTGGAAAACGCATTTCCTATCATTCTACATGTACTTCAGTGTCCAAAAAAACGCCTCATATCATCGATTTGCTATCAAAAAACGATTTCTGGAAGCGACCTCTTAATTGGCACTGCAAATCACTGCGCTGTCCGCCAAGCAGTATAATAGGGGGTTCCGGAACTTGCTGAGAAGATTGCGTCATTTAAGAAAGAACCACCCTCTCTACACCTATTCCCTTTTCTCAAAAGCAATCCCCCTATCTCATTCAACCCTCCCCTTCCCCCATTTCACTAGGATCTTAAATCATTGTCTTGGATTATTGAACGCATGGACCACGATTAAACGCTTTCATGTTCTACCATCAGAACAATCGGGAGGTTTGTCAGACTTGGCGTTATAGAGCTCATTTGGCGACATATTTTCATTCTTTGTTTATAATGTAGATTTTTTTTAGTTTTGTGAAGTTTATTTTTAATTCCTGTAATTAATAACACTTTATTTTAACCTTTTAAAATATTCTTAAATTGAACAAAAAGTTTTTTTTAAAATAAAACAAAATATTTTTTTAAATTTTACAAAATTGATCAAAATCGAAAAAATTTTAATGACATTTATCTCTATTTTAAAGGGAAAAATGACCATTTACATATCAATTAGAGCTTTAATTCTATTTTTTTTTTATTTCCACGATAATTTTTGATTATATCCTTAAATAATAATTAGAATAACATGATTAAAAAATAAACGAAAACGTGAAATTTTAACTAATTATTGGCCCAAATTTTTATGTGCATACTTTTTAGTTGTTTTGAGTAAAAAATCTATGTTAATCAGGCAACCTTAATATAATTTCCACTAATGAAATATAGATTTACTTAATGATATTATAAAAAATTGCTAAATACGTTTTTTACAGTCAATTTAAAAAATGTGATATTTTCAAGTTTAGATATTAAATTGTACATTCGAGGGTTATGTGCTGTGTTGGGGCAGTTTAAAAACAAATCTTTTTAAATTTTAAAACACAAAATATTTAAAACCACCCACCATATCTTAGCATTTTCTATATGATTTTCTTTCCACAATGTAATTAAATAATATTTCGGTAAAGTTATATATATCTACAAGGGGGGACAAGTCAGGAATTACTTAAGTCTATATTATTGAATTACATAAAAAATGGTGAAATGAAAGTATACATTTTTTAAACTCATTGTGAAATTAGTTTCTTGATTTTGAAGGTAAAATTATTGACACTTTGAATGAAAAATTATAGAAGTCATATGTCCAGCTTTATGAAAAGTGTCCTTTAGTATATAAATAAACAAACAATTGGTAAGAATAATAAAACTATAATTCTTCAAAATATGCTTTAAATTTTAATTAAGACTAAGGGGGGGTACCCTCTCTTTGCTTATCGGTGGACCGAACCCCATTGTACAAATTATACAAATATGCAAACTCATTACTCAAATTGTAAAACTATAATTTACATGTATCATGTAAATTATCCTGTTTATTTGTTCTTTTTTCCCAAAAGTTATGGTGCTCCAAAACCTCACTAAAGGGCGTTGTCCAACACTTAGAAAAAAGTTTTTAGATTTTAAAAAACCCTCAGCTCTTGCATTTTCCCCAAATGTTACACCTTTTTTTTAATACGTCTTCATATGAGACAATGTTTTCCCATTGAACGATTCGACCAGGAAATCTTTTGCGAATTTTTCTGCGGGGCTTGAATAATGCCCCACAAAACCCATTGGTGCATTAAAAGAAACAAAGCACATGGTTGCTAATTCAGGGCGAAAGGCCGGGGGAAACAGGTTCCCAACTTGGCGGTTATTTTTGGTGACACTTTTTTGGATATAACGCAATCAATTTATTACAGCATTACGGAATTTTTTTTTTAAATATAGGGAAAAAGTAATTTAAAGGAAACTTCCTGCTTTATAAAAAATTCATGGGGTTTTTTAGCTAATAAATTTATAATGGTAACCAGGTTAGGGGTTTAGGATAACTTACGAGGGGGCGCGAGCATATTGAAAGTACGAAAATAAAAGTTTATTTAAGAAAATTATTAATTTATGAAAGGTAAAACAAACAAAATACATTCTGACGTAATAAAAAATAAAATACACTTTTACAATGATATAATATACTTATGAATGTATGAGTCCTGTACAATGCATTTTATAATTAATTTTAGAATGCTAAGTTAAGAACAAGTTTAAAATTACCAGTGGCCCAATGGGCTTTTAATATAAAAAAGGATATGAAAAAATTGATATTTATAATAATAAATTTGTAAGGTTAAGGTTTAAGGTTTTTTAATCCCTTCACTGCCGGTAAAAGTTTCGAAAAAGCCCCCCCCAATCCCCCCGTTCCCAGTGACGCGGTTTGATGTATTGGGGAGGAAAAAAAAAATAACCAAAAATCCTATGAAATAAGTAAATTTTTCGCAAACACTGTCAAGGTCCTCTTATTGCATTCTTAAGCTTTCGGAATAATTTTATGGATATCAGCGCACAGAAAAAATTGTACTTCGAAAAGACTGTATATATCCGTCCTGGGCAATTATCGTTTTGGTTAGCGATACGTTTAAATACGTCAGTGGCACATAAGAGGCTGAAGTTGTGCTGTAGATTTAGTATTAGAGTACAGTATTATGGAATTCAATACAATCTTATTGTGGAGAGGAGGGCGATGAAAATTATGACTGAATATTGGTCGTTAATATTCAAAGTTTAAGAAGCACTGGTATAAACAAAATGGAAAAAGGAAAACAGTATATAAGTAAGCATATTATATTATATTAAGCAAACAATATTTACTTCAATCATTGTATAACTTTACAATTACATACATAACTTTTTAAAACGAAATAAGATATATTTATTAATTACAAATATTTAACGGAAATTCTCTTGCTGTTGAAATTCACGTTTAGTTTTTTAAATTATAAATCGAAAATAATCGTTATTACTATTTTAGTTTTGAAACTAGAAGTGATTACAAATGTGCACTCTGAAAAAAGCTCAACTTGTGAAACTTAATTACATTCATGAAGCAGATCATTTATAGGAAGAACCGTTAAAATAGTGTTTTAATCATTTCGGCTATTTGGCGGTCTGAAACTTTCGCCAAGAGTAACTTACAGCAAACCTCTGCTTTGAAATGAATACGCTTTGCCTTGGATAAGAAGTCTCTTAACAATACGTTCATTGGTTTTTGAAGGAGTAAATGTCATCAATAACGAAAGAAAATAGGCTGCCGAAAAGTAAATTTGCAAAATAAATGAAAAGTTGAAGAGCATTAGCAACTTTTTTTTATTTGCTTTTTGAAGACATATTACCTCTAACGATTTCATTGGATATAGGATGAAAAATAAATGTATAATAATTGATAGCCAAAACTTTAAAGAAGAATTTGTATAATATTTCAATTTTTTTTTTATTACAGTCCCTTGAGAGAGATGGATTAATGGAAAAACATTTTCGTAAAATTTAAAACACTGAAAATTTATTTTTAAAGTAAACTACTGGACAAATTACTAAACTTATTAGAAAAAATTTATTTTAAAGCTTCTTTTTATTGACAGTATATAAGTCAATAACGAAAAAAAAGGAACTAAATTAAAAATTAATTGACTCAATCAGTATCGTTAATTAAGAGCATTTAAATGATAAAATTAAAAACAAAATTATTTTTTTCCGGTTTTTAAGAAAAATCATGATTTATAATATATAAGTGTTTGTCTTTGGATTAGATAACTTTTTAATAGACGTAAACAATTTAATAGACAGCTTTCACTTGTATAGGTAAATAATATATAAAATATGCTGGATACATGATACTAAGAAGTAAGAATACGTTAATAATAATGGTAAAAAGTGTAGCAAAGTAGTTATTTATTGAAAATAATAATAAAAAAAAATAAATTGCCGAAATAGAAACACATCAGGCAAAGAAAAATAAAGTCTTACCTTTATATAATGAACCTTCATATTGCGAATTTTTTCTATATAGCATACTTTTTCCTGGAACCTTGAACATTTCACGATTTTCATTGTAAAATAACCTCTCTATATCGAAGTTAATTTTCCATATAACGAACTTTTTCTTTTGTGATTCAATTTTTGTTCTCTCTTTCTTTAAAGTACTTCTGAACATTTTAAGTTACTCTCTCCTTAGAGCATTTTATGGTGGTCAGAAATCTGTAACTGGTTTTATTAGATCCTAACTTGCCAAAAGCAATAGTTCTGGACGTTTCATCCAAGAAGTATAACCTTTAACCTCCATTGCCTGGTTCACAAGAAACATCTTCGATATCATCTTTTACCCTGAGTGGAATTGTCCTGTGTCCCCGTGTTATAATTGTAAAATAAAGTATGTTTAATATTACTTGTTTGCTTTAAATTATAAAATGTCCTTAAAACTCATTGATTTTAGTATAAAATTAATTTTTTCATATTGAAAATACAGTGAATTCTTCGGCATTCCTTTTTCTTGTTTTCCTTGCAGTTTTTCTTCCCTTCTTTCATTTTCGATGGGTATAAGTTATATAAAATAAACATATATTTAGAGGATGGCTGGTCGATAGTGTCACAAAAAAACAACTCCTTAATTTTAAAAAAAAGTGTGAATAATTTCTTTTTTTAATGTATAGTGTTTATGAATTTAAAATTTGTTTTATGTAGTTAATAAAGTATATTAAAAGATGAACCTCTGTATAACGAATTTTCCATATAATGAACTTTTTCCGCGATTTAGCGACTTTGTTATATAGAGATCCGACTATATTTTCAAAAGAAAGGTTCACAATGAAAACTCGATCCCACACAAATAATTATAAATTCAGAAGAAAAAAAGAAATTGGGAATATAATACAATTGACCTTGACCCTTCCGGGGGTAGTGGCACGTTATACCATCCCTCTATCTAGTTCAGATTGTTTTTCATCTTTGTTTGAGAAAAACGTTGCCGTATCGAAGTGCCGCGATCATGATAAACGTAAAAATCAAACTTCGCATAAATTTAAAATTGCTAATGATTTTTTTTTAATATTCCAACTGAATATTTTAAATTATTAATAGAGTGTTTGGATATAATTGCACGTCCCATAGTCAAAATTTAGAATGACACAAATGATTTTTGGAATATGGGAAGGTTGCTGAAAATGATGAATGTTCTTGTCCATCCGCGACATCTAGAACAGGTGATGCTCATCATTTTAGTTCTATATAATGGTTTCACAATGATTTAATGGGTACTTTAAGGCTAAATGGTAAAACAACAGTACTACATTAAAGTTCTGAGAATGTTTAGAGTAAGTGTGAGGAAGAAAAGACAAGATCTATAGAGCAACAACACATGGAATTTTCACCAAGTCACCGTCTCGGTGCACATTGTGGTCTCCATAAAATAGTTCTTGGCGGACAGACGCATTGCTGTGTTTGAGCATGCACCGTACTCACCAGATCTTGCACCATACGATTTCTGCATGTTTCTTAAAGTGAAAAATACATTGATGGGAACATATTTTTAGTCTGTACTAGAGGTGAAGGTAAAAACGGAACAGTTGCTGAAGATGATGACACCTAATGAGCTGCAGCACTTTTTTGAGTACTGAAAAACCCTTATGTAGCTACTATGGATAGGGAAGAGAAGTTTGTTGAAAATTATTAAAAGCTAGTTGTACACTCTTTTTAATACAGCTAATTTTTAAGATTCGTCCAGTTATTTAATTGTCACAGTAGTATACAGTATTTCATCTTAATTTTCTCTTGAGGTTTTTTTAATCCCTAATCCACTATCTATATAAGCCAGTAATAGCATCCGTACTGGAGTAATCACTTTTGTCTAGGGTATGTTAAGTGACATCGGATCCATAGGTCGCAGGGGCTATCTGTCGGATACTTATTGCCACACCATTCTTTTATAATCAAACGGAGTTAACGTCATCCAGACGAATGTATTTAAAAATATGGAGATGTTTACAATGTTTTATCTCAACGTTGTATAACCATCGCTGTATCTCTTAAAAACTAAAAGTTCAGCGTTTTTAAATTAAGGACTAAGTAATCTAACAGCATCCGATTATCTGGAACAATCAGTCGCCTTTAACGGATGCCATATGAAGTTAATAGCTTCATTTTCTCCATTGGTGTAAATAGAGAAATTTCTAGATATAACACATGCAGTTGTTGTTTTTTTTTGTGGAACATTAGGCAAACTGTGAGATTTAATGATCTATTTTCTGTGTGGCTATCTGTTTTATGCCAGTAAGTGTATGTTTGTGTTATGCACAATCTGCTGAAACTGAATAAATGAAATTGTAAAAACTACCAAGATTCCTCATAATATATGGATATATATAGAATATATAATATATATATAAAATATGTAGATATATTTTATATGAATATATATATATATATATATATATATATATATATATGAATATATATATATGAATATTATATATATATATATATATATATGATAAATATATATATAATATAAATTATATATGTATATATATATATATTTATATATGCAACATATATATATGTAGCTGCTATTTATAACTTATGCATACTATTGTTATATTTTATATATGTATTTATATATTTAATTGTATATATAGTGTTTACGAATATCTCATAATGTTTTTCCTGTAAAATGATAATTATAACTGTTAGAATAATTCCTTAATGCACACTTATTTTGAAAAAATTAAATAAAAAAAGAACGACAGAAAGAATATTTTTTTTTTTATTATTAAAGATAACACACTTTAGACTCTTGTTTTGGCCAAAAAGGAAAAACAAAAGAAAGAAATAAACCAAATTACTGAATCAATCAAAATTTTATATAAATTTAGGATTTTTATCCCTAAGAAACGAATATTGAGGTACTGCATATACGTAGAATTTCAGCATCTTTTTTATTCAAATAGGTGTTTCAGTAAAAATATTCATTTGTACTATTTCGAGATAAATAATTATATTAGCATTTATTTTAAATAAGAGAAATTTTATTTTCTTTTGTTTGATTTACTTGGAAGTAAGGTGCATCACGTAATCTAGCATTGCCTACACATATAACGATTCTTTTTTCATTTTACTTTATCTTTTGTTATATTTTTTAGCACAACAAACAATGAAGTACCTTGTGGGAGCTTCGTTTTTGGTATTCGTGGAACAAAACTGGGAAAATATGATGATCCGATTACCGTAGAATTCCAAAAAACTTGGTTACAAACAACTTATTTATACAGTGAAAACTATAGGAGATTGCAATACAAATACGCATGTATTCAACATAATTAAGTTTATTAAAACTCATTTTATTTACATAGATACGTATATATTCATGCCTTTAATAAATAGCAATGAAACAAAAGCATTTACAAGACCTTAATGGAATTAATACAAAAAACAAAAACAAATCATTTATTGAGTTTTTGGAAAATATTCTGATTGTTCTCTTTATATTGTCTTCCTTAGTATCAAATTGTCAATAAATTGTTTGATGTAGTCCATTTTGTTATTCATTTCACCGTTGAAATGTCTGTCTAAATAACTGCGCATACTTTTAATGATGTTCCACTTTTCGGATGACGTGCGAACAGGACTTACATTATTAATTTCCTTTATGTCGTCGAAATCAGCATCTATGATAATTTTAGAATTTCAACAAACTCCAAAATGTCTTTGTTTGTCATAATTGGGATTGTACACATATTAACATCCTCTACTGCAATGGACTCTTCCGATAATACAATAGGACCGTCCAATCCGTCTTCAGTTTTCCATATTTTGTTCATTTCCAAAAGGGAAATATTTCCTTGTTAAGCGTTTTTTTTTTTTTTTTTTTTTTTTTTTTTTTGTTTTGTTGTTAAGAGAAAAACATGCATAAAAATACAAAGCAGTTAGCCGGGACTATTGTATTATTTCATGTTGACAATATTTCACCTTAAGCGTTTTCTTGATAAACGTATTTCACTATATTTATATCGTGTACCTATTTTAATTTTGTATAAGTCTTTCTACTAATTTGTTAATGAAACTTAAGTTTTTCTCACCTCAGATATTTTCCTACGAATCATATGTGCTCCAAATGCTGATATCTATCCTCCGAAAGAATTCTTTTTTTTTATAATACAGTTAGATCCCTACTGAACAAATTAATCCGAAACAACATAATTCGGGGTTATACGTTATATCGGGGTAAAAACAAAGTACAATTGTTTTCATTTTATCTTTTGGAAATTCTATAAGAAGCTACAAAAAAAAAATCCATAGTTCGAAATAACACACTTTTTATTCAACAGCTAAAAATACTACTAGCGACTTATTACACATCGGTTAATTCAAAATTTTAAAATAATGACTAAAAGCTGTTTGAAAATATTTTTGATTCATGGCCCAAAAGAGTTTTTTTTCTACCCTATGTGGAGAAGAAAATACTGCATCATCAACATCCAGCCTCAGTTGAGTGAGGTATACTTTCAGAGTTTCTAAAGAATGCAAAACATTTATGGTATCTGACTACGTTCGGAACCGTGATTTTGTAAAAGCGTATATCTGTATAATATTTATGATATTTAGTGTCACTTAGATTAGAAAGTGTATATGTAATTTTCTTAAGAATACTATTACGAAAAAAAAATATTTAAGCACAATATTTTGACAAAAAATGACCACAGAATGACCAAATTTCAAAATATTCTTCTTTTGTGAAAAATAATTCTATTCTAACAATATTTTTCCTGTATATAGCTCAGATCTCGCTACAGAGGCTCAACTAGAATTTGTGAAATATATAACTTAGAAATGAGTTTATCCATGTTTCACGACAACAGAGGGGAGAAATCTTAAGGGAAAAACTCCGATAATTATTTCAATGGGTTGCAATTCTGAAAACAATGTGAATATTTAAAAAAAATGGTTCAGACTCTCTAGAGAAGTCTTTACTTTATATAAGCACACACACAAAATATTATTATTTTAGATGCATTTTTTTATAAAAGGAGAACATTTTGACAAAAGGTTATTTTAAATTAATTTTTTGCCAAAATATTGTATGTAAATAATTTTTTGTCATAATGTCCTTAAAAGATTTTTATACATGTATGCTATTTTAAGTGACACTAAATATCTTGAAAATTATCCATTTATGCGCTTTTTTGAAATCGCGGTTCCGAATGTTGTCGGATACCTCAAAAATGTATTAGTTTTGATCGGAGTTTCATTATTGATTTCGGCATTAGAATCACTATGCATTGGCTGCGACAAGTGAGATAACAATTTCCTCAGACTTAGTTACACAGATATGCAGTCCTTCATGAAATGTAGCATAATCGTTGAAATCTTAAAGGGAGTTGGAAACTTCTCTCTCTATATATACTTACAATGCTAAATTGGCTATTTTTGATGTACCTTTTACTCAAAATCTGTTATATGTACATGCTTGAAAGTTTTCCTACAATTAAAGTACACCTTTTTCATTATACTGAGATAAGCTTTTAGCTAATTTTGAATATTTCAATAATTTCTGAAACATTTTATCAAATATTGAGAAATTTAACCCATTTTTCACATAAAAAAAATTGTAAAAAGTAAATTTTTGAGTTTTTCACAAAAATCTCATTTCAGTATATATTAAAAACCATTATAAATATATCACAAAAACTTACATATCTGTGAACAGTAGTTTCTCAGCAAAGTTACATTTAACATCAAAATTTACATTTTAAGATAAATTCATTTTAATGTATACAGTGAGACTTCTAATATCGGCTAGGAAATAAAAAAATAAAAGGCTCAATTTACAATAAAATATACATGTTTTGGCTTATTTTAGACTTTAGGCTAGACTTTAAACTTTTAAGCAAAAATGAAGCAATTTGTTTACATTTTTTGCCATTCAAATGGGCGTGCCTAAGTTTCAAATATTATTTAAAAATAGGTCTTAAGGACTTCTAATTATTCTAGAGGCTAAAGTAAGGTATTTTTACAAAGGTTAAAATCAGTACAATTTAAAAATGTAAGAATCTCAAATTGTCAAACAAAAATGAGATTTTAGCTTTCTAACACCCCTTAAAATATCTCCTGCTTTGTGAATTCGGATGAGATAAGCAATGAATTTCCTGTCATATTCGAGACTCATACAAAAGTTTACACTCATAACTCCTCTGCAGCAATAAATTCAAAAAATGACCTTCAACATTTCCCTTAAACATTTCCTGCTTGCAAGATTTTTTTTTGTGTGTTCCGTACATAAAAGATATGTAATTAAAAAATATAGCTCATTTTTTTTTATATTACAAATTAATAAAAAATAATTTCCAACTGCTAAAACAATTCGTTTATTCAGGGTTTATTATTCATTGAATATGAGTTTTTTGACATAGTTTTAATAGTGGAAAGAGAACATTTGATAAATCAGGGTCCGACTGTATTTATCTAAATTTGCTGTATAAACTCTATATCTAAAATTATGAAATCACGAAGATAGATCCCAAACAACCCTAAAAGAGCAGACGTCAAGCGAATTTATTCGAGTGTGAAAATTACAGCAACATAAAATACGACTCTGCTCATAAATCACATTTGTAAACTCTATCTAAAATTATGAAATCACGACGATGCATCCCAGAAAACCTTAAGAGAATAGACTGCCATCTCGAATTTATTAGAGTGAAAATTACAGCAATATAAAATACGACTCTGCTCAAATATCACATTAGAACACAGTTTTATCAGTTTAGCGCGATCGAATGAATTCCATAGTGTCCGTTTGGTGATTAATGACACTTAATTTGAAAGAAATTTGAGTTATTCTTCTAAAAAATCAATTTTAGATACTGGTTAAATTTCAATGTATAAAATATTGAAAAAAATCAGTATTTTATTGATATTAACCAATTTCCATTTTAGTGTTTTTAATCAGAATATGCGGGTAATAAAAGAGCATAGTTACGGAGAAGGCTTATTGGTGCCAATACAGCAATCCAATTTCGTCTGCATCGAATAATGCACATTTGTTCTACAATCGAACCGAATGCATCTACCGGATATTACGTCGCTTGGAGGAAATGAGAATCCTGCAATCCTTAGTAATTAACGAGGGATTAAGCAGTACTATGCGTGGATTAGGCGAAAGGAATGGGATAAAAAGAAAGAGGAAAAAAAAGCAGTAGATAGGTAAAAGCCGAAACAAATACAGATGTAAACAGTTCTTAGGAAAGAATCGACAAGTTTGTAAATACTCTGATGAGATGTAGTGGCTCTTTTGGTTGAGTGTGGTCAGCATATAAGGGTCAGTGTGGTGATTGAATGCCCCCTATTGATTAAGGGGATTTATTTAATTAGTTTTGTAAATATAGCCCTTAAATTAAGTACTATAAAAAGTATTAAATTAAAATAAATTAAAAATTATAATAAAAAATAGAATATTATGCAATAGTCTAGCTTTTTCGATATACTTTTAAATATCGATAAAAAGCAAAAACAAAAAAAAAAACAAAAAGTCACATTAATGCACAAAAAGCATAATCCGTAGGTATTTAAAATGTAAAAAATAAGCAAATATTTAAAGAAATCACTATAAATAAAAATTACCTATTTTGTAGAATGAAGTGTTTTTATATCTTCTAAAAAAATGCATGGACACATGTTAAAGTTTGAATTTATTTATGTTTAGTACTAGTTCTATACCCGTTCTTCGCGGGTGAATTGAAACATTTATCAATGCAGATTGAAGGATAAAAGTTTTTAATGACTTAATTTTACGTGGATTGCAAATTAAACAAAAAAAAGCATGTTTATTAAATTTTAAGTCTGTAGATCTAATAGCTGATAAAAAGAATTTTTTTTTTGTTTATAATTCCCCGTAACTCTCTTGTTATTTGAATCTAAATCCGCATCATTCCTTATCGCGTCTTGTAAATGTATATAATTTTCTACTCGCAGTTTCGTTTGGTTCAAGGAAACAAACCTTAAGCACTCACTCTCCACTTTGGCGTACATGTCCACCAAAAACTGAAAAGAAGTCTACATCGAAGCAATAAATTAAAATTGCTGCGGCATACCATCATATATGATACGCATAAAAGTCTTTGCAGGACACTTTTTTTGTTTGGTGTGGGTTGTTTTGCAACTGGGTTTATCTGAGGAATATCAAAACTGTATCCCTCTTGTCCTTTCCAAAAAATTATTGGGTACTCGAGAGCGTCATACAATCTATGAGTGTCTGGATCTCTGGTAAGCCAGCCATCATGCGCCTGAATAATGATGTCCCGAGACGCAGTTCTTTCACTACTAACTACTACGGCAGCTATTTCATTTGTGGTCGGGACATTGAATGATCTTTCGTATTCACCACGTGGTGCACGATCTGGGTGTATCACTACCTTGTAATTATCACTAGCCACTCATTTTTTAGCCATTTTAAATCCATGCACTAAAATGTTGTGATCATGTAGAGCTTGTTATGTTTTTTGAACCGTGTTTCTTTCCACACCTTGAACGTATACTCATAACGCTTATTAACTTGTGCTTCCTTATCACCCATGAAATAAACTTGCAAAAATTTTGATTGCGTATTGGTAACAGGAAGCAAAGAGCCAATTGTGTAGTATATTTGCCCTTGGATTGTAAAAATCGGGCAAAATCCTTGCATCGAAACAAAGTTATCCGCCCCAAAAGATGTCACAAGAAACCATGTAGTGTATTTCTTAATGTTTTTTAAAAACGGGGGGGGCTCATCTGTTTCATAAGAGAAAAGTTCTTTAAGAGGTTCAACTGGCCCCTTATTGATGGAAGGTGTTTTAACTTCCGAACAACACCCTGCACCCTCCCTTTTAAGAGCACCGCAAAATTCCATTTTTTTATTCATCCTTCTATTTTTAAAGCTTGTGGCTTTCATAATGAAAAGTCTCATCATACTCAAATGCAGCTTTATCGAATAATCCCCAAGTGTTTTTGTGAATATTAGACGTCGCTGTTGTGAGCTTTTAGCAACAGCGCGTCTGCGAGATTCTGCTGCTTCAATGGTTTCTGTATCTTCTTGAGACGCCATCTAAATCGCATACTGAAGACGCCAAGCTTGGAACTTTTCAGGTGTTTCAGCAGCCCTTTGAGATTATAAATACTCAGCATGCTGTCAATGCTAATCAGGGAACTGTTCTGGAGTCTGATGAGCTCGTTGTAATGCCAGATATTGGGTGTTCTGTTGATGCCGAGTTTGGGACTGCTCTGGTGTCTCAGCAGTTTTCCGGTGCCTCCGCTCAAATGTTCCCCCGCAGTCTGGCTTTGAAACGTTTCCTTCTGCTCTTTCAAGCTGAACTTTTTGGCGAGAAAATTAACACGTTTTCCCGGGCATAATTTTAGTAAGTATTTTTTCTACCTTCAAAAAAAACATTGCGGTGTTTTTTATTTATACTTAAAAAAATTCAATATCGCCTGTCCCAAATTAAAATTATAGCGTTAAAATTAATTACACCACCAAATTATGAAATTTTTCAAATTATGTAGTGTGAAAGTAAATTTATTATTTAATTACAGATAAATTACTATAAAAATATTTATTTTGATATAAAGATCAATTTGTTACTACCAAACGAGCATTAGAACGTGCAATTATCAATTTTTATTATATTTATGGTTCACTACTTTGGTAATAAGGGATACAAATAAAAATAGTATATTTAAAGGGTTTTTTTTTTTTTAATGGCAAATTTTTCCTCCATTTTACAATTATCATTATATTTTGAACTTCACACAATATCTTTTTTAAAATTTGCCTATGTATTATTCTGATGTATGCTATATTATTGTGGTTTCACAAAATCTATTCAGTAGGGGAAAAAACAAAAGACACATGCAGACATACACACTTTCGCGTTTATAATATTTGTAAGGATGTTAACGTATTTCCTTTAATGCTCTTACATTTTATTTAAAATTTGTTTCTAGTCAGAAACAATTATATTTGTGGGTTTTTTTAAAATTACATAATCCCAAGTTAATACATTAAGTGAATATTTTTGTGCTTCCCAAAATGTTTGAAAAAAAGGGACATTTTTTTTTTTTCTTTTTATATTTAAACATACTAATTCCACATTTACCACAAAGAATGCAGAATAAAAAGCATTTCAATACCACACAGACCCACTGCATCACCATTTTAAAATACTAACACTGAATAATACACCTTAAGAATCAAAAATAAGTGCAAAAAAAAACCAGCTGTGGCGAACTTTCAGTAGCCCGTATGTTGCACGGGTACACCGCTTAAGGGGGTTAAAAAAAAAAAATTAAAATTGGCTCTTGAAATATTTTTCCTTAAGTCTTAACTAGAGTTTTCCAAATCCTTATGAAAAAAGAGTTTAAAAACATCAAATGGTGTTTTTTTTAAATTGTTGTATTATATTGCAATTTTATTATTTAAATTTGTTTATTCATTTATTATACACTAAATGTTTCAAAACCTGTACGGTTGTTATAAATTTTCCACTAATCAAATCATGAGGATAAATTTAAATATGTAAAAGTTAATTATTTCAAGATTATGAAATGAAGTTTTTTTAAGAATTGTAATGTTTTCTTCAATATATTTATTTTTTCGTTGTAGTACAATAACTTAAATGTTAAATATTGTCTATTATTTAATATAAGTTCAAACGTAATAGACATTTAAAATGCGTTGATAGAGTAAAGATCCCGAACTCAATTTTTTTTGCATTCTATCGTTCCTTACATATTTAACCATGAGTTAATTTCGTCAAATCAAAAGACGTTGCCAAATGCAGTGATATATTACCATCAGTGGAAACCGTTCACGACAATGCAAGAACACAATAATAATAATAACGATGACAGCAATTGGCGATACTTTATCGTTTGCCAAAATTGGTAAATAGTATAATATATATGTACGCACTGTCATTTTAAAGCTATATTCTTCAGTTCTTATTAATATAAAGTCTGTTTAACTGTTAAATTTATTTAAGATGTACAAGTGAAATATACAAAAAGAAACAATTATTTTTTTAAAAATTATATTAAAATTAAAAATGTAGCACCTCTATAAGAAAGTTTACTTGTTTACTATTATTTATATGCATACATATTTTCATTAATTTTGTATTATTGCAATTTTCTCTTCATATGAATCCTTGATTTTTTTTTTTTTTTTTAATACGAAATATCAAAATAAGCTATTTGAACAAATTAACTATAAAAGTTGGATAAAAATCTTGAAAAGGGATAGATTTCCAAAACCATGTTTCTGCATTCACGCTTGAAACCACATATGATTGTCTTGCTGGTTTTTTTAAGTAATTTGGAATGTTTCCTTCCCAAAAGTGTGTCATTTGCAAAAGTCATGAAATTAATGAGCGTTAAGCGTAAAGCATGTCTAGCAATCCCTGGAAGTTTCTATGACATATATTGAAATGCTAGAGAACATCTACAAGCCCTCCTGTTTGACAGATTTTTTATCTTGCTTTATTATTTTTTTGTACTTCCTTTTTTTTTCCAACGTGTTTCTGTTTTTCCTTGTATGTTTGTACAAAGGTTAGGTGAGAGATGTCATATCACACACTATAGCTAGAGAATAAAAAAAAAAAAAAACGTAACAGGAATTTTTTAATGTATCTGAAGAATTTTTTTTCTAAATTAATAGTTTACTTTAAAGTACAAAATAAAAACATCAAATAATGTCCTGATAAAACATAGAACCCCCAATAGCCAACCCCGCCAAAAATGAGTTCTATCATGATAAAAGTTCACAATTTTCTCCATGAAATACTCAGTAATGGATGATGTATAAATGTGCGCGTGTGTGTGCTTAAAAGTTATCGGACAATATATCTATTCTTGGGACTTACCCCTCCGATTGAAAAAATTTGGATTGAACTAGAGCTTCAGAAAACCTTAAATTTCTTTGTAGTTCATTTAATGAAAATATTCGCTCAGTATTAACAGGAACAAGAAAGTTAAAAAAAGTGTTGAATTTTTGTCTAGATGAATATTAAATGTGTTTTGGTTTCATGTAAAGAGTCTACTAATTCAGCATTAAAATTATGCATAATTTAAATAAAAATAACAAGGGTCTTTGAATATATTTGCTTGTTTATATTTTACTTATTTACTTATTACAAATAAATCTAACATTAATTTGAGTATTTTTCTAAAAGTTAAAACAATAGGTGTGGAGTAGTTACTTACGTTGACGTATTTTCTGACTCTGACCTTGATAAAGATGGTGCCGGAATATATTCTATTCCCCCAAAGGGTGAACATGAATCCAATAGAACTCCTCCGGGTAAAATTTCCTCAAACTTTACACATTCGAGCTTATGGCAATTAAAGGAGTTTTGGATTACTATCACAGCAGTGTAACTGAGTACCCAAGTGACATTCTACTGTTTTTCGCACTCTAGATCTGTGCTCCAGACGTTCCTGAAAGGCAATTCTAAGCTGACCCAGGATATAACTACCTTTATATACAAAGTTGCAGTCCAAAGAATCTGCACTTTGCTATAGATACTGGCCCACCTAAAAATATTCGGAATGAACAGTCTGATAACCTTCCTAAGGTGGCTCGAAATTTCCCTCAACTTTTCAATAGCCTTAACCTTACCGATGCTGATGCAACAGTCAGACATAAACTCACATTCTATCAAGTTAAGAAGCACTTCATTCCAGAACTTAATTTCAACCACTTAATTCCAACTACCATAGTCAGACTACACACAAGCCATTTTAAAGGAATAAAAATATTTCCTGATAGTCAAAGAAGTTACAATACTAGTCGTCACTGACCTGACATTCAATTTTCTCCTAATTATATTTTCATTTCTTCTTCTTCATTGGCTAAACTCCACCTAAATCCTACGAATCATCAACAGCTTAATGAGCAGCAGCTCTTCAACATTGCAAGGGCCATTTTGGATGCCTTCGGTGAAATTTGATTTCTCTGCATGACTTGGACAAGACAACAACTGCGCAATCGATACATCTCTTCAGTAATAGTAGAGGTTTTAGTGTTTATGTCGTCTGTTGTATGCCTTCAATTATAATTGTTGTGACATAGCCATCTGTCGATAGCTATGACTTGGTGGATCCGCGTAAGTTAGAGGTGTGGGATTATCTGAAGGATGAGACATTTTATAATTCTTAATACAACTTTTATTAAGAATAACTTAAATTACTTATATATAATGAACAACTTATTTTAAGTGAGAATAAATCACAAAGTAAGCCGAATATTTAAGTCAGAAGCACAACTAGATCACTTATCCTAAATATAATTGATTATCTACGCTAATCTCGCTTCATATTATATTATCTTTTAGAAATAACCTTCCTACCTTGGTTGAAGACTCATCTATTCTGCTACTTGTAGATAGATGATGTACTCATGTACAATTACTCTTCCTTATAAATATTATTATCGAAGGTGGGCGTTTCCTTCTTCCTTGTGAGTAGGTCGTCTAAACACTTGTTCCGAACTGTTCCACACTAAACTTTCTCTAAGATTGCCATCCATCTCACTAAACTTTCTATCCTTTTAAAGTATATCTTATTTGCATTGTTGCTTTGTTTCTCTTCTTGGTATTGGGTTGGAAAAGTTTTGCCATTAATCGTGGCCGTCAAAGAACGTAGGAGTTATGTTAGAAGAAGAACGCGAGAGATGTCACATTGTTTCTTCCGTGAAATTTACAAATAATATTACAATATTTGTTAGATTAAAAGTATGACTATATTCAATATCTTGGAAAGAGAGTATAAAATATTCTTAGCAAGCATTAAAAATTTGAAGGCAACAAGTTATTTGCAAGCGTTGCAAGCAAGTGTTGAAAGTATGAGAAGCACTGTTGTAAGGAGGTGCTAACGCGCGTTTTGCTTATATAACCTCTATAGCTACTTTATCATATTGATTGATAAGTGGAACTCGGATGTACGCAAATATGCATAACAATTTATATGAAAATGTAATTAATAGCTAGTAGTATATTTGAGAACTTTCCGAAAAATATTTGATGATGCTTTAAAACTATTCGTTTTCTGTCAGCAGATTACTTAGGAAGTGATTCTTAACAATCTTATTTAAGATAGTGCATTCTTCCAGGGTGACCTTGTAATTAAGGTTACTGACTCGAGCCTGGCGTGTTATCAGTTCGAGCGTAGTACCGCTGAAGACATGCCGTGTAGGGGCTGATGCATATTAAATTCTTGAGGTTCAAACATCCTCCCATTGGTGTGGTGCAGAATTGGGAGAAAGGGTGACAGCTCGGTTGTCATCCTCAGCTCTTGGTTACGGTTAAAATTTACGAGATCCGTCACCAATAACCCTTGTGCACCTTTATAGTGATACGTTGATATAACTCTTAATTCTCACTCACTCAAACTCCACTACATAAGGTCTGCATTTAATGATAATTACTGGCAGTGTCACAAACAAATGATGTTCAAGTGATCAAGTGTGCGGCTATGTTCTCCTTGATTTTTTTCGATTGATTATAATATTATATAGAAAAAAAAATAATCATAATTTATTTTATTGATTAATGCTAATTATTTATACAATAATTTATTTCGTGCTGATTTTCGTTCTTAAAAATTGATAAAATTAAAAACATACTTTTGGCGGCGTATTGAAAAGTGATACGAGAATGGTGGACATTCGACCGTCAATCCCAGCCTTGAAAAATTTCTGTGTGTGCCACTGGTTATTACTAATGGACTGTATATATGAGGCGCATCCAAAAAGTAAGTTCCCCGATGTTTTCACCTTTGAAGTAAACGTAATTAGCCATGTCAATTGCACATACGTAACAGATCTATGACGTACCAATCATATGCCAGCTCGACAGGTCCCACTTCGTGCCAGTAGCGTAGTAGCAGTGGTCCGAAAGGGAAACTCTTATTCTTTCTTCCGTCGTCTACGAGGTTCGGTCGGTGATAAAGTTCTTGGATGCATAAAGCATTGCGCCTATTGAAATTTATCGTCAGCCCGGTCAGGCCTATGGGCTGAACATCATGAGTAAGCAAATGGTGCGTCGCTAGTGTAGGCAGTTTTAGGAGGGTCGTCAAAGTGTCCATGATGAAGAGGACTCATATACGGCTCGATGCACGTTAGCTGTTTTGACGGAATTTAGCTGGACATTGTTTGATCAGCCCCCCCCCTACAGCTCTGATCTTGCTCCCAGCGATTTTCCCGTTTTCGTGCACCTCAAGAAATTCCTGTCCTCCAGTGAACGTTTTGACAACGAAGAAGAGCTGAAGACGTCTGTCAAACGCTGGTTACATTCACAGCAGAGTACTACCACAGAGTGATACAACAGTTGATCCCACGATTCGACAAATGTCTCAATTCTGGTTGTCGCTGTGTTGAAAAATAGCTCAAACATTGCTGTACTTGTTGCCAATAAATATGTTCCTGAAAGTGTGATTTCTTTTTTTTTTTAAAAAAAAGGAAAATTACTTTTTGGATGCTCCTCGTATTTCCTAACAGTTTATGAAGTGATATTTTGGCAAAAAGAAAAATAAAATATATATTAAATTTCCAACTTGTTTCAGCTTAATTTGAATTTAACATTGTCTAGGAATCCTAATCTGTAACAAGTTATCCGGGGCACAGAGTCACGCCAGGCTCACGAAGTCTTTAACTCTGGGTAAACTGTTTTTTTTTTTTTTACCAATTTTTTACTTTGTTCAAAAATTTTCCTATATGAGTAACAGTCTTCACAAGAACTAAAATGTATTTCATTGTCAATATCCATCTTTTTAAAGGATTGGCAAACTTTTTTTTTATCTTAAGATACTTGAAGTGACTTAATTTCCATGTGACCACGTTCCAAAATATTTTCTGCGGACATGCTTTATTTTCCCCCGGTTAACGACTAAGTGGTTTTAATTGCTGTTTCGCATGACTCATTATTATTAGTAAACGTAAATGAATATAAAAATAAATAAATGGGCGACCACGATTTTTATTGGTTGAAGTTGAAACTGATTAAGAAAAGAAAGAATCTGATGATATAATTGAAATTAATCACGAGAGAAAAGAGATGGACATGAAATGTTCCAGTTGAAAAGAAATTTTCAAATGGAACCTAAAAAACTCCATCAAGAAATATATGAAGTCAAAAGTGTACCACAAGACACACTGCGCCCTGTCAAAAAGACACAAGCTTGAAGAAGTTCGACACGTTAATTGTCGGACAATAAAACTACAATAACTTAAATAAAAAATGACAGTTTTGCTGCAAATATCATTTCTGTAATGTTAGAGAAAAGTGTTTGAGATTTATGTCCTTTATTAAAGTCACGCAGATTTAAAACATTTTAGTTCAGTTTAATTCAATTTTCTTCTCGAATTATTAAAGAAAAATTTTTGAAAAGGCTTTGAAAGCTTATAAGTATACTTTCTCTTAGTTAAATTATTCACTGGAATTGCAATTTTTATCGTGTATGATAAATATATTCATGAAAAATGATTGGGGTGACTCTGTCTCCTAGTTTAACCTTCTAACTTGTTTCAGCTTAATTTGAGTTTAACATTGTCTTTGAATCCTAATCTGTCACATGTTTGCAAAATAATTATGAGATATTTCGAAATTAAACAGCTGCTATTCATTCTAAGTAAAAGTTTATATTTATTCGTCTTAATTCCATTTAGTGTCTCACGAATTCGTATTACTTGAATAGTCATTTAACATTCTATTATAACTCTAAATTTGACACCTTAAATTAATGTGTCTGGAAAAAAGAAATACATAAGTTCACTTCTGTACGTAAAGAACTCTTCCCAAATTAATCACATAAGTTTTCCACAACCCTTCTCAGCAATTAAAAGCGGAAATCAGCAGCTCTTAGAAGGCGTCTCCTAGTCAAAGATTGTGGAAAGGAAACAAATCGGTGTAATTATTTGGAAAACGGAAATTTCCGCGTTTGAAAAGTTGCTGCAGGTTTCCTTGGCGTATCCCTAGTGTTTTTGTTTCTTCATGCTTGCCATGTTCCATTTATTCCCATCCTGTTATGGCTACTTCTTTTCTTCATTTTTGCTTTTTCTTCCTGAAACCTCACTTTTATTTTGTTTACTCCGTTACTTTTACAGCTGCCTTCTGTTATGCTAACAGCAATGGAGGAAAAAAGTTGTTTTTATGCGCTTCAACAGTTTATGAGAAAGTTGCGTAGTAAAAATATTCTCTGACGAAGCTAGCTTGATTTAGGCAGCATTTTATTATTTGTAGGCTGGACGGAATACAAATTTTATACATCTTTATGGTATTCCTTAATGTGTTGTAGGGTACATTTATTATTTTTGGAATATTATCCTCGTGTAGTAATGAAGAAATAATTTTTAATTTAAATGTTTCTAAGAAAGCGAAATTGTAATTTTTTATTATATATTTCCATTTTTTTCCTAAAACTAATACCTAGTTTTCAAAGTTGGCTTAGTTTTTTTATTAAGAAACTTTAAAAATTATTATTCGCTTATTTTTAACTTAAATTCAATTTGTATTTAGAGTTTGCGCAGAATTATATATGTATATTATTATATTAAAGAAAATGATCTTTACAATTTAATACAAATTTGAACTATTTACATAACATTTTATAGCAGACATTAGTTTAATGATATAAATTAAATTTTAAAATTGATGTAAGTATTACTATTCACAACAATTACATTTTTGATTTTATATATATATACAGTTAAAGCTATAAATCACAAACAACTTCATTTTGAAGATGTGTAAAATAAAATTTAAAGATTATAGCTTTTAATTGAAAATGCCATCAAAGCCTTTAGAAATAAAAGACAGGCTTAAAAAGGTAATTTAGTTAAACCTTTTTATTTAAATTAAAGCTTTAATAAAAGATTAAAACATACAGAAAACCAAGCAAGATTTAATATTCAATATAAAATATTCCTTTATTTAAAATAAATTATTAAATAAATTTATTTCCCCTTATATTTGAAGATACCATCACAACATTTTTTTTCTTCTTTTTAAAAATCTTACATCAACTATCAATGAGAAATTATAATTTAGAACGTTAACATAGCGTCAAAATAAGCTGCAGACAATAGAGAAGTAGTGTAAGTTATTTTAAAAGAAAATGCCAGGCATTTCAAGTTGTAAACATTTTTTTTTTCACTTTTATGTTGTTTTGGCATACTCATAAAACTGTTGTTTACAAAGCATTTTGTGAGAATTTTAAATTTAGCCACGTCACATTGATTCTCAACAATGTTTTCTAAATGCAATCTTTTAAGTTGCAGACAGACTAAATCATCTAAAAATTGCAGACGATAATAAATAAATTTTACGTCTAGACATCGAAAGTTTTAGCTATGTACTGCAATATCCGGATGAGAAAAATTTATCTATATCTTTCAATTCGGATTAAGTTCTAAAGATACGAAGAATATAAAAAAGAAATAGAGAGAATATAATGTTTTGTGCATTGGTATAACTTTTCTGTGTTTTCAGGATATTAATTAACTCCCTGGGGTCTTTCCTTATACTTGTGTATATTAAGCACAATTAAAACATTTCCCAGATACTGTCTATAAAAATTATTTGACTTATCTCAGAAATTGCTGAAGGGAAAATAAAAATTATTTTTCAACTAAAATAGTTTCAAAGCATAAATGTTTTAATACAGTTATAAGTATTATCATTATAAGTGTAAATAAAATTAATAAATACTTTGGATCACCTTTATATAAGGATTTTTGTCTATGATTAATAAAGTCAATAGATGAAACCCATCAAGTTTCCTCGCCAAAATATGTAATTGTTGAAATTCCATAGTAAAAATAGAAACGATAAAAGCTCTGATAGCCTATACTAAAATTAATGGTTTTGGACTTAAATATGTTCTTCTGTTAGTATTGATTGATTGAATATTAACGTCGCACTGTTCAGCTACACGAGGGCTTTTGGCGACGGACCACGTAATTTTGAACCATGGACAAGTGACGTGGACGACACCTGAACAGGCACTCCCATCTTCTAACTACCACACCACACCACACCAAGGAGGATGTTTCAGCTCTCGACAGATTTAACGTGTATCGCAGCCCTGCACTACGGGTCTTTAGTGGTACTGGGCTCGAACTCGTGACAATGCATGCCACTATCCGATACCTATATACCACTCGGCTACCGCGGCCACTCTTCTGTTAGTAAGCAAATGTTTGACTCGCGTAATGCAACCAATGGTTGACATTGTCTTTTAGATCTTCAAACTAAATTTTCATGAAAGAAAACAAAAAAGAACCGTGTGAAATCTCATTGTTATTATTATTTTAGGACAAAACAATGAAGACCGTAACAGATACTGGAAAAAATAGTATTTAATGACGATAACTTTTCACCGTACAAAGGAACACAAAATAATACATTTTAGAATACATCGAACAACTTACGAGGAGAAAGGGTACTCCTCAGTGCACGCTTTATTCATCGAACTCGTTCTTGGGAAGAGAAATAATTTTCCTCCCAAAAGAATAAGTAGAGCTAACTGGCTGCCGCTAATAAAATAGAGAAGACAGGTCTTTAAATATGTAATAGTATTACAAAAGGGATATATAATAATAACATGTTCGATATATCGATGTGTTGATCAGTGAAACTAAGTGTCAGTTCAAAACAAGTAAAATATATATATATATATATATATATATAAAAATCATTCCTACTTAGATCAACAAAGAAAAATTTTATTTTGGCTAATTTTTATTAATTAGTTAAAATTAATATAAATATGTATATACATATGACATAATCACACCATTAAGTGGTAATTAAAGTATTTTTTTGTCATCCAAAACAAACGTGTGTATAAAATTTCAGTTCAACTGAATGCTTTAAAACATGAGAGAAAAACATTTTCAAGTTTTGACACAGGTCGCCAAAAGGGTCACTAATTCACCAAAAATGATGCCAACGGGGCCATATTTGTAATTCTTTAAATTATTTTTTTAAATCAAAAATTTGTATTCACTATAGTTAAATTACTGTATTGCCATCCAAAATAATCATGTTTAAAAAATTTCAGCTCATTTGAGCGCTTTAAAATGTATTTATTAACCCGCGGTCACTCGCGCTTGTTTTCTACCGTCGTTACTCGCATGGTTGTAGAGAACACCCCAAACATTTAACACGTGTATTTAATCATGAAAATAAAATTAAGTCATTATGATACATATTTATAAAGTACAAGATGTTTATTGCTTTCAAATAAAATGTTAAATTTATTGCATACAAATGAATTAACATTAATTTAAAGACTAAACATACAAAATTTTCATTTTAAAAGACATAATTTCATATTTTTCATAAACCGTATATAAAATGTCTATACCAGTAATAAATATACTTTATAAATAGCGGATAATGATAGTAGAAAAAAAAATAATATTTTAATCATTTTCAAGCATTCAAGCAGACTTAACATATACTCAAATTTTGTTGGAAGTTTTTAGCTCCAAAAATTTTAAAATTTCATTAATTAATCAAAAAAGAAAAAAAATATTTTAAGTTTGAAGTTCAAGCCCTAAAATAAAAACTACCAAAAATTTGATTCTGAATTTTTTAAATCCGGGGAGGATTTTTTTGTTTTAACAGTTAAAACACCGGCGCTTAAATGCTTTTAACGATTGAAAATTCCAACAAGATAAAAAAATAAATAAATGTATAGAGAAAGTGAGCTAATAAGTATGAATTAAAAAAAGATGTAATTTTTTTTTGCAAAAACGATTAATGCCCGTTTCTATAGAAACCAGGCACACAAATGAAGGAAAACCCATACGCCTGCATTCTGGAACTTTTCAGACACCACGCTTACTATTTGGTGTGGTTATCTTGCGTCCACTATTGAACCATACTTTGAAAGTATACTGTACGAAAAATCAGGAATACATGCTTAGTTAATGGAACATTCTACACTAAACCGGACTCTAATCCGACCACGATTCTAACATTACTGAGTTTTGGCACATGATAGTAGTCATTTTAAATTCTTATTAACACCAATACACGATCTTCTCACAAATAAAAAACATTCAGATGCGATTCAAAATGGGAAACCTGCTCTGTTTAATCTTCATTCTATTCAGAGTTTGAAATAGAGCCTCTGCTCTTGCATCATTCTGTTTAACTTAAATGCTAATCATTTCCAAACCCAAGCATTTTTTTTTCGTTTCATGCAAATTTGACGTTTGTATAATTTCTTCTTCATGGTGCTACAGTTCTAGTAGTAAGTAATGTAATGTAGATATATTCTAGGCTAGCCATTGATATTCAAATTTACTGCAAACATGAATGAATTAATGGTACAATAAATCTTCGTTACATTGATGAAGGGGTGTAGTGATAGGGTTGAATGTATATCAGAGGTGTAACCAAAACGTACCGAGTGAAAGCCTTACAATCACGACATAGCATTTGCAAAAGGGCACACCGGTATATGAGAACAGAATATCCCAATTTGTTTGTTTTCTTTAAAGAGATATTTTGTAATTGAAGCCTTAAATGTACGAGTTTGTCAAATATAAAATCCGTAATTAAAAAAAAAAAGTCAATTCCTACTTAGATCAAGAAAGATTTTTTATTTTAGCTACTTTTTACTAAAGAGTTACAATTATTATAAATGTGCATACACATAGGACATTAAGGGGCAGTTAACTTTTATTAATTACCATTAAAGCATCGTATTGTCATCCAAAACACTCGTGTCTATAAAATTTCAGTTCATCTGAATGCTTTAAAACATGAGATTTTTTTTTAAAGTTTTGACCCAAGTTGCTAAAAATGAAACCAACGTGAATGTATCTGCAATTCTTTAAATAATTAGTTTCAGTCAACTAATTTTAACTAATTATAATTAAAATATCGTATTTTTATCCAAACCAATAGTGTATAGAAAATTTCAGCTTAAATGAGCGCTTTAAAATGTGAGAAAAAACATTTTCAAGTTTTAACACAAGTCGCCAAAAGGGTCGTTAATTCGCCAAAAATGATGCAAAGGTGGCTGTATTTGTAATTATTTCACTAACTAGTTTTAATCAATATTTCTTTTACTAATTATAATTAAATTACTTTATTGCCATCCAAAGTAATCATGTATATAGAATTTCAGCTCAATTGAACGCTTTAAAATGTATTTTATTAACGACTGAAAATTCCACCAAGATAAATAAACACACTCATGGACAAAAAAATTAGCACACCAAGAAGGAGTCGTCAAAATTAAACGAAATTTTACATACATAATGACTACTTTGATATAAGTAAATGTTTAAAAATCAAACAAAAAGGACTTCAGAAAAAAATGCAAAAGATCGGAGGATTTAATACCCGGTTAAATTCCCTCATGCAAAAATGCACGATGCCATACTATCGGGCATTGAGGCATACAAGTTTTGTATGATGTCTTGAGACATTTCGTTCCATATTTGTTGTAACTTTGCCTTTAGTTAGTTCAAACTCATGGGATGCCCAACTTGACATCCTAAATGATCCCAGATATGCTCGATTGGAGACAAATCTGAGGATTGGCAGTCCAAGGAAGTGTAGTAACAGTGCGAGACAGTCTTTATATACCCTTGCCGTTTGAGGCCGAGCATTGTCTTGTGGAAAAACCGCTCCTGGAAACCGTTGCATGAGTGGCAACACATGTGGTTGCAGGATGTCATGGATGTCACGGGCTGTCATGGTGTCACGGATCAATACTAGGGGTGAACGTGTATTGCACACAATGGCATCCATACCATCACACCTACTGTGGGAGAGGTGTGTCGCTGTAAAGCAAAAGCATGATTCAGGCATTCACCGCGGGGTCTCCACACATGAACACGATTGTCATCACTGCTGAGATTGAATCTGAATACGTCACTAAAGACGACCTGGTTCCAGTCCGCTGCAGTCCAGTTTCCTCGTGCGCGGCACCACTAAAAACGAAGGCGTCTATGAGTTGGCATCAAATGCAGCACACGTAATGGCCCCCACGATCCCAAATATCCTTCAGCCAGGCGCCTTCGTACGGTCCGAGAAGACACAGGGGCCCTTAGTAAAGGTACTACATGTGCCTGGATGACGGCCGATGAAGCAGTTGGCTGTACGCCTGCATTTCTTAAGATGTGGCGCTCTTTTCGACGACTGATCTGTCAAGGGCATCCTGAGCCTGGTCTTCGTGTAAATGACATCTCTCGGATCCACTGTTCCCAACACCTCCTCACAACACAACCAGAACGGCCTAATTGACGAGCTAATTGCCTAGCTGACCACCCAGGTTCCATCATGTCGCTCATTCTCCCCCTCTCAAACTGCGACAGCTACTCATATTGTCTTCAAAAATGGCATAATGGCATGTCTACCTCAGCTCTTCCTTCGTAAATGATTCATCTCATTCAAACAAGCTTTGGTTACCTTTATTTACACCACTGAGAACGACGCTAAACGCCTTCTACCAGCTATACGCAATGCATAATCACGCTGCATTTCTAATCATTTGCATATTGTCCTGACATGTACCTTCATGACAAGTTTCGTTACGATCCCGCAATTATTTCTTGGTGGGCTAATTTTTTTTTTGTCCATGAGTGTATATAGAGAGTGTGAGCTAATAGTAGGAATTGAATGAATAAAAACTGTTGCATTCTAGTGAGTTATATTGTGAAGTCAAATATGCACGGAAACACACCAAACATATTTGCTGTTGTGTATAGGTTAAGGGTAATTAATGACATAATTACAGCCAATTCAAATAATGTTCGATTACGTTCTCTACATTCTTGCACAAGGGTATCCCAGTTATACCTCAGTGGATTAAGCAAGACGAATTAAATGCACCTGGCAATGTTTTAACGGGATCACATTCTTTGGATTTTTTCTTTCTTTTCTTACTTAGGTTAAGTTTTAACCATGTTTTCAGTCAGAATTCAAACTTTCTTACAAATATAGTGAAGAGGCATCAGTGGCGCACGCAAGGGGGTGTCTTGGGGGTCTAGACCCACCCAATGCCCTTGATTTTTTTCCGATTGATAATAATTCTAAGTATATAGTACGTAAAATTTAATTAAGTATTTGTTATTAATGATTAATTTTATTAATTAATGCTAATTAATTATTCAATAATTAGTTTCTTACTGATATTTGTTCCCGGAAATCAACAAAATCGAAAGGAGCATCATACAAGAATGGCGAACTTTCGACCCAAGACCCCTGCCTCCGCCTTGAAAAATTTCTGTGTGCGCTACTGGGAGGCATTGATTAAAATAAATACTGAGTATCTATGAACTCAATTATAACAATTCATTTGAATGTTTAGTTTAAAAAAGACATCTATGAAATATTATAAGAACGTTACTTTTCATGCTCGTCTTCGCTAAATTAAATAAAAATCAGAATCAGTCCTATCAAGCAATTCTGAGAGAGTTTTATTTCCAAAACTATTTCCATTCATTTTCCCACTAAATCTCCTTAATTGACATTAGAAGGATTTGCCATTTTTAATAAGAAAGTATACTTCGTATTAGAACTGAGCAACTGCAAGCTAAAAATGTTCAAATTTACAAGTACAGCCTCTTACACATGTAACCAATACACTGGCAGAAGGACATTTGTTTTTCAAAAACCTTTACAGGTTTTGTGAAAAATATTCTTTCGTGCATGTTTAATAACAATACAAACGTTCGTAAGATTAAATACAAGTAGTTCTATGATTATTATGATTATTGTGTATTAAAATTATTTTAATTTTAAAAATAACAATACCAAATTCAAGCAGTTACCACAATGCATTTTGAATAAAATTATTAATGCTCCTAAACGCTTTACATTTCTCCTGTACCCTCTAGTGAGCCATTTAATAAAAAAAAAAGCAATTTAACTAACCTAACCAGTGAAATTACGAAAAAAATCCTACATTTTAGAATGAGAATGATTTTTATAAAAATCTTTAAAGCTAGAAAGCGAAAGTGAGGGAAGTTTACTTAATAACTGGATATTTCATTTTGTGATAGAACGTACCGACAAATCACTAAGGATTCAGTTAACTCTGATATCATTGAAATTTGAATCCATTTTACTTATATTATTATGTGTATAAAGTTTGGTAAGAGAAATATAATTCTTTAAATAGTAATTACATTTTAACAAAAACTAATCCCTACTAATTAGTTTTTAGATTAAAATAGATTAACTAAGCCCTTGGACCTGATGTTAATTTGAAATCTCTAGTTTAATATTTGGAAGCAATTAAACCCTCATTTTCTTTCATTTTGTGCTTCTGAGATGAACTCAGTGGCGCATCTTCCCGTGAGGTCCAAAGCCTGATGTGCCCCTCTCAGCTTTCGTGACCTCAGACATTGGGGTGCATGTGCAGATGTTTCGGTCTAGTCGTAAGTTTGACTCAATTTCGTGCTCCTTGGTACCAAAAAAGACTGTTGAAAATAGAAAAAGGGAATTAAATGATTTTAAAGATTGTATCCCAAATTGTGGTAGTAATTATTTTTAGTAATACAGGATAATGTTCTGACACGAGGACTTTCTTTAAACTTGTCATTTTTTATACATATGTTAAGTTTTGATGCGTTTTTTTGTCTGGATACAAACTTTCTTTTACAGAAGATCTTTCACACTTTATGGAAATGATTTTGTAATTCATTTTCTTGTTTGCATTTTGAGGTAAAGCTATCAATTTCAGAATAATCGTTTCCTATTGCTTTCTTTTGGTCAGAATCGAAAAAAAAAAGATTTATTTAAAAATGGCTCCTAAAATTGATTTATATATGAAGGTTACATAACTGCGCTTTCCGAGGACAAATATTTGTATCAAAAAATAATAAAGAGGTATAAAGATCTCGATTATTGTTATTGCATTTCAGTAAACAGTAGTGGTAATTTTTTTTTTTAATTTGAAAGAATGAAAACATCTAGCTGAAAATAAAAACGAAAACTTGCACCACAAAGCTTCATCCCTAGACTGTTTAAACGCAGACAACTATCAAGAAAGTGAAGATTCTGATCCTAAAAAAATGTAGGAAAATTAAAAGATTCATTGCCTTGAAACTAGGAATGTTTCTGGCACTGTAATTAAAATAATTCACAAAAATTTAAAGTTAAAAAAGATCTTTAAACCTAAAGATTCTCCCTTTTTTAAAATATATTGCTTAAAGAAAGGCAAACTGTAGAATATATAAGAATACCTAGCTAATGAAAAATGGAAATTTCTGGTAACACTCGATGAGGCACGAGTATATGTCACTACAATAAAAGAAGACCAAGTTTCAAATGACGGTAGTGATGGTACGAAATGACTTCATCAGTGTACAGTTAAGTTCCCAAATCGATTCATGATAGTTGAAGGATTTTCTAAAAGCAGCAAATTAAAAATCATCAAAGTCTGAATTAAAACCAAATCTAATTTACTCAGCAGAATATAATATAACCAATTTTTGAGGAAGAAATTCAACCTTATATGGAAAGGACATTGATAATACTGATCTTAATATGGACAAAGCCTCTAGTCACATGTCTAAATCAACTGCTGCTTATTTAGCAAAGAAAGAATCCAAAACATGAATAAAGTGTATCCCATTTGATGAAATAGGTGTAAAATCACCTTACGCTTCTCCAATGAACTTTTGTTATTTCGAATTAATAATACGAACTTTAGGAATGCAGTATCCCAAGTACGCTGAATGGACTTTGGAAAACGATGCAAGGGGAATGAAGTAAAATTTACATGACAGTACCTGGAAAAAGTTTACTTTCATGAAAAATTCGAGCTGGAGCTACTATGAAGAATCATGGATATCAAACGAAGTTAATTGCCCCCAAAAGTTCCGTATTTATTGATAGAAAATTAACTATTAAAATCGTTTATGTAAAGTGTTAACGACCTTCTGTATACATAATTATAAATGAGCATTCGTCTCAATCAAATACAGAGTTTGTCTAAATTTAAATTTAACTGTTTATATTTGAATATTCTATATGATAAACTTCTAGAAAGATTATAAGAATATTTTTTTTAATGTTTGCTTAAATTTATTTACAGTAAAACTATTGAAAAATAGGAATCAGTCAACACTGAGAGATTGATTATTAAAAAAAAATAATTTCATTTTGCTATTAAATTTCCTATTTCACATACTAAGAATTTTGACTCTTTGATAAGAAATTCTGATTCAAAAATGGGAAAATTACTAGTTATACCAGTCTAAAATATTCAAATTTACAGATACTATCTCTTACACTTGTAACCAACGATATACATGATGCTACATTTGTTTTTCAAAAATCCTTTAAATATCTATTGTGAAACATATCTTTGGGTGTTTTTAATAATAATCTGAAAATATTTTAAACCATTTTAATAAATATATTAAATTAATTTGTAACTTCAGTATTACCAAACTGTGTGCGAAACACACAAATGTATTATGTGTTTCTAATAAACACACATTTTGAATAAAATTATCAATTATTTGAAATCTTGTATACTTTCGTTTAACCTCCTGTCTGAATTTATTAAAATAAAATCCAGTTAACATAATCTGCAAAAATTTTGCAAGCAATTAATTTCTTAGAAATGAAAATTATTTTCATAAAAAAGCTGTAAAGCGAAAAAGAGAAAATGAGAAAAATTTACTTAATAACTGGATACCGACAAATCAACAATGTTTAAGTTAAATCCCATATCATTGAAATTTAAATTCATTTTACTTAAACAAATTATTATATATATTTTTTTACTGAGAGAAATATAATTATTTAAATATAAATTACATTTTAACAAAAACTCGTACCTACTAATTATTTTTGAGATTAAAATAGATTAACTAAGCCCTTCGAACTATTTGTACCTGATGTTAATTTGAAATCTCTAGTTTAATACTGGAAAGCAATTAAACCCTTCTTTTCTTGCATTTCGTGCTTCTAGGTACAAAAAAAAAGACAATTGAAAATGGAAAAAGGGAATTAAATGATTTAAAAGATTGTGTCCCAAATTGCCACAGTAATTTTTTTTTTCAGTAATGTCCAGATTAAGCTCCCTCGTTTTTCGGGTCTTTAAGGGAATTCTTAATTAAACGAATTTGGTAGAAAATTCCTTTCCTTCTCATTTGCGTTGCAAATTACTAACTGATTTCGTTAAGAACGTCTACGAAGACATCTTTCTTCTGATTACCTAAAGG
This sequence comes from Trichonephila inaurata madagascariensis, assembly GCA_019973955.1. Taxonomy (NCBI): domain Eukaryota; kingdom Metazoa; phylum Arthropoda; class Arachnida; order Araneae; family Nephilidae; genus Trichonephila; species Trichonephila inaurata. The sequence continues at coordinate 125,349 of BMAV01006712.1, forward strand.
GAAAAAAAAGAGGGAAAAAACTTCGGCGATTAATGTCAAAAGAACGTTGTAAGTCATCAAACAGAAAGATAGTTGGAATGAATAAAAATACTATGGATTTTTTTTTTAGTCTAATCAAATTGAACATTTTTTTTTGTGCTTCTCATTTTACTTGTGTGTTAAATTTCATCCTTTTAAACCGAATAATTTTATTATTTCCGGTGCTTTTACACTTATAAATATTTTACGTCAACAATTCGATAAGGGATCTTGTAAAAAGTTAAAAAAGCTTTTGTCTGCTGTTACAAGTTAATATAATTGTTCTCTTATTACTTTAAATGAGAAGTTCCCAAACTTTTTAATCTCATAGATCCTTTGCCATGTATTTGGTTTCCATAGACCCCTACTTACCCAATATTGAATTTTTGCAAATTTATGAACTTAATGAGAGATAAGAGCTACTTACTTTAACCCTCCGTTAGACGCTTGAATCTATCTGATGCATAATAAAAATAGTTTGGTGTTGCATCCACACGGGGTTGGAACACATCCCTCCTTTTCTATCTGCATTTCGTCAATCGCTTTAGGATTCAGCGTCAAAGACGAGGATGATTTCTTTATACTTCGGGCTGCAGGGGTCATTTAGTCTCATAGATGAAGCAAGCCCAGCAACGTCATTTTCTACGACTTTGTACTATTTCATTAATTTTGATTTTTTTCGTTGTAAAATAGTACAGTTTTTGGTTTTACACGGAAATAATTCAAACAAGTATTTTAAAATTTTGTTTTATTTCTTTTTTTATTTATTTATTTTGCTGGAAGCTGAGATACATCTAAGGGATACCGTGCGCTTAGCTAGCAATTGCGTTTTATTCAATCCTCAATGTAGCTAGAATAAACTTCCAAAATATCTACATGGAAATCAAAATCACTCAGATTCTCGCACACATATCTAGAAAAACTAATTCACGAACTTTCAAAAGGACACCTGCGAAGACGGCCTGAGTGTGATATTCACATGTCTCGTTCATTTTGACTTAGGATTGAAGAAATATCTGAAATACAATGCCCCACATTCAAGACGAAAAACCAAGAGAAACATCACCAGGAACTTGGAAAAAGGTACTGTTCCCCTTTTCAATAAATCAAGAAAATATTATTAAGATTTTGCTATGTATTATACTCAAAATTCCTGTCCCTTCGACATTGTAAAGTGATTTGTGAAGTCTGCGACAAGGCATCTTAAAATGTAAACAGTGGTGGCAAGTGATAATTAACCATTATCTTTTTGATATATTTTCGTATAAATATCTCAATTTCTGACTCTATTGTAAATATTATTTTATGTTAAATCTCACCAATAAAATGATTAAATAATCTTCAAAAACGTAAGTAGAAGGTGATGCAGCTGAGAGATGCCGTGCACTTATAGATGAAACTTTTTTGAAGAGGCCTAGCGTAGGGTTAAGAGATATGTTGCTAACTGTACTGTGAAATATAGTGTTCAAAACTTTAAAAAAATATGTTATTTAAATAAAAATTTTATTGATACATACAAAAAACTTTTACATAAAATAACGTGTAACAAATAAATGCTTTCAATGGGATGAATTAATATGGGGCTTAAAATCACATTTTGACATCAATCTTGTGTGTCAGGTTTAACCCTAAATCTCCTTGGTTAGTAGTGTCCCTTCATTTGGTTTCTTGCTTTTTTCGTTTTGGAGAACTTCTTACTAGGAAAAGCAATTATAAACTTTCTCAAAATATTCCATAATTCGTGATAAATAAATACATTATATATATATAAAAAATATATATATTTATATATATAATATATATATATATATATATATATATATATATATTATTATATATATATATATATATATATATATATATATATATATATATATATATATATATATATATATATATATTTAATGCGACCGTATATGTCCCCATCTGGTATAGTGGTTAGTGACGCTGACTGCGGTGTCGTAGAGGCTGGGTTCGAATCCCGGATAAGGCATGGATGTTTATGTTGTAATCTTCTCTTCTTTACGATGTGTGTTTCACGCTTACTTCTTTGTAAGCTCCCTTGTGATACTTTGTGTTGCAAGGGGTTTTAAATATTTTCAATAAAAAATGTGACCGTATGAGTTGATTGCATACTACGGTATTATACCATAGAAAAAACATTCTCAAATATAGTTTCGAAACCTAAATAAAGGGCATTTAAATGTTGAGGGTATGTTTAACCGTCATTTTCGTTTCAGATTGTCTGCGACAAAAAAAATTTAAAAATTCAGGACGTCCAATATCATGCTCATATATACTTATTCTGGGAAGAAACGGTGAACCTATGGTCCTTGTTCTAATGAAACTTATGATATTACTTTTTAATAAAAATTTAGTAAATAAATTGGTTACATAGGTAAATCTGGTTTCCACTTGAGTAAATTAGAAAGTTTCTATTTTTTCTAGTGTTTAATGAGAGACACTAAAGTAGACAACAATTTACTCCTCATAAACCTTCAAATTATATTTTTGCTAACGTGGAACCTTTTCAGGTCATCATGGACTCTTAGGGGTCAATTGATTGAATATTAACGTCACACTGTTCAGCTACACGAAGGCTTTTGGCGACGGACCACGTAATTTTGAACCATGGTCAAGTGACGTGGACGACACCTGAACTGGCACCCCCTCTCCTAACTACCACACCAACAGGAGGACGTTTCAGCTCTCGACAGATTTAACGAGCATCGCCGCCCTACACGGCGGGTCTTTAGTGGTACTGGGTTCGAACTCGTGACAAAGCAAGCCACGGTCCGATACCTATACCACTCGGCTACCGCGGCCATCATTTATTTTGGAAAAAATATGAAAATATATTCGTATAGATTGGATATGAGGGGCTTACAAGTGCATTTTTTTCTTTTCTTAATTCACTAAGTGTTCATCTATGAGTAGTATTAAAAACGAAAAAGTGAAATAATTCCTTTAAAGCAATGAGCCAAGATTGGAAAAGCTTCTATTATAGCTATATTTCAATGACGATTATTTTGCAATCATTTTAACTTAATATCACACTTATATAGGAAAAATAATTTTACTAGTTTTCCATTCATAAAATTTATAAACATAACTTTCTCTTACCCAAACGCTTACTGTCGTAATCTTAATATATAAAGAAATTTAACCAATCTTAACTTAAAAATGTAACAATTATTATTTATTTCCCCCATATTTATAATATGATTTAGATAAGTATTGTGGCTTCATAGCTTAAAATAAGTTATTGTAGTGTCTCTAAAATGAAACAAGGATATTTAAAGGATTCACTAGAACAAGTTTATTTATAAACAATATTAACATTTCTGTTTTTTGTTCATTCAAATTTTTTACCATTTATTAAAATTAAAAAAACAGGCTTTAAATTTTTAAATCAAGTTAATCATTCACAAACATTGTATATACAACAAACTTGGTACATTTCAAGTCAACGAGAGATCCATGAAAGTTATTAATTAAATAAAAATTGCAAAAAATATATCTAAATTAATTAATGAATTACATTTGTAGCATGATCTGAATAAATCGGTTGGGCTTTTGTAATCTTGACCAAAAAAAAGTGTAATTGATTATTAGTACAGATAGCCAAAGAACTGTAGTACTCTGGTGTGCAAACATTAAGAAACCAGTATAATTTTGAGAATATTTGGAAAAAAACAGAAACATTTTAAATCAAATTTATCATGAAAATACAGTAAGAGCCCAAACTTAAGCGAAAGGCGGGACTGAGTGATAACCGCATAACTCCAATTCACGGAAGGTGTGGTATAGTTTTGCACATATAAATACATACAAATTAGTTTCAGTTGGGACCGGAGACAAAAGAAAATAATTCAGGTAAAAAATGTTCATTCAAATATTTGATAAAACATGCAAAATCACAAAGCTTAAGTTATTTTGATGTAGAAGGTTTCATAAAATCTAGCATGATGTCTTCCGGCTGAAAGAGTGTTTTATTTTTTTTTACCACGCAAAATTTCTCATATCATGCTAATAATTTTTTTATTCATTGTTTTGTTGAAAAGATAAGCTTTTCGTTGTAATATACATTTTCTAATATATGTTTTCTTTTCTCAGTTAATCGAGACTTTTTGTCAAATTACCAACTGTGATTCGATCTGATTGAAATTGGTCTGGAGACTTAAGTTATTAATTGTCTTGCAATTTCATCAGACTCTGACATTTATTCTACCTGAGTTTTTGTGATGGGAAAAAAAACGAATCGACGAGATTTGAAAATTGCGTAGGCCTGAATTTGTGTAAATCGGGGTAGAGAAAGTCGAGGTATTACTGTACTAAAGATATTACTAAAAGAATGATAAGAAAAAATAAAGTACCTTACATTATAGTTTATGCTTAGATCAATTGATTCTTGAGATCAATGGAGTTCTCACAATAAACTCGCATGCTGTATACATAGCTGTTTTTTAAGTCTTGGGACAATAAATCTCTCTTCACCATCAAACACTTCTTGATACTAAAAGTGTTAAAATAAAGTGTTTTGGCAATAGACTATTGAACATCAAGAGTGTCCTAGATGTGCTCTATAAAATCCAGTTCTTGAAATCTGGCTGAGTATTTCATTCCTCTTAAGGACCTTCTTTAGAGGTAATCATCGTCCAGGCGAGCTATGCGTGTACCAGCGTTATCGTTAACGAAAATGAACTGGATGCAAATTGCCAATAAGTGAAAATTGATTCATGGCTCCAAGATATCTCCCATACATTTTAAAACAGTGTGTCATCTAGATAGACGTGCTCAAGATTAAGTTAGTTTTTCGAACCATACCCTGAAGGCTTTACTGTGACCGGTAGTTAGAAGAATACAGATCATTGGTTTCATGGCGTAAAATCCTGCATCACTATTCCTTCAGTGAACAGCATACTTTAAAAGTGAGGTACCAAATAAATAAGAACACTCATTGGTGAATTGAGCAACAGGCATGTCCTTGTTGCCATTTGCAGCCAAGTAGAAATCATCTTGGGCACGGGTTGCTCTAGCTGCCCAGTTACTTGTCTTCTGGAAGTCGTTTCCATGAAACTGATTCTATTACTTGAGACCCCATGTCAGGATAAATTGAAACATCTTTCTACTTCCACTTGATGTAAGTCTTCATATAATCTCCCAACTACTATCCATTGTAATTCCTCATTTAAAGGTTTTTTATGCCATTTTTATATTTAAAAATAGTAATTATAAGATCTCGGACATTCGAGCAAACAAAAAGAGAACAATTTTTGAAGTGCCTGTCTAGTCAGTTACCTTAATTTGAAGAAATAAATAGAAAACCATGGAATTTAGTTAAGTAATTAAGAGAAGCATCTCTTTTTCTCTGCATTTACTAATTTTTGTTAAAAACGCCTCATTAGCTTTTGAAGAATGCGCGAAAGTGTTTTCTTCCTTACTTTTGCACTCAAGCATGCAGTGTAAAAAAGGCTCAAATTATAGAAAACTGACATTGAGGGTTGTAACTCATTTTTCACCACTATCCTATTTAGCTGAAAAATATCAAGTGGGAGTCATTATTTGTATGTTACAAATATTATGATAGTTTGAACATGTAGGGATATGTATTAGCTTCTACAAGCGTGAGCTATGTGTCTCACCTCCTCCTCCTATGTCTGGAACTTTTACTTATTCATCGCCTTTTTGGGTGCAGTTTGTGTTATCTCTTGGGGGTTACAGAATTCTTTTTCAGTTTACTTTGGACACTTGGTGGGAATTTTTTACGTGATAGTAGTCTTTCTTTATAATCCCGATGGTTAATTACGGATATATTATTCTTAGGTAAATTTTAGCTAACTATATTTTTAACTGTCCTCTTGATAGGACAATGGGACATGTAATTGACATGTTTCTTTTTTTCTCGTTATAACGAAGAGTAAGACAAAAAAATCCCCTTCTCGTGCTTCACCCCTGCTTAGTAATGTCAATGAAAAGGTTTCTGAAGTTAGATGAAGCATTAGAATTGTTAAATAGTTAAGATTCAGATGAGAGCGATTTTGTAAAGTTGCTGTGTTACCACCAGCCAGTGGTGGGGATGAGGATGATGAAGGGGATGAGGATGAAGTAAATATTGGGGAGATTATTGTAAAATATGTTCCTGGGACTTTGGAGGTTAGAAGTAGAGATAGTTTCCAACCCGAACCACCCACAAGCTCTAGTATTTCGACAACAAAGAGCAAAAAAAAAGTTTAATGGCATCAGTCACATTTTGGATAAAGAATAAAACATCGCACTATACAAAATGAAAAACTGCATTGAAAGATGAAACTCTAACACAGAGATTTTTGAAGTGCTTCATTCTAGTCAAGTTTATGATCTCATTGCAAATAAAAACAATGCGCTATGCAGCAGATATAAGGAACAAACACGATTTCTTGACCACTGCTGACAAAATACGTGTTTTATAAGAATTTTACTTCTAACCGGTTATCATTCAAATACCTGTGTCAACCGGATTATTAGCCAAATGCTGAGGAATTTGGAGTTACCACTGGAAAAAGGCCTTGTAACGAAACCGCTTCCAGAAGTTGAAATCTTATTTACACTTTGTGGACAATGAAACTGTAAGTCAGCATGCCCATTGTCGATCCTTGAAAAAAAAGCCATTGTTTGCTACACTCAATAATAAGTTTATGAAATTTGTACATTTCTCTACAAATGTAAGGATTGATGAAATGATCATTATGCATTACGATTGAAATAACCTGAAACAATTTATCCCTCGACAAGCCGATAGGTTTTGGATATAAACATTGAGCTCTCTGAGGAATTGAGGGATATTGGTACAATTTTTCTCTCTTTTGCGGTAAGCTAACACAGAATTTTGTGAACTCTTCGAGTTACACTTTATATTTTGATAATTTTTTACATGCATTGATCTTTTGAAAAGTCTTGGTGAACTTTAAGCTACAGGAACCATGCGAGAAAATCAGATAAACCACGGTTATCCTGTAGAATAATGTAAGTCTAAGCGGAAGAAAAAAAGGCTCATCTGATTTGGCATTTGACGAGAATTCTGAGATTTTCCTCGTGCGATGAAGCGACAATAGTTCTGCCATAGATACTACACATTTTAGCAATTCTTTGAGGAATCATCGTTTGATGTGAAGAGGTAAGTAAAAGATAAAATTTGCATGAAAATGTCAAATTTGATAAATTCTTTCAAACAATATATGGTTGGTGTGGATTACATGGCTGGTTTGCTGGACTTTATTCCATTAAAATTCGAGGGAAAATGGTACTGGCCACTTTGTATATGTTCACTGGATATGGATATGTTAAAGGCCTGGATAATTCACAAAACTCTCAACAAAGAGGAAGCCCTAAACTTGAAGGGGTTCCGAAGAGCTGTAACAACAGTCTATCTAAAAGACTGTGATAAGTACGAGAAGTATACCCAAGATCTCAACTGTACCTTCTTATGCAAAAGATGACTACCGTAAAAATAGTGTTGGTTATTATTTTACTAAAGCAAGAAATTAACGTCATTGTCAAAAGAAAACCAAAACATACAAAGCCAAATGTGACAAAACGCTTTGCCAGGCTTGTTTTGTACCTTTCAACCAAAATAAAATGAAATTTAACTGAAATGTGAAATATTTTGTAAACAAGAAGGTATTATTTAAATAAAGTAAAATTTTGTACTTCGAAATAACTTTCCATCATTATAAAGATAACACTAAAAGATGTAAGTGCAAATTTTATCCCCTTTATCCCAGTGTCCTATTTAGAAGACTTGGCCGATTTCTTATGTAAAATATATAAATTTTTCAAATTTCCTTATATTTAGTATGTTAAGGTTTAACTAACTTTAGAAAATACAATTCTACTCAAATTTGAATAAAATAAATAAATTGGGGTAAAAAGGGTTAAAGTATTTGCACATATCTCTTTAGAATAATCTATCTAAAGTATATCTTACAGTACAGAGTTTATAGTATATTTATAATATACTTTATTGTATAGCTTTATAGCATAGTTTAGGTAAGTGGCAAATGTTCAAGATATTTTAAATTAACCCTTTCGTTGACCATTTATTTCTTTTCTGAATTTCTATCTTTATTATCTTTTTGGGAAGAATACTTCCCAAGGAACCATTCGCTGTCATAAAGGAAATTAAATTTAATGGTGAATATTTGCCATAAAAAGGGGTGAGAAGCATGTTGCATTGCACAAAGGGACATCATATTCTGCGCACATGTAGCTGGTCATCTTTTTTGTCTCTTTCTGCTATATTTCCTACATCGTCTACAGTTGTAAACCATCTTTAGCACATGGTTTCCCACACTAGCTAAGCGCACATCATTCGGAACTACACATTCCTTTGCTTGGAAACTAGCAAGACGTACATTCCTTTTTCTTAAGGAATATCCGTCTATCCGCAGACACGAGCTAATGCTATACGGAATGTTAGCTAGTCTAAAGTTTTGCTTATATTCTTCACTTGCCACATTATGAAACTATTTATGATGTCAAACTCAATAAGAAAATAAAAGGTACGTTGTTACCATTTTATTTCTTATTTGCTATCTTTCTTTTCTTTGACCGAAGCGATTAACCCCTCCCTTGGCATATATATATATATAGCAACAGCTTTTAGAAAAGGTACTTCTTTAGTACCATCTGTATTTTTTTGTCTAATTTACAGGCGACATAATTGCTGGATTATTTGCAGCAGCACGCAATTGAAGACGAGATTAGTCTTCGCATGGTTATAATAGCAAGACCAACGTACGTATTCTAATAGATTTTTGATTCTCACAGGTGTTCTTTGTAAGATCATGTAGATGGGAAATATCTTCCAAAGACCAAAGAAGGAGTTAAGCGCATGCCACTTTCTCCTATATGCTATATTATTATTCAAGAGAAGGTATTAGTTTAAGACAAATATACTATTTATTTTAAATTACCACATCAGTTTTTATCTATTGTATTGATTACAAAGAAAACATAAATACTTTATTAATACAGTTTTATTACATGTAATTTGTTTAATCTTAAGATTAAGGCATGTTTTTTGGGCTGCGGAACATCAGTGGTCAGGGTATCGGAACATGGCAGGCATGCCATGTGTTCGAGCCCAGTACCACTGAAGAACCTCCGTGTAGGGGAGTGATGCACGTTCAATCTGTCGAGAGATCAAACGTCCTCCCGTCGGTGTGGTGTGGTAGTTAGGAGAGGGGGTGCCAGCTCAGGTGCCGTCCTCGTCACTTGACTACGGTTCAAAATTACGAGGTCTGTCGACAAAAGCCCTCGTGTAGCTGAACAGTGCGACATTAATATTCACTCACTCACTCACTAAGTCATCTTTTTGTAGTAAGGTATATTGTTTGAATAATGCTTGAAGAGAAATTGTATAATCGGAAATGTAGTAATACTCTTTACTATATATTTATGTGTATTTCCTTTTGATGCATCGAGAAACAAGTTAAAATATGTATTTACATTTCTAGATAACACATAAATAATATATATATATATATATATATATATAATTCTCCACGATATTTCAAAGTACTCATTTTTGCATTAGAATAAAAGTCAAACACGGTTTTCTTTCACAAAAGTAAACCTTTTTTTTTAAGAATCTAAATAAAAACTTCATTTGCATATGCTTAAGTTGTGTATTAGTATTGATTTTCCAATTAAATCATACTTTATTTTGTTTTCGAGATGGTAATTCAGGTTTAGAATAATTTAATCGAAAATTGTACCACATGTACAGAACAAATATAATAAGGCGTTTTACTTATAATTATTCGTCATTAAAAATGATAACATTATCTACTCATTCAAAGGTAAAATTTGCTTTGCTATAAATATTTTAGTATTTCTACTTTACCGTACGCGATCACTATAGCAAAAGAAAAATCTTTCCTTTACATTCCTGAGAAATTCAGCATTGAAATATTTCTATTTAAAAAAGGCGGATTACTAGCTTAAAATACATTAAAATAGACAATTAAATGTTCATATACTACAAATTTAATCATTTTATTCCTTACAGAAGAAATTTTAGTAAATACAGCCGTCTTACATTCTTTTCATCACAAATTCACGAATCGCAGGAAAATATAATTTATTTTATGTCATTTGAAAAATTCGAGTACAATTTTATAAGTTTATTCAAAAAAGAATTTAAATGATTTTGTCTTACGATGTGAAATTTATTACAAGTTTCTGCTTAATATCACGGCATATTTTTTTGCAAAATTTTCGAATGTAAATCATTGAATGTCTGTTATTGATTTCTCAGCATTTATATTAGGTTGTAATTTTGTTCCTCTATTCTTTCTTATACACACGTCGATTTTTGAATTCTCTCTCTCTTTCCCTGCCTTCGACATATTTAATTAAATCTCCATTTGTACAATAAAAGAATATTTTGGATATGTAATGCGAAAATTATATTTAATGCGTATCACTTCGATCAATATATGTTCTAGTAAAGCTGTTTCGAGTTAGAATTGAATTTTTTTTTACTTAAACGCTTCTCGCTGTATAGTGCTACGTGTGTTTCGCCTACGTTTGCCCGTAGAAATGGGGGGATGCACAGTGAGAGGGTTAATTATTAAAATTAGTATAAATAAATGTAATACTATATTAAAAATTAATGTACGTTTTTGCTTTTTTTTAAGAATAAATATTAGCCGTATTAAAGATTGATTTTTCTTAACTTTCAGTGTTTAAAAAAGATAAAGAAGCGCTTTTTATTCGAGTTTATACACACTGTTTTTGTCTAATTAGCTTCTGAAAATTATAGAAAAACTTTTAAGTGGTTTTGTATGTTTAAAAACTAAAAAATACTGAAAAATAATGGTATAAAAATAATTGGGAACGACACATTTTCTTATAAATGAAATATATTAGTCTAAAACTCTTAGAGAAACTGTATTGATTATATTTTGCGATGTTTTCCAAAAAAGTTCAAATAGTGCTTACGTCTTTAAAAAATTATTAAGAATAGGAATCAAAGTTTATATTGCTCAAAGATTCCATTTTCAATTCCTACTATTAGTTTAGATTTTGTTCCTATATATATATATATATATTTTAAATTTATCTTGTTCAAATTTTCAATAGTTACTAAAATATTTTCTATTAATCCATTCAAGTTCAAATATATTTTTTAAACTTGTAGTGGGTGGCAATTGATGTTAATACAAACTTTTCGAATATTAATTAATTAGTTAAACTTCGTTAATGAATAAATAGTAACAAATGAAAATAACAGTCCAACATCATATATAAAAAAGGAATATTGCTCGTTGTGTCCTTGTAGCGGAATGGATAGTGTGTTGGACTTCTAATCCAAAGGTCGTGGGTTCGAATCTCACCTGAAATCGCCTAACTTCTGAGAAGATGATTTATTTTTTACTATACAATTTTATTAGAATAAATAAATTTAATGAATGATTAAATAGTAACAAATAAAACAAAATAAGTCAACACCCTATAGGAAAAGGAAAATTGCAATAAAAATCACTTTCTATTTTGTCACTTAATATTGGGATTCTGTCCCATGTATATACATATTTATATTAACTGCATTTATTTTATAAAAATCAACTAAAATAAAAATTTTCTTTGTTGACCTAAGTACGAATTGACCTTATTATTTATATATATATATATATATTACTTTTTCTTATAATCAATCAAATAATCAAATATATGTTCAAATGAATGTGAACATCTGGAACATATACAAAATTAATTACATCATACTTAGCTTAAACAGCGGCAATTATGCATAACAAATCTTTTCTGCAACTGGACAAATATATTTCAATTAATAATTGCAAAAAAAGTTAACTTAAGCAACATAAATTTAACAGCAAACGATTATATATCGGCAAATAAATAAAGTAATCAGATACATTTGAGTTACATGATTCATTTAATTAAGACAAATGATAATAATACCGATAAATTTCAAATGCATCTACATATCAACTGTATAAATTAAATAATCAGTTAAAAATCAGGCCGAAATAACGGAAATAAATGTATCTGCAACTATATACTTTACAATTTAAACTATTTTTTAAAACAAATATTTTATTTCATTTTTATTAATATCATTTAATATTAAGCTTTCAAGTTAACTTTTAATCTTCAAAAAATAGATAAATAGATAAATCTCACGATTTAACAGTTTTATAAATAATAATAATAATAACCTGTTTTCTTAATAGATAATTTGAAAATAGGAATACTTTTTTTTATCTGTGTTTTCCAAAAATCATTTTTTCATAAATTATAAAATCTATTTATTTGGAGTAAAGATAGCGTACGTTAAATATAATAATTCTTGTATTTAAGACATCTTATTTATGTAACTGACTTCATGTTTATGTTTATTAAATTGATATACTTTTGTTACATAAAAGTAACTAAAAATTATTGTAAAGATCTCACACAAAAATTTGGTTAAAAAAAAATAACAAATAAAAAAAAAGTCGTGAGATTTTTTGAAATATTCTCCTTTAAACACTTTTTGGCTCATTCACTTATTCAAACTGATGATTCAATTAAATAATTTTAAATGTAAGTTCCGCGCGAAAAAAAGTTTTAAATATCAAATGAAATAATTATCAGTTTATCAACGCAAATCAAGATATCAAAACTTTATCCGAATAGTCGTGCTGGCATCCTAAATGATGATTCCTTCAAAATGTCAATACTTTTAGTTATGAAAACTATGTTCGAAATAGAGACAGGAACTGATCCATACCAATAGGATTTTTTCTAAGACAAGCTGCAAAAATTCACCACAATCCTACTTGGGCGTAACTATTTCTTCAATAACACTCTTACCTCATTGCATTATCTTCCAAAAAGTTTGGGGTGAACGATCACAAATTGCAGCCATGTTGTCTGATAAAATTAATGTCAGATGGTCGAAATCCACAGTCCAGTCAAAACTAGCTACCTCAGATTATTTCAATCCCGTGTCGTTCCCGGGAATGCAAGAAGCATTAAAATTTGTTAATTTTCCGGGAATCCGGAATCCCGGGAAAGATACTCTAATTATCATAGCTTTTTGAAGTCAATACGAATCCAATTTTTTAAGAACTATATCATTATATATATACAGTTTTATAAAAATACAACACATAGACCTGAGGCTCACCAATATTGATATATTTTCTCTCCCCCTCTAGTGCTAACTAATTCGCTTAAAGTATTCGTTTCCGAGGGAAAAAAACTGCCCTAAAGCTGACAATGATTGATGTGTAACCTTAATTTTCTCAAATAAAAAAAACCAAAAGCCCCAAATAATGAATTCTAGTGATTCAAAAACATCTAGTATGTATACTGTCTGATAGTTAAACATTTCTATTGCAGTTAATTGAGAAATTGCATAAAAACCGATCTTAAGGGAAATTGGTCCTACCATTATCTATGCTGTATGCTAATTACAGTTCCGATTTGCAGTTTTTAACTTTGGGTAAGTTCTTTATTTAAATTTAGGGTATCTAAAAAATTCTGTAAAAGTTTTAGTGGAAAGCAAGCGGAATTAATTAAGAGAGGTTAATTGTTGAATGCCCTCTTGCTTATTTCAGATAACTATCAATTAAGGACTTAATAACTTTAATGTCGAGCACAGAAACATGGAATATTAATTATTTTCTGAAATGATTCCTTACCAGCTTTCAAAATTTAATTTAAAAAAGTTGTACGTGCATAATACATGTTTCCTATCTTTGTAAAGAATATGAACTATTTAACTAACTGTATTTCATTGTCGAAAGCAAAAAAGCCAAAGCTCGGTTACATTCGTGTACGCCACATATATTTATAGATAAATAAAAACATTTCATTTAAATTGAAGGGCATTATAATTTGAAATTTAAAACTCGTATCAAGAGTTTTATTTTAATTATATAATTAACATATAATTATATAACTAAAATAACATAACAAATATATAATTATTATATTTATGTCTCTGAATACCGACTACAAACTTGGAGGGGTGTTAGAGAGCATCCTGAGGAGCCATAATTACATAGAAAAGAGTGGGTGGAAACGTAACCCTAACGCAGCTCTTCCCAAAATGTGGGGCGCGCCTCCCTAGGAGGGGGCCGCAAGCATATTGAAAAGTCGAAAAAACATAAGATTATTTAAAGAAATTATTAATTTATTGAAAATAAACACACAAAATACATTCAGACATAGTAAAAAATAAATAATCAACATTCGAACTGATGTAATACACTTATAAATGCATAAGTACTGCACACAATGCATTTTATAGTGAATTTAACAATAATAAGTTAAGAATAAGTTTAATAATTACCAGTGACCCCACAGGCGTTTCATGTATTAAATTATATGCGAATAGTAACGCTTATATTGATAATTTGTACGGTTTCTAATTAATCCTTTAACTGTCAATTAAAAGCTTCGTCATTCGCTCCCCAATGCCACCGATTTGCACTTATACAAACGTATGTGGGGTATTGGGGGAGAGGAGGATACAGGAAATAAATAAGAAAGTCCTTTGAAATAAGTAAATTCATCTCAAATCCTGTCAAGCTCATTTTATTGCATTCCAAAGCCTTCCGAATAATTTTATACATAGCAGTGAACAGAAGAGATCGTTTTTCGGAAAGACACACACATATATATATACATCCGGGGTAATTTACACACTGACTGAGTGAGACGTTTATAAACGTCGGAAGCACTTAATATGCTAAAGTTCTACAGTAGCTTTAGTGTCAAAGTATCCTATTACCAAATTCAATACATTGTTATTATAAGGAGGGGGCCGCGATGAAAGTTATGATTGAATATTGGGTCTCAAGTATTGAAAGGTTGAGAAGCACTTCCCTAACGAGATGAAGAGACACAGAGACAATAAGCCCACAACACAAAATGTAGCATAACGCTTTATTTCACAAAGAAAACAATAATATATAAAAGGTGTGGCATAAAAGTATAACAGGAGATGTTCGAAAATGTGGCCATTGGCATGTAAGTACGCAACATCGACGCAACATGGATTGGAGACATTTGAAAATATCGGGGACAGACGTAAAAAACATAGATTCCGTGCTACCACCCAAAAACCAAAAAACTCCAGAAAAAAATTAAAAATAAATCAGAGAATCTGTGAAGACAAGTGATGGGACCACCACACCTAGTCCACCTGTTAAAAAATGCCTGATCCAAAAAGGTCAAAACATTTTTTATAAGAAAGGACCCCCCTTTGAAACACCAAGTGGTGCCTATCAGATGCGGGGACATCGGTAAGCAGTTTCGGAAGTACCTCCTGTATAAAAACGACATACTTGCTAAAGTCCAATCTTGTCAAGCGGTAAGATGTATGGGTCAAGTAAACTGTACCCCCACGTTTCTTGCCCACTCATTAACAGTGAAGCGGTGTTGTGTGGCTCCTTGTCGGGTGCTGTGTTGGTTGTTTAAGACCCACATGTGTGCATTGTGTGTATTGAACACCCCTTTAAGTGAAAAGGTTGCTTCCTCACAGAACAAAATGGAATTTTCAAAATGCATGTCTGATGTCATTTGATTAACAAACCACTGTGCAAACGAGATACGTCGTAGATGATCATTTGGTTGTAATAACTACACTATCTGTACATGAAACAGATGTAAGGCTTTGCCCTACAGTACGTGACATACAGTTGTTCTATATCTTCTGGTTGCAACGGTAAGTACCCATACACTGGTACCGGGATTTCATCCACAACATATAACACGCCCTCTTCATGCTGTTCGCGGCCGCCCAGTACCTTCAATCATGGATCTGAAAGATCCAAGTTCCGCCAATTTCTGATAAACTTGAGTGAAAGTTTGACGGTTCGGTTGATACCTCGTTGGATATGTTTCCTCATATAACTGAATAGTAGTGCATCCTTTTCCGTTAGCTAGGGCGTAGACGAAGTGAATATCCCCCAACTCAGCGTTTGTGTAACGATCCAAGTAAATCACACGTTATATGTGTCAGAATTGAGAAAACCACACATGCCGACCTTTCGAACTCAAATACAGCGCCACCTAATGCTTTCTGGCCATGCTATCCTAAGTAACTATGGCTCCTCAGGATGTTCTCTACCTCCCCTCCAAGTTTGTACACTGAATTCGGGAACATTCTATATATGGCTTCATAGTAAACACTTTTCACTATTGTAAAGCAAATCATTGTTATTGCATGTCGCATTTATTCGAATCTAAGCCGCATTTTTTCTTCTACTATCAATGCTACTGAAAATAGAGTGTGACTTAGAATCGAATGCCGAAAAATTAACTGGAAAGGAAAATTAAACATGATATTTTCGGTTAATGTCATGTATGTATTTCATAGTTTTTAAAACTTGTAAAGTTAATTATATGTTTTTCAATTCTTATTAGAGTTATCACTTCATTTTTTTTTTTTTTAATTTCTTAAATATAGATTATCGAAAAACTTTTTACCTTATTTTTATTTTCTTATAAACACGTGCTGAGAAATTGAGGTGAGGCTTACATTCGAATAAATGTAGTGTTTATTATTTTCTGTTTATTAAGTGAACAATTTTAAATTGAGTAAGATGCTAAAAATATCTAAAAATTACTTTGATGAACACAAATCATGTTGTTTAGAATTATATACCATCAATAATTTTTCTCTATTATTAAAAATTAATCATTAATCTAAATTAAATTTAAATGCTTCTTATGAACTTTATGTAGCATTTTTGATAACGTTATTAAAAACAAAGGCACATGTTTTCACAAATTAATAATGAATGAGTTGTTTATTCCATTCAGCTTTATCATATAAAAAACCAGTTATGATAAATAACAGTGATTTTTCATATAAGCACCACACTGGTTTAATGACTCGTATAAATACTCTATGTAATGACAAATTTATAAATTTGTATATAGTTGTGTTTAGTATAAAGGTTCAGGCATACACACAGTTTATTATATGTATATGTATTAATATAAGTATTATTTTCCTTAACGATATCTAAATTCCATTTGGACAAACAAAATCATTAGCTTTAACTTCTTTAACCATTATCTACCACATTAAGAATTACAGCAGTTTTTTTCATGCAATACATTTTTTTGAATGACTACATTAAAAATTAAGGGATATACATAAACAAAACACTCAACTTTAGGAAATTTAATTAGTTAGAGCTAATTAATTATTTAATAATTTTCAACTGTAAAATTAATTATACACACTGTTCACTCAAAAAAAAATTCGAATTATTTTTTTAAGATTTACATTAACATACAAAAAAAATCAGACACTTACCATTTGACATTAACTATTTTTTTCGGAATAAAATTACAATCTTCACAATCCACTGAAAACGCAATTTCTGCTATAAAACTTTTCACCCTTCCCGCTAAAATACTCATCATAGTGCCCGTGCTGCCATATATCTTGTAAGAGTGGATTTAAAGAATATTCCTGCTAAGTATCGTCACAGTAGTTCGTAAATATGGTTATTCTATGTAATTTTAAGAAAGTGGTAACAAGTACCGTCGGTAGATAAAGGGTTAAGGTGACGCAATCGATGTTTCAGCTGGAAGTTAAATCATAATCATGTACTTCGACTTGGTGACTTTAATCCACGGCATAAGTGTTGTTCAGAAAACGTTAAACAAACATTAAGGGCTGATCAAACCTATGAAAATAAGTATTCGTTTTCATAGAAAATTGTGGGCAAAAGTAAACATCAGATCACAAGTTCAAAAATGGTCATGTATTCGTGACCAGCGTGTCATGAATTTGAGCTCTAGTTCCCTAGTGAAGACCCACTGTGTAGATTAGCAGATGCACTTGAAATCTGTCGAGACTCATAGTTATCGTGGTGTAAAACAGGTGTCCGGGCATAAGAGTATCCAAAAGTAATTACTTATTATTACGAAACTATCCATCAGAAGTAATAAAGTGATCACATGGATTGGAAAACTCTCCGAGATTTTTGGGTCCAGTCTGATCGGCTGCGGAAATCACAGATGATAAACTTTTTATACTGACTCCATTAGTAAATATTTGGAAGCCACAGCAAAATGTTCAGTGCTTACTTTAGCTAACGGAATTTATTTAAATCACTCACACGTGTACAGTGACGTGTTCGAACAGAACGGAATGTCGTTACTGGCTTGCCTAGTAGACTATCAGGACTCCTACAAAATGAATCACGTACACGATCAACAGTGTCGTTTGTCATGAAACCTTAAGGATGCTTGCCAGTTTGAGATACCAAGTTCCCGTCTCCTTCAACGTCTGTCCATTATTGAATAGATTTTGATGTTGGAGGATCAACATTCCATTCCGTTCGAACAGGTTGCTTATACACGTGTGACTAATTTAAATTCCGTTAAACAAATTACGCACTATAACTTTTACTGTTGCATCCACTTCTGTACTAATGAAGTCAGGGTAAAAAGTTTATCATCCGCGATTGAATAATGCGCGCAAGTGCGACTGATCGGACTAGACCCACAAAATCTCGGAAAGTTTTTCAATCCATTGATGAACAGTTTAGTACCTTATGGGTAGTTTAGTTATAATAAGCCATTACATTTCGACACCTTAAGCCCGAGCACCCTGTAGTTTGGAGAGGGGGTAGCATCGCTCAAAACTTCGAGGTCCGTCACCAACAGCTCTCGTGTTGCTTTGTAGTGCGATGCTCGACGATTTACTGTGCGATGCAAGCACTCACTCAGTAATGTCAAAAAATAAATAAATAATAACAAAGCATGAAATTATTAAGCCATAGTACCTATGACAGCTTACTCTCTCTTTCTTACAGAAGTACTTACATGAACATGTAAATGCTCCAATCAAAAACATTAATACATGCTTTGGAACTTCGTCGGAGGGAATGATAGTAGAAAATTCTGCCTCCGAGTATTCCTTATTATTGAACATGAGTGAGAAATATTCAATTTTCATTATAGTGGCACCATATCTTCAACACAGCATGTCTAAACATACATATAAGTGGATAGGTTATATTTTCTGCAATTATTTTCCACCTTACTATAAATTATTTCCTGTCAAATTTGCTGTTAGTAAAAAAAAATCGTTAATTTTTTTTTTTGCTTGTGTTTGTTACTAAAGGAATCTACAGGAAGGAGATAAGAACTCGTGAATTTAAAATCTGTATAAGTACATTATTTAACCAATATACTAAAATGATCATCTTATTACGGAGGCTGTAACTGGTTTTTATATAGATATAACCAGTGTGAATCGGTGAGATAGACGACCGAACGGTACGATAGTTTAGGCGGGCGTGTGAGTTGCTTCGGAAAGTGTATTTTGATGGTTTGAGGATTGCGTCATGTGATCTGACGGCTTGCTGGGCTGCATCATGTTATCCAACAGTTTGTGGTAGCTCTTGCAGTGAATAGATGGCGCTAAGCTGCCCCACGAAGTTTACATTATTTCAAAGTTCAGCCAGGGTCACCATTGAAGGTTAGAACCTAGTACCTTTATATTCGTAAGCGCATAACATATCCATTATACTAAAATGTTACTGGCTTATATAGATACCAACAGAGCACACTTTTTTGCTTTTAATTTTATTTACAGAAATCTATTTTATGCTTGCCTAAAGTCCTGTGAATTTAGTTTCTCATATTTTGTTGTGCCCTTTTGTAAGCCTGCTGTTAATATTGTAAAGCATTTACTTGGTACATATTGGCTATATATCTAATATACATTTAGCTGAATCACTACATTTTTTAATCAATGTAACGAAGATTTATTGTATCATTAATCCTTTTAGATGTGCAGTAAATTTGAATATCAAAAGCTTGCCCAGAATACATTGTATTACATTATTTACCACTAGAACTGTAACACCATGAAGAATAAAGTATATAAACGTCAAATTTGCGTAAAATGAAGGAAAAAAAAATATGCTAGGGTTTGCAAATGATATTTTCATTAAAAGCGATGGAATAGAGGTAAGAACGAGAAAGAGTATTTCAAACTCTGAAGAAAATGAATGTTTAACAGTGGGTTTCTCATTCAGAATCGCATCTGAATGTTTCTTGTTTGTGCGAAGATAATGTTATGCTATTAATAAGAATAAAAAACGACAACCGGCTGGTGTTAAAATTCAGTAATGGTAGAATCGTGGTCAGATTAGAGTCTGGTTTGGTATAACGTGTTCCATTTACACTAAGCATGTTTCCCTGATTTTTCGTACTATATAGTTTTCAAAGTAAGGTTCAATAATGGAAGCCAACTAACCACACCGAATAGTAAGCGTGATGTATAGTAAAGTTTCAGAATGGAGGCATATGGGTTTCTCTTCCTTTGCCCGGTTTCAATAATAACGGAAATTAAATGGGTTTTTTTTAAAAAATAATTTATTTTATTATTTTAGGTTTTTTTTTATTTACTTATTTCTGATGGGCTGCGGATTATGTGTTTTACCAATTGCAGACCTAATACATTCCCGGAATCTGATATATCTTTTTAGTGCGGCACCATAGAGTTGAGAGGCACCTGAGCTATGACGATTGGAAATTGTACCAGGATTTAATTTTGCCGAGTTAACGCAAGCCAAACAGACACTTTAGAGATCTTTTACATGCCGTGTAATCATACGGCATGTGACACCTGTCGATTTTCTGCATTATGAAAATCCATCGACTTGGCCGGGTTTGAACCCGCAACCTTAGTTGCATAATGCTGGCGACAAACCAACCACGCCACCATCTAGCCGGTTTTATCCAATAAAAAATTTCTTCTTATTCCCCTTTTTTTTTTCTTCATTTTTTTTGCAAAGCTTGTTTAAATGAACCGATTTGTCGAATATTAGATAACTAATTTTAATTTTAGTTTATTTATAATAAGTAGATCTGAGCTAATTAAAAATATTTCAATTTTATAAATTTTATTTAAAGCATTTAATTCTTTTAAAGCATTACTAGCAGTATTATATTTAACATGGACAGATTTCCACACACACAAAAAAGGCATTAGTTTCTATTTATTTTTAATTAATTCCAAAATATAATGAAATAATATCACGTGGCAGTGAAGAAAGTTGCAAGTCATATAATTTTAATTTCAAAGGGCTATTCCAAACTGAGAATATAGCGAAACATAAGTATTTATGTTCCATTATGTAGTTAGATTTATATTTTCGCAGATAATATATTTCAATGATTTCGTAAGGCTAGATATTTCAATTTATTGAGGAAATATTCAAATTCTCTGCTATAGTCAGGATTAAAAATTTTGTATTTTCATTTCTTAATATCATTTTCATATAATTTTCGTATCTAGTAACCGACTTTAATGCACCTAAAAGAGCTAAACTAGTACAATAATTTAAAATAATTTGAATATTTTGTAAATGCGTTTGGATATTAAGTTGAATTTTGATAAAAGAGGAAAGGCTAATGATGCATTTTAATAGAATGATTAAGCTAAAACGAATATAAATGCATTTCCATTTTGAATTATGCAGCCATTATTTAAAATAGTTATCAGTCTTATAATATCCATAATGGATACAATAAACTTTTCATAAATACAGACACTTTGTTTAGGGTGAATGTATCGGTATATCATTACTTTTAAAACTTAATAACATTAAGACGAGTTAAAAGATTATTTGAATTAATGTACAAAAAATAAATTTACTTTAACCATAAAAAATCTTTTATTTTTTTGGGGGAATTTTTTTTTGTTTCTTTGTTTAAAAACTTTTTTTTTTGGAATCTTTATCATTTAAAAAAAACCGCCCAGGTTGGAGAGTGGCCTTTTAAGAGTTAGGTGTTAGGGTCATTAGGGAAAAAAAGGGAGAAATGTAAGCATTGAGGAAGAAAAAGGAATACTATATAAAATTGGAGAGTTTTTTTTTTTTTCAAATATCTAATTTAAACAACTCATAAGAATATTTTTAAATTCATTTTTTGACGAATGAAATGTTCTTGAGATGATTTCTTCATATGCAGTATAAAAAAAAAAAAAAAAGCCAATTCCTACTTAGGCGAACAAAGAAATATTTTATTTTAGTTACATTTTATTAAAAAATTACAATTAATATAAATATGTATATACATATGACAGAATCACAATATGAATGGACAAAATAAAAAGCGATTTTCCATTTTCTTTTCAATAAAGAGAGCTGGCTTATATTTTGTTTGTTTGTTACTATTTATTCATTCATTAAATTTAATTATTGTAATAAAATAATACATTAAATAGATATCACATTCTCAGAGATTTGGCCATCCCAGGTGGCTTTCGAACTCACGACCTTTTGGATTAGAAGTCCAACGTACCATCCATTGGGATACAGGGACACAACGAACGATTTTTCTTTCTATATATGCTGCCAGACTATTATTTTTGTTTGTTTCTATTTATTCATTTTTTAAATTTAATTAATGAATTAGTATTTGAAAAAACTGTATTAACATCAAGTGTCATCCACTACAAAATTTAAAAAAAGCATTTTTTAACATGAATGGATGGGAAAAAAATTTTATTAAACGATTGAAAAAATTTTAACCAAAATATAAAATTGGGGTAAAAAAGTGAATAATAGTAAGAATTTAAAAAAAAATAAAACCCCCAAAAAAAATTAAATGCAATTCCACGAGATTTGTAAAAATGTTAGCTATTTAGAGTGGAACAAAATGCAGTTTTTAAAACAACTATATTTAGTTACATTTAAGGGTTTTTTTTGCTTAGAACTTTAAGTAATTATGATGAAAAATCATTAACGTCAAAATCAAAATTCATATAATATATTAATTTCTTAAAATAATTTTTTACCCTGTGGTTGTGACAATTTGATGTATCAAAAAGTATATGAATGAAATTAAAACTACATTACGTTCAATGTATTTTTATTTATGTATTTAGTTTAACCTAACATTGAAAATTTTGCTTAATTTTTATATAAATAAACATTTTCCATAAATAAGAGGTGATTTATGTTATTTATTTAACATTTATGAATCTTTAAACCTATTTATGTTTAAAAAAATGAAATTCTTCAGAAAATTAATTTTTGAAAAATTGAATTCCACAACCAATTCACAGATGCCTTAAGTGTAATTAATTATTAGTATTTATTAAAGGAATAAAATTTTCACAAAAATATTACAAGAAATTTACACATGCAATCCACTGGTACATTAAATTTTTTTTAAAAAAAATGTTTTTGTTGTTTTATAACCTCCAAAATTATATACAATTTTAAAACTACCTTTTGTTATTTCTTAATAAAACATTTTAAGAAACTTTTAAAATTTTTAAGGTAACATGTTATTTAAAAAAGAGCATAATAATATAATAATTAATTTTGTTTATGAGTAGATAGTAAAATTTGAAAACACAAGAAAAATGAATGAAATAAATTAGTTTTTTTTATAAAAAAAATACTAAAAAATACGATTTGAAAGAAAACCGAAATAAAAAGTAAAAAAAAAAATTCTTAATTATAAGAATAAAATGATTAACGAGAAAATTAATGTCATTGGGATAACAGCGTAGAGCACCCTATATTAATTTTTTTATAATTTATTTCTAGTTCTCCTAAATGCTGAGTTAGTGTAAAATTGAAGTACAAAGCAGTCCACGCTTTTACCATAATGAGATTAATTTTCTCGTTAATTATTTTATTCTTATGTTAAGAGTTTTTTTAAACTTTTTTGTTTAATTTACGATAAAAACATGTTTTTAGTTGTTTTTTTTTTAATTTTATTCTGATTTACTATAAAAGCCTGCTTTTTTTCTATTTTTTTTAGTTTTTAAAACTATAATTTATACTTTGTTGAATTTAACCTTGAGTTTGATATTTGGTGCCAGAATTATGTGGCTGTGTTGGAAATAGTCTTGCTCTTCAATGGATATTAATTAACGGGTCTGAAGTTCATTCATTCTCTCCACTTACGGGACCAAGGATTAGTCCCATATCGTTATATTTCAAAGATTCTGTCTTTACTGATACAGGTCTTACTAATAATAGTGTGCTAAAAAGAGCTACTAAATGTCAATCGCATTATCACCTTTTAAATATATTGCTATAACGTTAATTCGTATCATCTAAGCATTTGCTTTATCAAAATAAAAAAAATATATTTAGCATTTAGAACATAAATTTATCACCTCTTAAACTTATTGCTATAATGTTAATTCGTATCTTCACTTCTAAACGTATTGCTTTACAAAAATAAAAAAAAAAAGTATTTAGCAGTAAGAACATAAAATGTTTTTATTCGTATGTACGAGTCTTCCCCCATTTTCAGATAAACTAGAATTAAATTATGGTAAGAAAGAACATAAAAAAATTTTTTTTTTATTTTATTTGTATTAACCACTAGCTTGTTTATTGTTTTAGAGTTGCACCTTATATTTTTTATTGCTAATTCCAGAATTAGTCGCCAAATTTGGAAATAGCATATAGAATTAGTCGCCAAATTTAAAATGGTTTTATGCAATTAGTTGCGGAATCTGGGAACAGTATAATGAATTTGTGCCAAATCTCGAAATCCTTAAAATCCTTTATTTATGAGGATCCTAATCAGGACAATAAAACAAAATAATGAAACTTTTTATTTTTTTCTATTTAAACTTTTCAAAATTTAAATTAATTACCTTTTTAATTTTGGGTAATAATCAAGTTCATAGATTCCATTACATACACGTGAAACTTATAAAAGCATGTTAAAAACAAAAATCTGATGACATTTAGTTATTCCCGGTTTAAATATTTTACGTTTATTCTTATATATTTACATATAACCCTATTTTTTTCAATATTTCATCAAAGTGATTGAAAATAATTGATTTTTTTTCATTGTTCTCAGCATTTTTGAAAGCCTAAATAATTTATCAACAATTGTGATAGAATGAAGATAAATTAGACAATTTTTTTATTTCCTTAGAAAACTAATAGCAAAAGTATGTTAAGCCTAAATTTGAGTAATGGAATTAAAAATGAGGAAGGATATATGTTTGCCACTTCCGGAATACAATTTGTCTTTATCTTTGCAGCAGTTGATTTCTTTGTTAATAGATTTTGGCAAGACATTCGGATATGTAACTTAATTGTCTAATAAAAATAAGTTGGCATAGTATAATGTTCTTATTATTTGTACTTTCTTTATACCATTGAGGAAAATTGGATTATGTTTCTTTTGTCAAATTACTTCGGTTCCTTGTATCAAAAATTTATCATTGTATTTAGATGAGAGAAACAAATAATCATTTGTTAACGTTACTGGAACATACTGCATCATTATTTAAATATTTCAAAATAGTTTGTAAAATAAATATTAATAACTCAATGCGTGAATAATAATTTAATGGAATTTCGGAATTGTTAATTATAATACAAAACAAAAAAAAAAAAAGAAATTAAACTTATTTAAAATTAAATTATTACCAACTACAGCTCAGAGTTTTAGAATGTTGTGAAATAAAGCACAAATTTGTTTCAGATTTGCATTTAGTTTTTTAAAAACAAATATTTGAAAATATTCTGAAGTGTAATATCAACTCTATATACACAGTCCAGTCACATTAATGCGATCACTACGGACTTTATACGTCTATGTTAAATAACCAATCACAGAAGTCAGGTCGTAGCACAGTGCAGTTAAGCGTACATAAGGTGTGTATGAGGACTTCGGCACATTGCTTTTGTTGGCGTAAAGCAGAAACAGAGCGATTTATCCGACGTCCAAAAGGGCTTGATCATTAGCCAAGGGTGAAAGCATTTCCGAAATGGCTAAGTTTATGAACTCTTCGCGTAGCAACCGTAGTAAAAGTATACCGTAAATGGCAAAATCAGCGACTTTCTAAATCTGGTGCACCATGGGCCATTGAAGACAGAGGTGAACGATAACTGCTAATATGTGTTTGGGTGAATAGACTAGCTACCGTTGAGCAACTGGCCACTCTAATGAACCAAGGGACTACCAACAATGTCTCCCATTCTACTGTGCAGCGAACGCTGCTGCGTCTGTGTACCTCGAAAGCAGACGCTGGTTTATACGCCTATACTGACATGCTGTTCGTTAGCAATGAAGGCTGAAATTTGCATGCCAGTACCGCAAATTGATCTCCATTTAGTGTATACAGGTAGTGTTTTCCAATGAATCACATTATTAACTCCATCGGACAGATGGACATTGGCGTATAAGGCATGAAACCTGTGAAAGCAAACATTCTGTAACAATTGCTGAAACAGTCCAAGCTGGAGGAGAGGTTAATATGGACTGGGGAATGTTTTCCTGTCATTCTCTGGGTTCACTCATCATTGTAGAAGGCACTTTGGATCAATACAAGTACGAATCTATCCTTGCGGATAATGTCATCCCTATATGCACATTGTTTTTCCTCAGGATGATGCCATCAACCAGCAGGACAATGCGAATTGTCATACAGCTGACAATGTACGTGAGTGGTTCAGACAGCACCAGGATAAGATAACTATTATTCCCTGGTCAACAAACTCACCTGAATTAAATCCAATTGAGACTCTGTGGGACCACCTCGATCAGGTTGTTCGCACCATGGATCCTCACCAGCATAATCTAGCGCAGCTGGTCACGACGCTGGAGTCGGCATGGCTCAACAACTTAGTGAACACCTCCAGGAAACTAACTGACTCTCTTCATGCAAGTCTCGCAGCAGTCTGCTCTGCAAAAAGTGTTTATTCTGGCTTATAATAGGTGGTCATATTAATGTGACGGAACTGTGTATTTTGTACATGAGCATAACATAAGATGAGAAATATGGGTAACTTTTCACAATGGCTTAAAAAGTAAAACAAATATACGTTTAGATTAAATGCCACAATATAATAAAAATAGTATTCAAAGCGAAAATCCAGTCCTTTGTTTTAGTGAAAAATTTCAAATTTCATACAATATTTTAATATTAGTTTCTTCATTTAATACTCTTAAGGTATCCGACAACGTTCGGAACCGTGATTTTGCAAAAGCGTTTAAATGGATAATATTTATGATATTTAGTGTCACTTAGATTAGAATACATGTACGAATTTGTTTTAAGAACATTATGAAAAAGAAATTATTTAAATACAATATTTTGGCAAAAAATGAACTTAGAATAACCTTTTTTCCAAATGTTTTCCTTTTGTGAAAAATGCTTCTATTATATTAATATATGGCCTGTATTCAGCTGTAATGTACAGAGGCTCAACTAGAATTTTTGAAGTGCATAACTTCGAAGTCGGTTTATCCATGTTTTACGAATACAGAAGGGAGAAATTTTAAGAAATTACGCCGATAAATATATTAAAATAATTTGAATAATTATTCTGAAAATAATTTGAATTTTCAAAAATCATAGTTGAGCCTCTGTACAGAGGTCTGAACTACATACAGGCAAAATATTAATACAATAGAAGCATTTTTTACAAAAGGAGAACATTTGGAAGAAAGGTTATTCTAAGTTAATTTTTTGCCAAAGTATTGTATTTAAATAATTATTTTTTCATAATGTCCTTAAAACAATTTTATACTTGTATTCTAATGTAACACTAAATATCATGAAAATTATACATTTATGCGCTTTTTTTTAAATCATGGTTCCGAACGTAGTCAGATACCTTAAAAGTATTTGAAGAAGCTACACGCCACAGTCCTTTGAAATATCAATTACTCTAAGTTACACAAAATTTCAATCGACATTCAGCAGTAGAACACTTTGAGAATTAAATTTTTTTTCCTTACATTTCATGTCTCAATAGATAACACTCTGCGAAAGTGCTGAAAGGAAGGGATTTTAAGATTAACAATTGATTTGCTTTACATAGTGGAAATAAAGACAATTCTAATGAGAATGCAATGCCACTATTAAGTATTTCAGTCGTTTTCCAAGTTTCATTAAGGCATTCAAAGAGAGTGTACAAACTTTTATTTCCGGAAGCTATTTAAGTGCACTTTGTAATGGACTCAAGAATCTTCAATTAGTGTGGGCTAGATATTCCAGGTTTTACATTCCGACCAGCCCTATTTTAGAATCTGTATTTAGCTAGGTGCAATATATTTAAATTTTATTTTTTTCATTTTTATAGGAAAAAAAAGCTACTCAAACAAAATTTGAAATTTTAAAGATTTTGCATTAATATACACGTTTAATGCGAAAACGCTAAAGACAAAATATCGGTTACCCCGAAATAATATAACCTTCAATATACAAACTACTATGTATTTTCATGCATTGAGTTCAATTATAACACGAAGAAAAAAATCATTTAACATAAAAACATTTAACTTCTAGGAATCAACCAAATATGGAAAATTCCAGATACTTAATGAGATGTTTGAGAAAATTTCTGTATTGTTAGACTCTCCTAACGTATCATCGGAAGAATTCATTGCAGTTGATGAGGATAATATATGTACAGGTACAATTATATATATATAAGACAAAGAGCTTGTTTTTAAAGTTAGTTAAAATCTCAACCAATATATAATTAATGCAGATTTCGATAACGAAAATGAAATGAATAATGCAGCCCCTGTTCTCACATCATCCGAAATCTAAGCTGCCCTCCTCTCCGAACTACCACACCAACATCAGGACGTTTGAGCTCTCGACACACAGATTCCACGTGCATCATTTTCCTACACGGTGGTTCTTTAGTGGTACTGAGCTCGAACATGAGACAAGCAAGCCACGATCCGATACCTTGAACACTAGGCTACCACGGCCCATCTGAAATGAGGAACATCATGAAAAATATGCGCTGTTATTTAGACGCACATTCCAATGGTGTAACGCATAACAAAATAGACGATATCGAACAATTTGTTGTCTATTCGGTGTTAAAAAAAGACAATTCAAAAAAAAAAGTGAGATTATTTCCATCAAAAAATGAATGTTTTTCCCCAAAAGCTAGAAACCGTTGTATTAAATTTTATCAAGTTCTTGTGTATGAGTGAATGTTTTGTTTTAATGTTATTTTTATTAAATACATGCACAACTACACATCTTTGCACATAAGATGTACTCTAATGCACTTTTTTTAGTTGAATATATCCTTTTTTTATGCAATGTCCTTTAACACACACACAAAAAACAGTCCCCTCAGTTACGTGTTAAGCGATTTTTACAGTATTTATAATTTTCTGAACTAGGATTAGTAATTTTTCAAAAGTTCATTATTGTTCTTTTTATTAAATTTTAATGGATCACAAGATTGAAACGTATTTATATATATCATTCGATTATCTTAAAGTTTTATTTTAAAATGTTAACTATGCAGTGTGTTCTATAATGATTTTTAACCATATAATTTCATTGCATACTACAATTACTTATTATTTTTTTAGTGCCTTAATTACATTCAACAAACCAGAAAACTGAAAGAAACGTATTAAAAAACAAATAATCCAAACTATTATAATTCCTTATTATTGCCTTACATACACTGCTGGCCATACAAAATGCAACACCTTAAAGGGAATAAACTGTGTGAAATTCCATCATGTTTTGGGATGGTTTTGTAATGTTACATTATTAGCGCAAACGCACAACACGTGTACCGTAGGCAACCACAAGTGTATCTAATGATTATTGATTGCCATTTACGGACTTAACATGTATCTAAGAGCCCCAAAGGAGTACCCGGGTTTTATAATCCATTTTAGTATTTTTTTCACCGCAATTAGAAAATTTTCAAAGGTATTATTGTTTTTTAAATTTTTTACCCATATTTAAACTTAAATTTTATAATCATTGATTATTAAATTTTTTTCATCTAACTAGCAGGAGCAATCTTTATTTCAACTTTCCCAATTTCATGGGCCATACTAAGACTTTTATTTTTGCTGCCAACAATGAACAGTGTTTACTAACAGAAAACAAGTGACTGTAAAAATATCCAAGATATTATCCCCACCTAAATCTGCTACATACCCCTGGACTGAACGCAACACTTCGCAGGCAAGCCTACAAATTGTGTGTGAAACTTTATTTTGCCAATCAAATTCCATTATAGTCAGCGCCAAAATACTTGTCAGATAGGGATGTAGGACTCAGATCCATATCTGTAGTAAGAAACGTCCATTGTACGGCATTTTTTTCGTAACTCAGCGTTGTACAAACTGTGGGGCGGTATAATCCAGGTGTGGAAGGGGGGGGGTGCGAGGATATCAAAAAGTCGAAAACAAAACATTATTTTAAAGAAAAATTATTTATTTTCTGAAAAGAAGTAAAACAAGATACAATCTGACAAAATTAAAAATTAAGTACACACATTTACACTGATACAATGCACTTATAAATATATCATTACTGCACAATGTGTGTATTTGATAATTAAATTAACAATATTAAGTTAAGAACACCTTTAATAATTACAAGTGACTCCATGGGGTTGTCAGTATAACATTAGAAACAAAACTCAATACTTATGTTGATTATTTGTATGGTTTATAATTAAAGTGTCAATCATAATTGAGTTCATCACATTGTTATTGCGTGGAGGAAGGTGCGAGGTAAATTATGATTGAAAATTGGATCCACTAGAGCACACGAGAAATTTTTCAAGGGGAGGGTCCGGGGTCGCGAAAGTTTACCATTCTTGTGTATCATGCTCTTTTGGATTTTGTCGATTTTCGGAAATAAAACACAGTAAAAAACTAATTATTGAATAAATAATTAGCATTAATTAATAAAATTAATCATTAATAACAAATACTTAGTTAAATTTTACGTACTATATACTTAGAATTATAATCAATCGGAACAGAATCAAGGCCTTTGAGGGGGTCCCGACCCCCTGGACCCCTCCCTTGTGTGCGCCACTGTGATTGGATCACATATATTGATAGTTTGAGAAGCACTGAGTTAATGAGACATTAAAAATGTAGATTTGTGTTAATCATGGGTGATTATCGAAGGCAAATTGTCTTAAAAACACTTTTAAAAAATTAGACGATTTAATAAGCCTATTATGAGTATGTTAGTCCTAGAATATTTTTTTGCAAAGTTATATAAATATAACTGTTTCCTTGATCTATTTTTTTTCCTTGACCATAACTAGCCCCATTATATCCCCCCATTATCTTTACATATTTTTCTGATATAGTAATATGTTTATCTTTTTAAATGTGTAGTGAGAGTTATATTAATGTTGTAGTATAAAGCTGAAATAGGGCTAATGGCTACGTAATTTTTGTCTATGTTCAAGTGAGGAAGGTCTACCTTGCCCATCTCAGTTTTCAAGATATAAGACTCTGAGCTGCGTTAGCAAATCTTCGGTCAGGTAGTCAATATGACTTTAAACCCCCAGTGTTTAGTTCTCTAGCAAGCTTGTTACTCATTTTTCCACCCATTGTAGTGGTGAAAGAGATTAAATATTTTGCTATAAAACAATTTCATTTATTTCCTAGGGGTTGAATGTTTTACTCTCGATTTTACACCATCACACAAGCTTCAGTTAGCCTTTCGGCAACATGAGCTCAAAATTAACTTATCAAACGGAACAGATTTTCAGTATGAAGTTTTGATGTCCCGAAGATCCATCGAGTAACCAGGCTTATGTACACCAGAAATTTGTTGCGTCTCAATTTCCTCCTGTTGATATGGTGTGGTTGTCAGAGGAATTCGGTAGCTCGGGTGTCGTCCTCGTCAATTGTCCGATTTTCAAAATTATGAGGCCCGTCATCAATTACTGCCGTGCTGCTTTATAATGTGCGAGGCAGTGCCGCACACAAGGGGCGTGTCCTAGGGGTCCAGTTCCCCCCCAAGCCCTTGATTTCTGTTCCGATTTATTATAATTGTAAGTATATGGAACGTAAAATGTAATTAAATATTTGTTAATGATTAATTTTATTAACTAATGCTAATTTTTTTATTTAATAATTAGTTGCACTCGAAAATCGACAAAATCAAAAAGAGCATGATACAAGAATGGTGGACTTTCGACCCTGGACACCCCTTGAAAAATTCCTGTGCGCACTACTGGTGCAAGATAAATATAAATCTTACTCATTTTCTCAGCCATAAGTTTTATCTTTTAGGCTTACCTCATATGCAATATTTGATCACTTGATTGATTGATTGATTAAATATTCACTACACACTGTTCAGCTGCTCGAGGGCTTTTGGCGATGGACCTCATAATTTTGAATCATGGTCTAGTGACGAGGACGACACCTGAATTGACACCACTTCTCCTAACTACCACACCGCAACAACGGGATGACGTTTGAGCTCTCGATAGATTTAATGTGCATTGCTGCCCTACACGGTGGTTCTTCAGTGGTACTAGGCTGGGACTCATGACAGGCCGTTCATGATTTTTTCACCTTGACCACCATGCTACCATGACCACGCCATGTTTGATTCACAATTTGCATTTAATCACATATATTATTCCACAGCTATGAACGTTCTAAGAGGCCTGTAGAATGTCTTTAACTAGGCGTTCATTAGAAACAAATGCTAGCTTATATAATCTGGTTATTTTTCAAATATCATAATTTAAATCTCTCAATTTTTTTTTATACATTTTTTTTTCTAATATCAAACTGTCAAGTGTGCTGGTTAAGACATTATTTGCTGATCAAAACCAAAAGTTTGAGGATTAAATCGCTTACTCTGCAGTTTCACACACATTTCTTTTCTGAATAACTTTAGATTTATTTATTATGTCAGTTTTGATTGATTAAAATGAAATCAATCAATTTTATATTACTTACATACATACTTACTACGGTGAGTGAGTGAGTCAATGAGTGAATATTAACATCGCACTGTTCAGCTACACGAGGGCTTTTGGAGACGGACCACGTAATTTTGAACCATGGTCAAGTGACGTGGATGACACCTGAGCTAGCACCCCCCTCTCCGAACTACCACACCACACCCACACTACATGAGTGAGTAGATATTAACGTCGCACTGTTCAGGTACTCAAAGGCTTTTGGTGACATACATCGTAATTTTGAATCATGGTCAAGTAACGAAGACGACAACTGAGCTGGAACCCTTCGCCTAACTACCACACCTCACCTTTGGAAGGACGTTGGAGCTCTTGGCATATTTAATGTGCATCGTTCCCCTACATGGCGGGTCTTCAGTGGTACTGGACACGAACTCATTACACGCCGGCAACAAGTCCGTTAGCTTGACCACCAACTTTACGCAATCACTTTACTTATTCGGAAGAACCGAACTATCTTAAAGGTTATCGATCTACGAACTGAACCTCCGAGAAGAAAATTTACTGATGTACAAAACGAAAAACATAAAAAAAAATGTCTCGAATGGGAGACCCTCTCTAAAATTCTTGAAAATAGGAGGAAGATAAAAGTATACTTAACAAAATTGTCTCCACCCTGGATTGGGAGGATTGTGATGGATAGTAAAAATAACAATATAAACACTTAAAAAACATACAAATGCACAGATGGTGTCTCACTAATGAGACAAAAAGACATGTACGTTTTAAAACTTCTTGATACCCTCTGCCCCTACTCTAAAGAACACCCTGGTTCCCTACAGAACAATAGGCCCTGGGCCCCTATACAAATAGAGGCCCTACTCATTGCCCTTAATAGTAGACAGTGCATAGCATGTGTTGTCACTCGCACAAACAATAACCCGAAACAAATAAATGTGCTTGATTTACAATCGCACAAACCGGCTCGACTTCATGAGTAGGATGATGAGGTGTGAGGAATATTAAAGCCAATGTTCAACACACTGATTTTTGGGCAACGGACCACGTAATTTTGAACCATTGTCAATGACGGGATGACCCGAGCTGGCACCTTCCAACACACCACACCAAAGGGGACGCCTCTACGCGGTGGGTTTTTAGTGGTACTGGGCTCGAACGTGACAAAGCGAGCCGCGATCCGATACCTTTACCACTCGGCTACCGTGGCAAGAGGGTGGTGTTTGGTGATAGGTCAGGGCTGCGGTAGCCCAGTGGTTAAGGTATCGGACCATGGCAGGCATGTCATGAGTTCGGAGCCCCGTACCACTAAAGACCCGCCGTGTTGGGCAGCGATGCACGTTTAAAACTGTCGAGAGCGAAACGTCCTCCCGTTGGGTGGTGTGGTAGTAGGAAGGGGTGCCAGCTCAGGTGTCGTCCAAAGCACTTGACCATGGTTCAAAAAGTGGTCCGGCCCCCAAAGCCCTCGTGTAGTTGAACATGCGACGTTAAAATTTCACCACTCACTCATTTTGATAGGTCTAGGCCTGTACGTGGACGATAGTTATCACATGTTGCCAGTTGAAATCGTCCAAAATAACCGAAAATAAAATTTGGCGGTTAAAATTATTGGAATAATGATTTCATTATGGTTGAATCGAAGACGAGGCGAGTCCTTGAACCCGTGCCCAGTTGGCTCTCTCTCTAATGCCATAAGACGTCCCTGCAGAAAAGTTCTTGCAAAAAAAAAATACAAATGGCAAAAGGAAACCATTCCTAAAAGAAGATGCAAAGGAAACAGAAGGAAGGAATGCAATATGAATTGCCTAATTTTTTTTTCTTATTATATTTTTGGAAAGGGGGCAAAAAAAGACAGTGACCATGTAGAAGCAGTGTTCGTAGACCCTACGGATTAAAACAATCCTCAGTGATGTACTCCTGATCCACCACTCCTGTTTTTCTCTGGCAAAACAGGAGAGGCTTGCTCCAATTTTGTTATTACTATACTACTTTACAAGTTCAATCACTACTAACATATGACAATGTGGGAGAGCTTAACACTAACTATTGGCTCTAACAAAAATATTTAAATATTAGCTAATAAAATTACAGAAATAAATAATGATTTAGAAAAAAAATAATGTTGACAAGTATATCCACCTTGATACTTATTTAGAGAGTTTTATGCCTAAAACCTTAAACTTAAGAGGTCTGTCACAAATGGTTAAATGTTAATAAAAAAAGCATATCGAGCCCCTTTAAAATAAATTACAGTTTCAAAAAACTTAAAAAAAGTTTTATAGTTAATCGAACTAGAAACTAAAAGATAATTCTTAATATAAAAGTAAAATGATTAACGAGAACGTGGATGTCATTTTTTCAATACCTCTCTACTATTAGCTCACACTCTATATATTTATTTATTTATTCAAATTTTCAATCGTTAATAAAATACATTTTTAAGCGCTCAATCGGGCTGAAATTTTAATTCATGATTATTTTGGATTACAATATAGTAATTCAAATATAATTAATAAAAATTAATTGATTAAAACAAATTCTTCAATGAATTACAAAAAAAATCCACGTTGGCATCATTTTTAGCGATTTGTGCCAAAACTTGAAAAATATTTTTCTCACATTTTGAAGCACTCATTTGAGTTGAAATTTTATATAAACTTTTGTTTGGGGTGACAATACGACAATTTAATAAAAATTAATTAACTGTGTGTGAACCTAATTATTTATAGAATTACAGGTACTGAGCTACGTTGGCTTCCTTTTTAGTGACTTGGATCAAACCCAAAAAAATTTTTTTTCTCACAATTAAAGAATTCAGTTGGACTGGGAATTTTTGGCGCGGTAGAGCAAGAGTGGTATAGGTATCGATCGTGGCATGCTTGTCACGAAGTTCGAGCCAAATTTCCAAAGACCCACCCTGAGGCAGCGGGATCAGTAAATCTGCGAGAGCAAACGTCCTCCGTTGGGTTTGGGTGGTAGTTTGGGAAAAGGGTGCCAGCTCGGTGTCATCCCCGCACTTTACCTGGTTCTTTCTGGTCCGTCCCAAAACCCTCGGGAGCTGAACACAGTGTGTGCGACGTTAATATTCAATCAATCAAGGGGACTCGAATTTTATATATACAATATTCTTCTGATTGACAATACGATACTTTAATTATAAGTAACAAAAATGAATTGCCACTAAATGTTGTTATCCTGTGATATGTATATACATATTTATATTAATTGTAACTACTTACAATAAAAAGTAACTGAAATAAAATTTGTCTTTGTAGGTTTAGGTAGGAATTGACTTGATTTTTTTTTATATATATTGCTTGTTTTTATTGAGATCATTTATAAATACCCGTGCATCTAAAAGTATAACACGCGGGCTTACAGAAGTAAACATGAAGCACATATTATTAAGGAATGAAGGAATTTGATGTCATTAAGTCAATGTTTCTCAAACTGTCGGCGCGCCTCCCTGGGGAGGGGGCGTGAGCTTATGAAAAAGTTGAAAATAAAAGAGTATTGTTTTAAAAAAAAAACCCAATTAATTTACTGAAATGAAGCAAAAAAAAAAAAAAAAGAAAGAAAGAAAGAAATACATTCTGACATAACAAAAATAAAATAAACTTTTATATTGATACAGTACACTTATACATGTATCAGAACTGCACAATGTTTCATATAATTAATTTAACAGTACTAAGTTAAGAACAAGTTTAATAATTACCAGTGACCCTATGGGTATGTCATAAAATTATATACAAGTTTACAATTTATCTTGATAAATTGTATGGTTTATAATTAGAGTAGCCTTGCACCTTTACGTCAAAGTGTATTAAATTTGAATTCAATACATTGATATTATATGGAAGGATGCGCGAGAAAAATTATGATTGAAAATTGGGTCGCAAGTATAAAAGTTTGAGAAGCACTGCATTAATGATTACAATGCAATTACCCATGCCTTCTATGGGATTCAAACCCAGGCTCTACGGCACTGCAGTCAGTGTCACTAACCACTGTGCCGAATGGGTGGCAAATGAATGTCATTGTGCTAAAAGCGCGTGGGTGTTTGATATCATAACAGTGTAATATAATAATATTTTAAATTATAGTTTGAAAAAACTAAAAAACACGTATTTATATTTAATCGAACTAAAAAGTAAAAAATAATTCTTAATATAAAAATAAAATGATTTAACGAGAAAATTAATACCATTGTGATTAAAGCGTGGGTTGCTCGATATCAATTTTGTTATAATTTCTTACTAGTTCATTTCTGAAATGCAGAGTTAATGTAAACATGTAGTACAAAGCACCCTAAACACACGCTTTTACTACAATGACATTATTTTTATAGTTAATCATTTTATTTTTATGTTAAGAATTATTAATTTTTGGTTTGTTTAATTATAAAAACGTGCTTTTTAGTTTTTTAATTTTAATTTAATTTTCCTTTTTTAATTCGATCTACAATAAGAGCGTAATTTTTATAGTTTTTTTTAAATGAGCATTTATTTATTGATGTATTAATCTTAAATGCGTCATTTTCTTAAAATCTGGAATACCCACTGGCATCCTATCAATGCGCCGATACGGCCTGGGTTGGAAAATGTAGGATCCGCCAATTGAAGGAAATCTGGAGGAGATAAATTTGAAATATTTAATGCCTAAGAAGGTGTTAAGCCACAAAGATTGTTTTAACTAAAAAGATAACTATTTGTATTAATCATGGGCATAATTCTCTTCACGGTTGTAACAAAATATTTTAGTCACCAAATCTGGAATTAGTCGCCAAATCACGAAATGAAAATCGTTAATCTTGATGATCATGAACAAATTATTCAAAATTATTTCATTATTGTATTGTCCTCGATCCTTGACAAGTGTGAAAAATTTCATATTAATCTGACCATTTAAAGTGGGTAAGAATCGTGTTCAAAGATTCCATTACACACAGGCGAAGTTAATAAAAGCATTTTAAAAAAAAAAAATGTTTTCTAAGCATTTACGATCACGTTGTGCAGCTTGATTTCATTTTTTTTAAAATAACGCTTCAGAGGAGTATAAAAGGCTTCAGCAACAAACTTCATAAATCTGAACCATGGTCAAGTAACGAAGGATACATTTGATCCGGCAACTCATACTCCAAAATTCTACACCGACCGATGTGAGGCATTTTAAGGCTCTACACATACATTCATCAGCCCTTCTGGACCAAGACTACAGTGAGTGAATGATAGTTATATTAACGTCGCACTATAAATCTGACCGATGGCTATTGGCGAGGAACCTCGTAATTTTGTGACATGGCCAAGTGAAGAGTATAATACCTGAGCTGGCAACCACCTCCTAACTTCGGCACCACACTAATGGAAGGACGTTGACGATTCAGCATATATAACATGTATCGGAGCCATCTGTACGGTGGGTGTTTAGTGGTTTCGGGCTCGAGTTTTTGACATGCCAGCCACGTTCATGACTTTGACCATTAGGCTACCGCGACCATAATACCAGGACAAGAAACCATGATTCAACATTGAAGGAATGTTGAATTTATGACGTAGGGAGCATGGACATTGTGACACCTATTACTGTCAAAAGACTTTGATGACTGTATTGAGAAAGTTAATGAATATTAATGTCACAGCCCTATCCAGCTACTCGAGGACTTTTGACCATGTAATTTTGAACCATGTGTTATTGACGAGGATAAAACCTGAGCATCCAACTCTCTGCTAATTCACATGCCACACAAATGGGTGGATCCTACATATTTAACGTGCTTAACATTAACTTAACGAGCTTAGCATTATAACTTCTACATAATTAACGTGCTTAACATTAAATTAACGAGCTTAGCATTATAACTTCTACATAATTAACGTGCATCGGTCAGCTTATACAATGAGTGCTCAGTGGAACAATGACTCAAACCTGAGGAGTTACTCCAACCACGAGTTTTAAGGAACACGGTAGCCTAGTAGAAAGGTAATGGAATCGTGGTTGGTGAGCCAAGAGTTCCAGCCCAGTACCACTGAAAATCCGCCGTGTAGCCACGTGATGCACGTTAAATATGTCAAGAGTTAAAACATCCTCCCGTTAGTGTAGTGTGGTAGTTAGTAGAGTAGGTTCCAGCTCAGGTGTCATCCTCGTCACTTGGTCATGGTTCTAAATTACCAGGTACATCTCTAAAAGCCATCGAGTAACTGAACATTGCGACGTTAATATTTACTCACTCACCGATGACGAGTTTATGACCATAATGACTAGGCTAATGCAGCCTGAAGTGGTTGTGGTGAACTAGTGGCCATGGAAACGGACTCATGCTTGAGAGTCACGAGATCAAGCCTAGTACATCTGAAGATTAACCTTTCAGACGGGTTTGTTGCACCTTAAATATATCATGGACAAAATGTGTTTTTATTTGGTGTGGTGAGTTAATTAGGAGAGAGGGTTGCAGTTCAGGTGTTATCCTCGTCACTAGACAATGGCTCAAAAGAACGAGGGAAAAGTCCTCGAGTAGCTGAAAAGCGCTGTGAAGTTAATATTCACTCACTTTTCTACCACAGCCTGAAAATACTTTGAATTGTCTTTGAAAGCAAATATTACAATATTGATTATACCATCAAATAATTTTGTGCAATTAGAATGCATCACTAAATGCTAAGATATACATCAAAAAGTGGAAATCTATCTTGACGTTCTTTGTCTGAGAGGTCGAGATCATGAACTCATGGCCATCAGTGTTTCTGTTGAATCATGTGTTCGATTACTGACACGTTGATGGAAGACCTAACTTGCACAGCAGCTAATGCTCCCTGTATATGTTGAGGTTCAAAGACCTTTCGTTGATGTATTGTGGAAGTTTAAAGAGGGGGCACAAGCTTATGTGGGTCGTAATCATCATTTGACTGAGTCCAAAAATTATACCGGAATAGCCAACGTGTTATGTCAAAGTGCAACGTTAATAAGAAATTAAATCCATTCGAAGCCTTGCACCATTAAAATATCAAAGTAGAATCGTGATGTTAAATCAATCATAGCTAACAGTTTTCAAATTGACACAGTGGGTTTGAAGATTAGAGAAAGTAATGCCATCTTGGATGCCATCCTTGTCAATCGACATTCACCTATATTCCTTTAATTTCAAGCCACGGTTGTTTAATGATCAAGGTTCATGGCCTATAGTGGCTGGCATGTCATGAGGTACAGCCTAGTACCGATGATGACCCCTATGTAGCGGATTCGCCACATGTTTAATCTAAAGAGGCTCAAACGTCCTCTCGTTGGTGTGGAAGGTTCCAGCTCGGGTGCTCATCTAAATTCCAGCTCAATGTTCATCACAAA
Source organism: Trichonephila inaurata madagascariensis (assembly GCA_019973955.1). Taxonomy (NCBI): domain Eukaryota; kingdom Metazoa; phylum Arthropoda; class Arachnida; order Araneae; family Nephilidae; genus Trichonephila; species Trichonephila inaurata. Next base: position 165,440 of record BMAV01006712.1, read on the forward strand.
TAACCCTCGAGTAACTTCGAAGGTGGACATTAAAAATCAATCAATCAATCTACATTGTGTACATAAAAGTTTTAACCAATTAAATATTTTGATTTTGTCAACACAAGACGCACGCAAAAGGTATTGCTAACAATTACGATTGGTGTTGTCAAACTGTGGAACTAGAGTCGTGTATTTTAAGAAATTCAAAATTTCAGTAAGTCAGTGGGGTTTTAGTGTTTAACTACTCTTAATACTTGATATGGACAGAGATCGACAAGAAATGGATCCCAAAGAAAATAATCCTCATGAAGAAATCCAAATAAGTCCCTTGCAAAAATCAATTGATCGGACGATTTTTGCAGGATCAGATGAGGAAATGATTTCTAGTACAACTAAGGCAAAAACTCGTGCAGAAACGACCCCTGTAATGTTCCTTAAAAGAGAAAATAAAGCGACCTCTAGTGAATCCGTTATAGTTAAACTTACTCAGTTACAGAAAAAAGATCATACTTTCCCCAAATCCCCCTTAAAAGGCAGAGAAAGGGATGAGTCATCGGAAAGTGACAATGACAAATCTCCTGAGAAGAAACCTAAATTTTGTAACTTAAAACACAAGATTATAAAAAAAGAAAAAAATGAAGAAACAAGCAAATCTGCTGAGCAAACAATGACGATTTCGAAAACTTCTCTTATTGAACGAAATACAACACCCCATATGATAGAAGGTAGTTCTCGAGTTACTTCAAGAAGTCAACCAAGTATTAATAAAATATGTGCAATTGCTTCGACAGATGTAGTGAAATCACCAAATCAAGAAAATAAGATTACTTGGAGTCCAAAAAGAAGTAAAGTACCAACGTTAAATGTTGACCAATGTGTTGATGAAAATTCAGTTCCACTACTGTTAAAAAAAATTGACAAGCTGAAACAACATTTGAAGGAAATAATCCAATTAGGAAGCTCCACTCATAATAGGTACAGAAAAAAAGATTACATACATCGATCAAAAGAAATACAAAAAAGTATTGAAGAATGTTATTTTAAATTAGAAGAAAGAATCTTACTCGAAAGAACTCAGAGACGATTTAATTCATTAGAGACTAGAAGAAAACAACAATTTCATCAACAATACCTAAGTCCAAAAAAGCAAAAAACGCAACAGCAACATACTACATTGACGCAGCAAGAATACTTGCAAAAACTGGAACAGCAAGGATCTTCTCAACAGATTTCATTAGTACAGCAAGGATCTTCTAACCCGTTAATGTCCTTGCCACAGCAAAGACCTTCACAATACCAAGTTACCCTAGCACAGAAAAGATCTTTTCAGCAGCACGCTTCCCTGGGACATCAAAAACCTTATCAACATAAGGTTTCAGTGGCAAAGCAAGTAACTTCACAACAGCAGACTTTCCCAGAACAACAGTTAGCTTCTCATAAGAATCCCCTAGAAACGAAAGGAGTTTCTCAGGATCAGATTCTCCTAGAAAACCAAGGACCGTCTAAACAACAGATTGTCCAGGCGCATATAGAAAACCCTCAAAAAGAGGTTCGACTGAGACCGTTGAAAACTCTTCAAAAGCTGATTGTAATAGCACAACAAGGACCTTCTCAACAACTGATTTCCCTAGCACAGCAAGTAGCTTCTCAACAGCAGGACTCTCCGAAACAGCAAGGGGTTTCTCAGCAGCAAGATTCTCCGGCTCAGCAAGGATCTTCTCAGCAGCAAAGTTCTCCAGCTCTAGAAGGAGCTTCTCTACAGCATGATTATCCAGCACAACAAGTAGCTTCTCAACCGCTGATTTATTTGGCACAGCAAAGAGATTCTCATCACCTGGTTTCTTTAGAACGTCAAGGAGCTTTTAAACAGCAAGATTCTCCATCACAGCAAGAAGCCTCTTTACAGCAGGATTCTCAGGCACAGCAAGGCACTTCTCAACAGCAGGATTCCCCGGCACATCAAGGAGCTTCCCAACAGCAGGTTTCCTTGCCAGCACAAGGAACTTCTCAACAGCAGGTTTCCTTGCCAGTACAAAGAACTTCTCAACAGCAGGATTCTCCTGTAAAGCAAGAAATCTCTCAACAGCAGGATTCTCCTGTAAAGCAAGAAATCTCTCAACAGCACTGTTCCCCGGCACATCAAGGAGCTTTCCAACAGCAGGTTTCCTTGCCAGCACAAGGAACTTCTCAACAGCAGGTTTCCTTGCCAGCACAAGGAACTTCTCAGCAGCAGGCTCTCCTGACACATCAAGAATATTTTCAAAAACTAGTTCGACTTGCATCGAAAGAATACTTTCAAAAACTGGTTCGACTGGCACAGCAAGGAGCCTTTCTACAACAAGTTCCCCTAGAGCAGCAAGGAACTTCTGAAACTCCGGTTACCTTAGAAAAGCATGGAACTTCCCATCAGAAGATACCCCTGATACAACAAAGCACTAGCCAAATGCAGGTTTCCCTAGCACAGCAAGAATCCCTTCAACTGGCACAGCAAGAATATCGTGAAAAACTAGTTCGACTGGCACAGCGCTTTCGACTGTCACAACAAGTGACTTACCTGGCGCAGGAAAAAGCTTCAGTGCAGGTTCCTCTGGAACAGCAAAGTGTTCAAGCAAAGTGTTCAGAAAGTGTAAATCAATTGCTAGCTGAATTTATTAGCCAGCAAGTGCAAAATTTTTTTCAGAAAAAACAGCAAACTCTACCTGAGAGAAATGTTCCTCTACATTCCCCATCCTTACCAGGACAGTTAAGTGTTCAGCAGCAACATGTTTCCTCTGTTGACCAGAAACAGCTATCTTTAAAACAGAAAATCATAAATATTTATACCTTACTTCATTATTTAACAGCATCATCTGATACTTCCTTTACAAAGGACTACCTTTGCGATCGTTTGAATTTGGAATATTTAAATTACCTTTACATTTGTCTAGTACGAAGTCTACAAAAAGATTCCAGAGATTTAGAACTAATTCAGAAAGGTCTATGTTATAAGATGAAAGCTGTTTCCTCTTATCTGGTAACAATTCAAAATGAAATAAATTACGGTGTTATTGCTACAGATATTAACTCCATAAATGACATGAAAGATTTTAATCAGTTATTAAAAGAAAAAATGTATGAAAATAAAGATCTTATATGTAACATTTCATGGAAGGTAAAAGAAATAAACAAATTATTTAAAAAATTCGCCGCATTAGCAAGAAGAATGCGTTTTAGGTATGTTGCTTTCGGTTCTAAAAATCACGTAAGATTACTTAAATAATTTTTTAGAAGTCGTTTTGCTTAGTCGCTTTTAAACTTTGACTATACATATTTTAAGCCCCGGTTTTCTTAAGATTTTGAGTGACAAATATTGGATATATTGTTGTGTGTTTTTAACTATTTAAATTTATGGACTTAATTTCTTTATGCATGCTATTATTGTAATAAAAATTTCGTATTTATACTCTACACAGATTTGCTGCTAATGTTTTATTCAGTTCAATACAGTTCAAGAAAATTTGAGCAATTTGTTCATTTAATTTCAAATTCCATATATACTAAAATTATTGTTCGTTTAAAAGTACTTGAACAAATAGGATTTAACAAAAAGTGAATATAACTTTTAATGTTTAAAATGTGAAAATTATATGTATAAGTGCTTGGACCTTAATCAGATTTCCTACGTTGTAAGTTAAATTTATATTTTGGTACTATTACAAAACATTCTTCACATAAGAGTAATACTTATTCAATAGCATAAAAAGAACTTTCGTTTTCATATAATATTGCAAAACATAAAGGAACACCCCAAGCATCAATTTAAATATCTCTTTATAACACCAAATATATATTCGCACTAACAATTCCCTCTCAATCCTATAACTCTTACTAATTTAAGAAACATTTTCCTACGCCTGACACACATTCTAGAAATAAGGCTCTTTTAAACTATTGGAGTTGGTAAACCGCATTTTTTTTTTTTTTGTATAAAATTTTTGTCTAAATCTATGAGCATTGTGCAATGTTTATACCCACTTTTATGTTTTATTTGCATTGTATGATTAATTCGCTGTAACGCATCTGCAATAATTTTTTACTTTGAATATAACGATAAATTTTTTTAATAAAGCTTTGTATAATGTAAAAAAAAATACCGTTAATTTTACAAAAACTATCATCTGTTTATTAAGTGTAGTAATTTTGAATTTACTCCTGAGATCATATTTTATAAATAGAAGGATATACACGATGTTAGCAACAATGAGACGGATGTGCTTGATTATTTTTAATTATGTTATTAAATCTTGGAATAATAGTCGACACAGATGAATGAAATACTTTCTCAATATTCTTCAGATTTGATGGATACTCCAATAAGGAGCTACATAATTAATTTCTATTGGCTTTCTCCAATACGAATCTTATTACAGTTATATTACTATTACGCAAAAAGATATAACAGAATCCAAAAAATTTTTGCCACCCCTTTTGTAATCACCACCCCTAATTTAAGAAACACTAGTCTAGAAGATAATAATTGCTATAAAGATCCATTTATGGCAGCGTTACTCAAATTGAGTGGCTGAGATAGCCGAGTGGTCAAGAAATCGGATCGTGGCTATCTTGTCCCGAGTTCGAGCCCAGTACCACTAAAGACCCACCGTATAGGGTGGCAATGCACGTAAAACCTTTCGAGAACTCGAACGTCCTCCCATTGGTGTGGTAGTTAGGAAAGAAGAGTGGTGCCAGCTCAGGTGTCGTCCACGACACTAGACCAGGGGTCAAAATTACGTGGTCCGTCGCCTAAAGCCCTCGTGTAGCTAAACAGTGTGACGTTAATATTCACTTAATCACTTACACTCTAAAATATCAATCTCTATGTTGCTATTTTCTTAAAGATATGGATTTCATATTTAGGGGATCGATAGTGCTACCTATATGGTTTGGAAGTACAAGGACTCGACCCCCAGGTGTCTCCCTCCCCCCTGGACAGCATTTTGCTTATACAAATCCTGATTAGTTCATCATTTCACTGAAACAGTTCAGGGATTTGATAAAATCACTTACTTCATCATGAAAATGACCTCGAAGAGACGTTATTTTAACATATCGCGTCAACTGATCATATCCCTTAAGGTATTGATGAAACTCCTAATTTCGTCATTTCCCTGCGACATATCAACATGCGCGTTAATTGAAGCTAAAACTCATGATAATCAATACAGATGTCAGTACTATAATTTTTTTTTTTCTTTTTTGTATTTCATGTCCTCTGATGGGTAGTTAGAAACAGTGTTTCTCGTTGTAAATCCGCAAATTGTATTTTGATAACTATAAATAAAATTTCTGATCTGTGAAATAAAATTCGACATTTCTTAAGTATATTTTTCTCTCATCTGAATGAATAAAGCAAATGTGCAATTAAAAAAAAAGAGGTTTTATTTAGGTTTATGAAAAGCTTTTATATGTGGATATAGAGGCTTTTTATATATCCACTGCCCACATTAAACAGAAAAAGAACCTTTTGAAATTTTCGCTCTCCCTCTACTCTAGAGAAAGCACTTAGAATCACGTGAGAATGTTGGGGGTGGGAAATATAAACAAACTTTGCTTACAATACGTGGTACGAGATTCTTATGTTCGAAAATCTTTTATAGCTTTTCTGTGCGTACCACTGTGCCTACATGCAAATGGTCCTACTTGCTTTGAAAAAAATGACAGTAAATAGCTCATTAAATTTGTGAAATAATTAATTTAAATCCTTAAAAAACTACTTTATTTCTTACTTTTTATACTAAAATTAAATAAAATATAAAATGTGGATATATACCAATTTCAATGTATATTTTAGTAAGTATTCTATATAGTATAATTATTCTATAATTATTTTATTACACTTGTACTTTATATTTAATTGTTATTGAAATAGTTAGCATAAGTTTTTTAAATTTTTCATATTAAGTTTATTGTAATATAATTCATATTATTTCTCTGTCCTGAAAAGTTAGTTAAATGTCTTAAGTGTGCAGTGGCTATAAGTCTAGCCACCACCCAGGAACAAAACCCTTGAACAGATATGTTTTTGTGACAGAATAATGTTTATAGAGGATGAGAATATTACATTTATCAAATACCTTAACACAGAAAAGTGTATTTTAGCTTTGTGCCGAAGAAAAGGGTTTTATATCTCAATTTCTGATCCTATTTTAAATATTATTTTATGTCAAATATATTTTGACGTCAAATTTCACAAATAAAATGATTAAACTATCTTAAACTTAAATATGAGGGGATGCATCTGTGAAAGATGCTCCACGCCTATGAAGGAACTTCTTCAAGAACGCCTAGAGGATGGTTAAATACGTCATTAAAATGATCGTATTTTTTTTTTCTTTTTTTTTTAAATATAAATATTTGTAAACCCCCTGGCACCAAAAAGTATCTCAAAGGGCTTACTAAAGTAAGTATGAATCCCACTTTACAAATTAAAGGGGGATTAAGTCTTAAAGGATTGCACATATTTACAATAACTTTACAGATTTTTTCAAAAGCACTTATAGTGGAAATAAGTTGATCATGTTTTGAGAAAACAGATAAAGCAGAATATTTACAATGGCGATGAACATCATTCAAATAACATCCTTGCAGTAATGATAGAAGACGCATTACGCCTATTTTGAAGGAAATTAGGCTTCAACCCTATCATATAATACACTCACTTCCAAAAGTTAAGCACGGAGAGGAAAATGCTAATTTCCGGAAGTCAGTCAGAATTGAAGAGGATGCAATTCGTTGCAGAGGTAGATGGAAGTATGCAAATATGTTAGGTAACACACACACACAGCCATTTGAGCTTTCATGTCAAGAAATATGCAAAAAGGGCAGTCTTATAAGACGCCAGCTTTATGAAGGGTTACAGAAGTTGATTGTAAGCGCTGATAGAAGGTGTTTAAAACTTTCGTACAATTTGTTTTCAAGACGTACGTGTTTCTATGACTTCAGAAAACGAATGGAAGATTCTGAGCACTGGTGTGTTGTGGGGCGCATTGAAGCAGGACAGTCAATCACAGATGTTGTTCTTTTCTTGGACGTCCATCATTCTGTAATTTCACGTTTATGGAAACAATTCCAAACCACATAGGCAGTTGTCCGAAGGCCCGTAGGCGGTCACCCAAGGGTTACAATCCCCGCGGAAGATCGATATATTGCTATTGTAGCCAAGCGGAATCGTAGAGCGACCTCCACACCTGTGACATCTATGGTTACAGCGTCCATTGGTAAAGCTATATCTGTAGCTACTGTACACTGAAGATTACATATGAATGGACTGTATGCCCGGGTACCTCGAGTCTGTTCTTCTATCCGTCCAGTCAAGAGGGGCACAATTAAAGTGGTGCTGGGAACATGACAATTGGACTGTGTCTGATGAGCAATGTCATGTTTACTGATGAGTCAAGATTTGCTCTGGAACCAGATGACAAGCGTATAAGGATATGGCGCAAACAAGGAATACGCAATTATCCCCAAAACATCAATGAACATCACGTATTCCGAGGCGGAAGCATTATGGTGTGGGCATGGATTTCATTAGGATACCGCACCGACCTGCACAATTTTAAACGGGGTTCTGTGATGGCTGTACGGTATCGAGAGGAAGACCTAGAACCAATTGTGAGATTGTACGCTGCAGCAGTTGGCCCTGCTTTTGTTTTAATGGACGATAACGCACGTCCCCATATAGCTGACATCGTCGATGACTACCTGGAGAGTGAAGGGATTGCGCGTATGGCGTGGCCAGCATATTCACCCCACCGTAATCCCATGAAAATTTTTGGGATGATCTCGGTTGTGCTGTATCTTCGTTTCCCACCTCCAGCCACTCTTATTGAGCTGAAAACTGCTCTACAAGAAGAATGACGATTGCCTAAATCTGCGGTGGTTGACCACCTAATTGAAAACATGGTCAGAAAATGTAAACTTTGCATACAGATGATGGGGGATCATATACCCTATTAATGTCCTGTTTTTTTTCATTTTATGCTGTTTATTTTCACTTTTATACATAATTCTGTTTAAGTCTCCAGCATGCCATTATCTGATAACTTACAAAAATTTTATGTTTTCATTTCTATATATAATTATTGATTTTGTTTTATGTATAAATATATATATGCTACTTTATTGACAAATTTTGTGTCAATCAAAGCAGTACTTGTGTTTTTTTTTTTTCATTTTACTTGCTTAACTTTTGGAAGTGAGTGTATATTTTCGGAGTTGAAAGCAAGATACTTTTTAGAAAACCGTTGTTTAAATTTCATCAAAGAAAAGCAAAATCAATTTCTATTATTTCACTTCATTATTTTGTTAACTTAGTGTTAAAGTTGTATTTTTTGTCACATAAATTTAGTGTCCTCCAATGAGTTTAAAAGTATCAAATCGTCAACAAACATTAACCGTATTTATTCGAATCTAAATCCTCACTTTTCTCTTACTGTCAATGTCACTGAAAATGGGATGCAGCTTAAAAACGAAAGCAAATTTGTTAACGAAGGAGCGAGTGAATATTTACATCGCCCTATTCAGCTATTCGAGGTCTTTTGGAGAGAGATCTTGTATTTTTAAACACTTTTCAAGTGACGAGAACGATACCTGAGCGTACACTTTCATCTTCTAACTTCCCGTTGATGTAAAAAATGGAAATAAGGAGAAAGAGTTGCCACAGCTCAGGTGTCCTCGTCACTTGGCCACGGCTCAAAATTATAAATATATATTCCAACTGATCCCTTAATTTTTCCCTAAAAAATCAGAGTTATTGTTTAAAAGATTTATTAACTATGTATATTTAATATTTTTTCTAGGACCAGGATTTCAATATTTTAAGTCTTCTAATACCCACATTGGTCATTATTAACTTACATTGACTGTGGGTAACAAATCATTTTGTGAAAAAAAATTGAGTACCTTCTTAAATGTCAACCCCGTGATATCTTACAATGCATCAAAATGATGAGATAAATTGCTTATTGAAACTGATTATTGTGTGAGAAAATTGAGTACCTTCTTAAGTGAGGACAGCTTTATATCTTGTCACGGATCAAACGTGCGACATGAGGTAACTGTGGGTAACAGTCCATTGTGTGAGCAAAATAGAGTACCTCCTCAAGTGTCGACACCGGGATATATTATAATGGATCAAATTTATGACAAAAATTGTCTCTGGGTAACAGACCATTGTGGGAGACAAAACTAGCATTCAACGGAAACATTCGATAAACCGCCTTTGTTGCTTGAATCAATCCATAAAAAACAAGGAACCATTCAAATAAATTCAGAACAAAAAATTCAGAAAGGCAACCAAATATCAGAAAAACCAGATTGATTGAATATTAACGTCGCACTGTTCAGCTACTCGAGGGCTTTTGGTGACGGACCACGTAATTTTGAACCATGGTCAAGTGACGTGGACGAGACACGAGCTGGTATCGTACTCTTCTAACTGCCACACAGCACCAACCATCCTAAACGGCGGACCTTCAGTGGTAATGGACTCGAACTCATGACATATATACACGAATTCGTTATCTTGACCACTAGGCTACCGCGGCCTACAGAAATATAACCAGAGAAAATAGATTTCCGACTTCATTTTTTTCCTAATTGGAATTGACGTCGAATTAATCGGGGGTTGGGTGAGTAAGTGAGTGAGTGAATATTAACATCGCACTATTCTTGAGGGCTTTTGGCGACACGAGGGTCTATTGACACGAGGGCTTTGTGACGGACCACGAAATTTTGAACCATGGTCAAGTGACGTGGATGGCGTTTGAGCTGGAAGCCCCTCTCCTAACTACCACACCACACCAAAGGGAGGAAGTTTCAGCTCTCGACAGATTTAACGAGCATCGCTGCCCTACACGGATGGTCTTCAGTGGTACTGGGCTCGAAATCGTGACAAGGAACCCATGATCCGATATCTTGACCACTCGGCTACCGCGGCCTCGGGGGTTGGGTTATTAAAGAAAGAATGATTTGTAACCAAGATTCACCCTATATTTTAGGGAGTTCAAGAATAATTAATAAAATTCAATATGGATAGCAAAAGATATTATTTTACCGGACATTCGAGCACTGATCAGCAGGAAAATGAAAAACGAAGTGAACCATTAGATTATCATATATCTACGAAAGCAGCACTACGAATAATAACTGATATGCTAGATAAATATATACATTTGTGTAAACCACATCTTTCTATAAACAGTGAAGAAAAAATCCAAGAGCAAAAGAAATAATTTTACTATCAGAAGGAAATAAGTCTGCAGCAATGACAGTAATATGTCAAGAAATTTTATATATTTTATAAAAGCTACTTTATAATTTCAAGCAGATTTCTACTCTCGTAAAAGATCTGAATATGCATTCACCATTTTTCAGGAAGACGAAGAAAGTTTAGGTTGAGTCGAGAATGAGACGATGCCTGCCCTCATTGCGACTGAGGTATGTCCCCATTTTGTCCATTGATTGATTGAATATTATTGTCGCACTGTTCAGCTACACGAGGGCTTTGACAACGGATCACGTAATTTTGCACCATGGTCAAGGGACGTGGACGGCAACTGTGAGCTGGCACCCCTCTCTCCTAACTACGACACCACACCAACGGGAGGAGGTTTCAGCTCTCAACATATTTAGCGTGCATCGCTGCCCTACACGGTGGGTCTTTAGTGATATTGGGGTTGAACTCGTGACAAGGCACGCCACGACCCGATACCTATACCACTCGACTACCGCGGCCACCCATTTTCTCCTAACCTTATGATGTCCCTGATCGGATCTAATCCTAGTTTCAGAAGAAATCGAGGTACTTTATAATATCTAGTCCAGGGGTGGCAGACCCAAAGGACCTTGCCGGCCACTTCGGAGGAACTTTACAATCCCGAGGGCCGTATATAGAAATATGTATCTTTATATTAGATTTGGATCCATTACAAACATTTGTTGGAGTGAAAATTTAAGACAGATTGATATATTATTATTTTGATTGTTTTTCATGTACATAAATATAATAATAATAATGCGATGATCAAATAATGTTTATTGAATTAGTAAGATATATGTTTCTCAATTCTTTCACTTAGTTTTTGCAAGTCGATCTCAATGCATGTGTATTTGCGTATCGTAATTGATGTTGCAGTTTTTCGTGCGTTAAGTTTGAGCGCGATTCGTTTGATAAATTTCAATTTAGAAAAAAAAAAGAGATTCACAGTAACAGAAGCAACGTGAAAAAATAATAACAGTTATGAGATTTATTTTTTAGAAAAAAAAAAAATATTTAAACAAAACAATTGTACGGGACGCAAATTATTCAAGGCGAGCCACATGCGCCCCCCAGGCTGCATGTTGGACACCCCTGGTGTAGTCTCTATAGTGGGGTAGTTATGAAATAGATACAAACTTAAGTGTCAAATCAAGTCTCCTAATCCTAAGAATTCTGCCCAGGTTTCATTTAGATCAAATCAAATAAACTAATCAATAATGCTAAATAAAGAGGGTCACGGTGATATATCGTTATCTTGTAGGCCTTGTCTTGTACATAAAAAATTATCCTCAAAGAGCTGCAAATTGTTGAAAAAAAGTACAACGTACGTTGTGTAATAGAGATTGATACATTCTTTAATATTGATACTAACTACAGCATTGGGAAACTCTGAATTGTATGTAGAAAAAGCGAGAGCTACATTTCTAGGTTGCAGGGATTATGAAGGAAAACACGGTAACACACGTAAAAAACACACCAATGACTCATATTTTCAGTCAAGAACCCCCACTCTCATATCCAATGAGAGGAAGTATGAGCCTGATTTCTATGCTGTTGGTTAGGTGAGTCCTTCTGATTGGCTGTTGCAGTGATACGATAGATGGTAAGGAGGAGGAGCAATGCAGTCTGGAGTGAAGACTACACAGTAATGCCTGTTCCACCATTGTGTTTACAGTGAATGTATCTCCCGTTGGTGTGGTAGTTAGGAGAGGGGGGTGCCAGCTCAGGTGTCGTCCACGTCACTTGCCCATGGTTCAAAATTACGTGGTCCGTCGCCAAAAGCCCTCGTGCAGCTGACAGTGCGACGTTAATAGTCAATCAATCAACAGTGAATGTATCTCATTGGATAATAGCGTTAATGTGTTCACATGTTGGCGACAACTCGAAAAAGCTTTCGCCAACCCCCAATCCCTAAATGGGATAACTGTCATATAGAAGAGGTATTAATTCAGATATTGGTTTGGTCATGTAAATTCAAATCTAGAATGCTTATTGATGATTTCAATTGTAATTTTCAACCAAGCAGCAACACTCAAAAAGGTAAATAAGTGAACAAAAAAATTTTCCGTATCGTTTAATTTGCCATTGAATGTTGTTGAGCTGAAAATAATACGTCGTGTTTTTGCCTTTCTATAACTATTTAATTATTTATTAAAAACTCCTCGTCTGACTGATAATGGAAAATTTTGTTTTCCCAAAAGAAGCAAGTTCATCTTCAACACCGTTTGACAGAAAAAATAACCCTTTGGAAGCCATGAGATGTGTTGCAGAATCAATAAGAATTTTATACGATTCCGCTGAATGTGTCGAACAGAACATCCCAAATATTTCTACGTTGAAGACTCCTCAAGATAACTTTAAATTCCCTAAAATGAAATCTGATTTAGATGATATTGAAAAGAAATTTTTACATCAGCAATATTGTGTAGTTCGAGTCTTTAATTACTTTGGTAAATTGATGAAAATGGTAAATAGTAATGAAATTCCTCCGACATCTACTTATGGATCTTATACTAGTATCAGGAAAATAACTAAGAATGAAATCAGGACTTCCATATACAACGGTTTGAGTAAAATGAAATTACTCGATAAGAATATTGATGAATGGCTTCGACAGTGTGTTCGTCGAAAGAATTTTATTATAGAACTCTTGAACAAGGATTTGGCAGAAACTAACGAGACAACAACACAAGAAGAAAAATCTGAGAATAACGAAAATATAATTTTAATTACAGAACAATTCACTGTTAAGTCATGTGATGAAATTGAACGCATCCGGCGTTTTTTGTTGTTCGAAGTTGAACATATTAACGCAATGGTTAATGAATTTCACAGTACTACAACTACATTGGACTTAGGATCGAAGTAACGTTAATAAACAATTAACAAAACAAAGCTGTGTACAAATCTGTACCTTTATTTCGCACATGAAAAGTTTGTGATGTAAATTGGTTTTACAGAAGCCCAACAATTTATTATCAAAAACCGTTAAAAACTCTATTTTGTGCCCTGATACTTTTCTTGTTGGCACTTTTTCTCTTGGAATAATTACGTTTTATTCTGTTCCCTGTAAACTTGTCAGAGTAATATTTATTGTAAACATTGGTAAAAAGGTGACATTATTTATAACTTCTATTTACAAAAAAAAATATTTTGTTTAATTAACATATAGATTTTGTACTAATTGTAAAAAAATTAAATTCTTAATTTTGTAATGCTGTATGATTTTTTGAAATGCTTCATTGATACAAAATTTGTGAACTTAATCCTAAGAAATTCAAATTATATATATATATATATATATATTAGTGTGTGGGTGTGTAATATTACCGTTAAAGTGTATAAGTTATTTTATAGAATAACTAGGTATTTCATAAAATTAAACAAGTCAGATGAAGTATCAAATAGATGAAAAATTTCGTACTTTATCTAACTATTCTATAAAATAACTAATGTTAGACCTTTAAAGTGAAAAATAAACAATTTCAAAGTTGTTTCATAAATTGATCATAAATAGCTGAAATTTTTTGAAAAGTACATTCCATCCTTATAGCAAACGATTAATTAATAAATAACAAGGAAAAGCAGATGACGTAATTTTTCATTGCTCATATTACTAACAATAAACAGAAAGGGAAAAAAAAAAGAATATGTTGCAGAAATTGTTAGATTAAAAATTATCAAAAAAATACATGCTAGGAAGAAAACTGTTGTTTCATAACAGCATTGAATAAACTTGTCCAATCAAAAATGTAAGAATATTAGTTTAAATTTGTAGGAATTTATTTTACTCTTCATTATTTATTAGAGCATGACTTGCTGTAATGAGAAATTTTGAATAGCAAAATTTTTTACACGCTCATTTTTTTTAATCCTTGTCCAGTGCCGCAACTTTGAGCTGTTGCAAGAGATTGAAATGTTGTGTCAATATATATTCGGAATATCTTCGATGAAACTTATTTCTCGATCCCATACGTTTATTCAACTGGGATCTAGAGTAAAATTGTTTTATTCGACCCTATTTTGTTCCTAAACGGAAAATTTATTCCCCAAAACAGCTGTAAGTGGTTCAAAACTGACTAAAAGCAGGTGGAACTGGTGCAAAGAGCTTTCGAGTGGCGTATTTCATAATTTACCAATCAAGTAACCGTTATTTTTTAGGATACCTAGTTAAATTGTTGAATTCAATAATAGTATGTACTTAAACTCTGACTTGTGTGTCTAGTTATTCTATGAAATAGCGGATTCAGCAGCGCACACAGGAATTTTTCAAGGGTCGAAAGTTCACCATTCTTGTACCATGCTCCTTTTCATTTTGTCGATTTTCGGGAACAAAACAAATTAAAAAATTAATTATTCTATAAATAATTAGCATTAATTAATAAAATTGATCATTAATAATAAATATTTAATTAAATTTTAGGTACTATATACTTAGAATTATAATCAATCGGAAAAAAAATCAAGGGCTTTGGGTGTTTCGCACCCCAGGATCCCGCCCCTTCTGTGCGCCACTGAGAGGATTTCAATCTGTAATGGTAACATATATATGTATAATTTACAAGTGACCAGATGAGTCGTAAGAAAATTATATAGAGCGTACCCTTAAATAAAAGCATAAATTTGAAAGTAAGGAAGAAAGTACTTATAAATACCTATAATGGAAACATTTATATGTCTTAAGATTACACGACTAAATGTCCAAGGCTATTTCAAAAAAATGGTTAAAATAAGATAAAAAATAATTTATTTTATGTTCAGATTATATTATGTAGCTTAAGAAAGTATAAAAATGCTTTAATCGGACACTATTTCTTACAATTTTAAAAGAAAAAAATTAGATCGTTTTGAAGTTTTTTCAAACTTTTATAAAATGTGATCAATTTTTAAAATATGAGTCATTTTAAGTGCGATTCATGTTTGTTATATTATTGTAAGCAAAAGTTAATACGGATTTTGAAAATCTGTACCCTTGTCGATTTTTAATAATTATTTTTCTATCTGAATTTGTAAAAGAGAAAAAAAAAATTAAAATATTAATTTTAACATATTTAAAAAAAAATAATTAGAGATTCCAGAACCAACTCCACACTAAATTTTACAGGACATAGCTTGGGAATAAATAGAAAAAAAAATTAAGACTATCTTGAACACACTCACACAGAAAAAAAAAGCCTCCGAATTAAAAAACGTATTTTCAAAAATAAAACGCTGACCAATACTCATTTAAAGTTTGTAGATGCATGAAACAAAAACTTACTATGCGTGTGAAGCTGTAATTTTTAATGTTATTTTCAAACGTATGTTCTATATTAAAACGCTACTTCAATTGATTATGACTGAAAACATTTTTTTTTAAATTCATAATAATAATAATATATATTTTTGTAGAATATTGATATTATTTGTTACGACGACAGAGGTTAATCAGTCTAATCTTAACAAAATATTTTCACAAAAGTTTTGAAACACAAAGCATTTATGCCCGTATTATTAATGATACTTAAACTATAAAATCGCAAGTTTTGTGCCTTTTTTTTCAGTTTTAAATTAGGCAAGTTTAGTATGTTTGAATTTTTGTGGCACAACTTTAAAATACTAAAATATAACGTTACACTGTTAACTATAATGCAGTTTGGAACACCACAGAAATATTCAGTTTTATCTACAACACTAAAATTCAGAATATTTGTATTCGGAAGTCTAGTTGTAGTATCAGCTAAAGGATGATTTTTAGATATATCTTCTTCCGTAATGTTCCATTTGTCTTAAATATTGTTCCTCAGAGCAGCCTAAGAATGTTTTGGTGATGGACTTTTCTCAAAAGGAGAGAGAGAGAGAAAAAAAAATAATGAAAAACTTCTAAGTTATGCAACCTATTTTTTAAAACATCGTCCTTGAAATCAATCGTCATTAAGTATCTGTTAGAACCCAAAAAACTCAAAACATGTTTAAGCAGAAATGATTTTAGTAATGAAAATTGAAAATAATAAACATGTCACGCTGAAAGTGTTGATTATGTTCAAAAATAATTTAATAAATTCAACTTAAGAGAAGAAAAATTCTTTAAAATGAAACCGAAACCAAATTCATAGCTCAGAAAACTATATATTTCAAATTATTTGTTACCACATCGGAAACCTGCGTGGTGACAAACTTTTCTATGATATGGGCAACCCCCTCTCTCCCCCAAAAAAAACGATGGTTTTGAAATCTGTAGGATATTGTTTATCATTAAAAGTATAATAGAGTCTTATTTCTTTTTTTTTTATTTAAGGACCCTGTGGACGTGAAGTAATAACTCTGGCTGATCATGTAAAGGATTCAAAATTAAACAATAGTTCCATCAGAAAAAAAAATGCTGATTAAATTTGCTTTATAGTTATCTCTAGTGTAAGATAACGAAAACTATTTTATTGTCCATATTATTGTAGTTAAATTGTCATTAAAAAGCACAAACTAAAGGAGCAAAATCTTTGATATTCTTATGTATATAAATCTTAATGTGTATGTGTGTGTGATGTGTGTGTGTGTGTGTGTGTGATATTTCTAAGAATTCAAACTTATAACCTCAATTATTCAATTCCTACTATTAGCTCAACTCTCTATATATTTATTTATTTATCTTGTTGGAATTTTCAATCTTTAATAAAATACATTTTAAAGCTCTTAATTGAGCTGAAATTTTACATACATGATTATTTTGGATGACAATACAGAAATTTAATTACAATTAATAAAAATTAATTGATTAAAACTATTTATTCAAAGAATTGCAAATGCAGCGACATTGGCATCATATTTGGCGACTTAATGACCCTTTGGGCAAAGTTTGTGTCGCTATAGTAAAATTTTTCTTTGTTGATCTCATTAGAGGATTTGACTTAATTTTTTTTTATGTTACTTGTTTTTAGATATACTTAATATCATATATATACACATAATGTTCGAACATCAAGTGTAATTTTTTTTCCGATTTTTTTTTTCTGTGTCACTAATATACAACTTGAATTTTTAATTCGATGTAAACATTCAAATTTTAAAATAGGAGTATTTTTCCACAATCTTTACAATTAGTTCATTTTCTCCCTACATATATTGCTTATTTATGTACCCTGTTCAAATTTTCTATCGTTAATAAAACACTTTATTTTCTCTCATCTACTGAATTTCAAATAGATATTTTTTTAAACTTGTAGGGGTTGACACTTGATTTTGATGCGTTTTTTTCAAATATTAATTCATTGATTCAGTTTAATTAACTAAAATAAAAGTTTTCTTTGTTAACCTAAGTAGGAATTGACTTTAGTTTTTTTTATATATATATATATATATATATTACTTGTTTTTCATGTAAAATGCTTTTAAAATATTACAATTTACATTGACTTCATCCAAATATCTAAGCAACTTTTTCTTCTGTGGAATATGTTAAATAAAGACTGGAAATTTAATTAATATTTATGCATTTATCAAATATGAATTATGCTTTTACAAATCATGAAAAGTAACCCTTTAAAGAATTTTATCTAAGTCAAACTCTTATCTTTAAATTGATTTTCAGTATTTACTAAATATCTTAGAAAACTCAAAACTAAACGTTTCACTTATGAATAATAATTTAGCGCAATAATTAAAATTCATAACAATTTCGCGTAAAATTGAAACAATTCATACATTATATGAAATTGCAATTGTTTATTACATTACCCACTACCTTTTCGTTTTCAAAAAATAATGCTTGATATACTTAATATATGCAAACCTTAATTCCAATACAAGCTGAATTTCAGAAAACACCGCTTTAATTCAGGTAAATTTACAACTAATTTGTAATTGCAAATTTCTTTAGTTTTCATATTCAACTCAACCTTGAGAACACAAAACTGTAGAGTCACGCCATTATAGCAGCGCTTAAGTTGCATGCTACTGAAATGCTGAAGGCTTTCTGTATAAAATAATCTAAAAATAAATAATTCTCCCTCAACCTTTCGTGGATTTATTTCCTCTGAATTATATTTACAGATGCAGCATTTGGATCCTATGAGATTAAAGCGATACAAATGTTGGACTAGGGATGTTTTTGTTACCATTTCGAAACAGGAAAACGGGCATGCATTTGGTTGTTAATAAGAGAAAGCGGAGAAATTTCTCCCTGGATGGAGATTTAGGTTATTTTAGATTAGTCTTGAGGAAACATGGATTACAATTTATTGTTGAAATGCGGTATATATCACTGTGGGATAAGTTCGGGAATAAGTTAAATAGTTGTATACTGTATTGGTAATTACTATGGTAAGAAATAATGAAGAAATGTTCACATGTAAAATAATTACCGTAAAATACGGCGTATAACAAGCACTTTTAACACAAAAAATGTTATCGAAATTAACGGGTGCGTGTTATGCGCCGGGAAAAAAGATGAAAGCTTTAAAAATCAAAAAATAATCAAGCATAAAAAATTAGAGCTTTATATATATCGAAATATATTGTATATTTAAAAAATGTGGGGAATTTTTGATTTTAAATTTAGAAGTATTATTTTTCTAATTCTATTATATCTAAAATTTTCCCCTTCATTCTCTGTATGTATATATATATATATATATATAATGATATATATATGTAAGGATAATTAAATTAGATTAAAAATTAAATTTTCAATCTAGCAATTAACTCATCTTTTTCTCATCACCTCTTCAAGTACAAAACTAATCACCCATTTATTTCTTCCGAACATATAGCCTAGCCAATAAACATGTCTAATTCCAGATCGTTATATTTAATAGTCCTATATGTCAGCATAAACTTTCAAGAGCACTCATAAACGTCACGATTGGTGTTTTAAAAGGGTTTAAAAATTTTTTAGGGGGGTTTTTTTTTTTTTCTCCCTCGTAGAAGAGATGTACTATTCAAAAGGGGGGTTTTAAAAACTGCTGTTTCTGACTTCAAATAGTCATATATATTATATATATATATATATATATATATATATATATATATTTTTATATATATATATATTTTTTTTTTTCAAATTGCAATCTTATAAAGTGCTTTTTAATCATACACTCAAATTTAAATACATTTTTTAAAAAATTTTCCGGTCAATTACTCTTGATGTTAATAATTTTTTCAAAATTAATTCATTAATTATATTAATTAATGAATAAATTGCAAGAAAAACAATAATAGTCGAACATCATATATAAAAAGATAAGTCGTTTTTTGTGTCACTGTAGCGCAATGGACTGCAGGATGGATTTTGAATCCAAAAGTAGTGGGTTCGAATCCTACCTGGGATGGCGTATTTTCTGAGAATGTGATTTTTGAATGAATAAATAGTAACAAACAAAAATAATAGTCCAGCACAATATATAGAAAATTGCAAGGGAAATCACTTTTTTGTTTCGCTCAATATTGTGATTCTGTCATATGTATATACATATATATATTAATTGTAGTTATTTAATAAAAAGTAACTAAAATGAAGTTTATCTGTTATTGACCTAAGTAGGAGTTGACTTAATTTTTATATATATATATTACTATAGAGAGAGAGAGAGAGAGAGAGAGAGTTTTGTGTGGTTTTAGTTTTACACAGCATTTCATAGTGCTACAAACTTTCATGCTATACGTCTACTATAAAATATATATACAGTGGGCCACAAAAGTGTTCGTACACTTGCAATTTCTTATAAAATTTAATATTTTCAACTAATAAAAATTAATATAATGTAATTGTAATTTTTTTATGATATATGCAACTTATTCTCTTAATGGAATGGCATAATTAATTTTTTTAAAAATAGTATATTTATTTTTTTTTAAAATTAATAATCAAAAAGCTTTTAAAAAATTACGCCACAAAAGTCTTCGTACACTTAACAAAAATCTCAACTTAGCTTTAAATATTGTATTTATTTCTTAATTTAGTACTTAGATATTTTTTAGTGTCCACAACAGCTTTTAAGCATCTTGGTATAGATTTAATCAGTTTTTTGTAATTTCTGCATCGTTTTTCCACCATTCTTCTGTGATTACAGTTTTTGCTTCACATTATGCGTTTATATGTCGTTTTCTTTCTTTTTTTTTACATCAAAATCTCACCAAATATGATCTACTGGGCTAAATACAGGGATTGAAGAGGTGTTTTCATAATTTGGGGACAATTATAGAGACAACAGTGGCGTACAATGAGAGCAGTGAACTTGGCATTATTACCCTGTTAAAAAATTAAGTAGTGTCCAATATCCAAATTTTGGGCAGATAACTTAAAATTTCTTTTTACAATAATTAAATAGAGCTCATGATTCATAATATCAACAAAAATACCAAATTACCTATATATATAATTTTGTGGCCGATTTACACCCCCACTCAAGAACACTTCTACCTCCATGTTTTATTAATCCAACTAGATTCTTGGAAATAAGTTTCAGAAAGTTCAAAATTGACAGTAAATTCATTGGGATGGCAGAAAATTCAACATTTTTGGTTCCGATGGGCCTATAATAGCTTGTAAATGAAAAAAATAAGGAGTTTAATCCCAGGAATTTATGTGGAACAAGAACACCTTCACCTAAAAACACGCCTTTTTAGTGAATTGAACTAAAAAGAGTAAATGAGAAAAAAACATGATTAACGAGAAAATTAATGTCATTGTGGTAAAGCGGGGTGTGTGTTTTGTGGTACATTTTTACACTAACTCAGCATTTCGGAATACAACTAGTATAAGAAATTATAACAATTAATATAGAGCCCCCATGCTTTTACACCAATGGCATTAGTTTTTCCATTAATCATTTTATTTTTATATAAAGAATTATTATTTTTTTTTACTGTTTAGTTCCATTCTCTATAAAAGCGTGTCTTTTTTTTTAAACTTTAATTTTTGATGTTTTTAGTTCGATCTACAATAAAAGCGTGTATGTTTTAAGTTTTTCAAACAGTCAAAATTATTCGTTGTCGAATTTATCCTTGAGTTTGATATTTGGATCTGGAATTGTGTGCGTGGTTGATGATATTAGTCTTGCTCTTCAATGGGTATTAATTAACGGGCCTGAAGGGTATTTATTTTCTCCGGTTACGGGGCCTCGAATGAGTCCCATATCATTATATTTCAAAGATTCCGTCTCTATAGATATAGGTCAATCTAGCAAAAGTGTCAAGAAGAAATGTTGAATGTGTCAATCGCATTATCACCTTTTAAATGTATTGCAAAAATGTTAATTCATGTCATCACTTCTAAACATATTGTTTATAAAAATAAAAAAAATATTTAGCAGTTAGAAAATAATTTTTATTTCAGGTGAAAGGCCCTTTTTTAAATTTTTTTATTTCCATTCTCAGAAATTTAAGACGAAGTTTATATTATGATTAGTAATTGCTGATGCTCCCAACCTGCCCTTTCTCACATAAATCACACTTTTATTTTGTTTGTTTTATTTGTATTAACCACTAAAACCTACACACTTTTAGGGTTGCATCTTAATCTTTTAATCGCTAAATCTGGAATTCGCCGCCAAATCTAAAAATGGCACATGGAATTAATCGCAAATCTGAAAATGTTATATGAAATGAGTCGCGAAATCTAGAAGTGGTTTAATGAACCGGTCGCGTCAAATCTGAAAATCTTTATTTCTGAAAATTATGACCAGGACGATGATTTAAAATTATTAAATTATTTTATTGTCATCGGTCCTTGAAACGTGTGCATACTTTCGAATTAATTTGACCTTTTAAAGTCGGTAAAAATTGAGTTCAAAGATTCCGTTACATACAAGGGAAACTTGTAAAAACGTGTTTAAAAAAATAACGTATTCTATCGGTCTATGCCTAAGGTGAATATTTCATACAGTACGGTTGCTTGTTTTATTGCCATTGGATTGCTAAAAAAATGGGGCATATATAAATACTATTAACACTCATTGACAAAAAAAAAATTGAGCATCAAGAAATAATTGTGGGATCGTAACTAAACTTGGCATGAAGGTACATGCCGAGGAGATATGCAAATGATTAGAAATGCAGCGTGATTGCACGTTATGTATATCCGGTAGAGGTCGTTTAACATAGTTCTTCGTGAAGTATAAAACAGATAACCAAAGCTTGTTTGAGTGTGCTGAATCGTTTGCAAAGCAGAGCTGATGTAGACATGCTCTTACGCCGTTTTCGAAGACAATATGAGCGGCCTGAGTGGCTCGTTACTTAGGCCTCTCTGATTGTGTTGTGAGGAGGTGTTAGGATCAGTGGATCCGAGAGATGTCATTTACACGAAGATCAGGCTGAGGACGTCCTCTACAGTCTAGTCGTCGAGAAGACTGCCACATCATAAAAATGCACGCGTACAGCTAACTGTTCATCGACCTCCATCCAGGCACAGATAGCATCTTCAATAGGGGTCCCTGTGTGTCTTCTCGAACCATACGAAGGTGCCTGGCTCAAGGACATTTAGGATCGCGGCGCCCATTATGTGTGCTGCCCTTAACGCCCATCCATCGACACCTCGTTTGGAGTGGTGCCACGCACGAGGAAACTGGACTGCAGCAGAATGGAACCAAGTTGTCTTTAGTGACGACTCCAGATTCAATCTCAACAGTGATGACAATCGTGTTCGTGCGTGGAAATCTCGTGGTGAACCCCTAAATCCGGCATTTTCTCTACAGAGAGACACTGCTCCCACTATGTTATGGTATGTGTCATTGCTTACAATACACGGGCACCCCTACTATTAATCTGTCGCATCATTACAGCCCAGCGTTATGTCCATGACATCATCCAACCACATGTGCTCCACTCATGCATCGACTCCCGGGAACCATTTTTCAACAAGACAATGCTCGGCCTCACATGGCACAAGGGTGTAACAAGACTGCCTCCGCACTGTTACTACCCTTCATTGGCCTTCCCGATTGCTAGATTTGTCTCTAATCGAGCATATCTGGGATCATTTGGGATGCCAAGTTGGGAATCCCACGAGTTTGAACGAACTAAAGGCAAGGTTACAACAAATATGGAACGAAATGTCTCAAGACATCATACAAAACTTGTATGCCTAAATGCCTGATCGTATGGCATCGTGTATTTTTGCATGAGGAGGTTCAACAGGGTATTAAATCATCCGATCTTTTGCATTTTTTTCTGAAATAAATTATCCGTTTTTTTTTTTTTTTATTTTTTAATCATTTACTAATGTCAAAGTAGTCATCACGTATGTAAAATTTTCGTTTTATTTTGACGATTATTTTTGGTACGCTAATTTTTTGTCCATGAGTGTAATAATAGCATTTCTCTCTTGATTGAATTATTTTGACTTGTAATCGTAACAAAATACAATAATAAATTTAAGTTAATGCTTTTTAACCTCTTCAGGTAGCTACCGTATGCATCGGCCGTGCCCAATTAGTGCGTTACGTACTTCGGACGTATATACCCGTCCTTCTGAAATATATTATCTTCTTTGACGCCTATCAGTAAAACTAGGCTTTGGAATATAACAAAATGATCTTGATGGCGTTTTCAAATGATTTACTTTTTTCATAGAAAATTTTGCTAATTTGTGCTTTTTCTGCCCTCTATATACACCACCTACGCGCGCCTATGTGAAAAACAGTGGCATTGGGAAGTGAGTCTTGTAACTTTTAATCGGCAATAAAGGGGTGAAAGTATAGTAAATATAAATATATCAAAATATGTTTCTTTTTAATATATAAATTATATTTTTTATTTCATAATTCCCATAATAATATTTTCATCTTTTGAGTTTCAAATTCTTTCTATTCCTTTTCTTCTTATAAGCATTTTTTATAAGCAGCATGTCTGAATAAAATAAATGACCTCAACCTAAAGGCTGAAAAGACGGTTTACAAGAAAGGGCTAAATTCGTCTATCAATAATAATTAAAAGGTAAAATTTCTCTTGAAGACAGAGAGAGATCTCAATACCTAAATTCATCAAGTCATAAATTTGGCAACAAAATTAGTAATCGTTGACCAATTTAGAAATGTCCAGAATGATTTCTTGAAAAAATACGTAAAATAGCAACGAATGTCGTCTTTATATGAAGGCTTAACTTACTCAGTTATATATAATAATAGTTTAAAAGAAAGAGACTGCATCATTATTAACTGAATCAAATGCTATCATTATTGTCCAGAAAAATAAAATTATGGATTCGAGAAATTTAATTCTACAATATAGCTTTAAACTTAGTCATGAAATGTTGAAAATGTGACAGTTCAATAACAAGAAGCTCATTACAGTACTAATATTCAAGTAAGAAAGCATCTTATATTTTCTTTATTTACTCATTTTTACTTTTTCTGTGCCATTTTTCTGTGACTAGCTAATGCCATAAGTCAATGAAAAATAGTAGTTATAAAAGATGTGGTAATTGGAAAAAATGAAAAATAAATACATAAATAAAGTTAAAGAAAGTTTTTGGAATTGAATTATAAGAGAATTCCAAAAGCGAATATATATATATATATATATATATATATATTCAAGTTTTCTGATAGAACTTATAAAATATTTCACTTAAAGAATGTAGTATTAACTGTGTGTGTGTGTGTGATAACAGAAAAAGCAAAAAAAATTATTAAACAAAACAATTAATCCGTTTTTTAAAAGTACTTCAAAATTAACTAATAAAGTACAAGCAAAATTTAACATGTGCATTACAACCTAAAATAAAACTGTTAGAAGTTCACAAAATAGTTATTTCAACCGCTTTTTAATTAGAGTTATAGTTCCATATATTTTACGCAATATTTTTGTATTCTTATACATAAGAATTTATTTTCTAGTTTTGTGTTTATATATATTATTATGATGTTATACGTAATATTATTATAATTATTATTTTAATAAATTTTTAATTAATGAATGTATTTACTGTAAAATTTAATTATCAACATTTAATTATCTTGTAAAATTGTATGTGTGTATATATACATTCGACTCTTGCTAATTCGAAGTATATGCTCAGCCCCTAGAGAAACTCTTGGTATTTCGAACTAAAACAATACGTTTTGGTACACTCAGTATTTTGAAGTAAAATATGCGACTGGTTAGACTACAACACCCGAAATTTGCAAGCTACCTTATATAACTCTCGACAATTCGAGCACTCACTAACATACACAGTCCTGTAGCATACAGGTTGGAACTTGCATGTTTTGTGTTGTATTTTCTGTGCGACTTCCCCCTATACCGTAGTCCATTTTATTACCATCTGTCTGACATCCCTTCTTTGTGGTTTCTAAGGTAAAAAGACACTAGCATTATTTTCCTTCTTCAAGTGGACAATAGAGCGGTCGCAACTGTTGTCAGCCGTCCATCTCTTTCATTTAACATGTGGCCTTGCTACACATTTGTTCAGAAAGGATGGTTAACCATTGTGATAAGGTATGATCAGGATATTGTATTTTGCATCGGAGTGACAAGACGATTTATGACTTATCTGTGTGACTTATACCATGAACACCAATTAGGGCATGGGTCAGACTGAACCCTACCTGAAGAAGGTAATAACATATTTTTTCGTCAAAAGAGATTCATTATGTACAGTATGTATTCTTATAATAATTGTGTGTAATACATAAATTTATTCTTTTAAAACAAGATTTCTGTATAATAGTTATATTGTAAAATATGTACTTTCTAAAAATACTTTAAAATAGTTTTATATTCTGTAAAAATGGTATTTTATTATATAGTTTAAAATTTAATTTGTTTAGAATTTTTTTTCTTTTTATATTTTTGAGAGATTTTTCCTACCATTTTGATAATTCGATTTCTTGATAATTCGGAATTCTTCATTGGGCCCACACACAATTTTGAATTATCAAGAGTTGACTGTATATATGTATATATAATCACCACGTATATTGTTTTAAGTTTGATTACTAATGTATGAATTATATATAATTCTATAAATTGCATTAAGGGATATAATAATGTTTTTGCGAAACATTTCTTTCAATGAGAAAGCCAGGCATTTCATTATAAGATTAATTGATTTACATTTTCACAAAACAATAAAGAACAATAATGACGGGAAAATTAATTTTATATAAATGGATCCTGATAAACTTTGATTTAAAATTATTTCACTAAATAAAAGGAATTTCTCTTCCCAGTGAGGCCAGCAATAACGGAAAATATACAGCCTGTATTGCAATAATTTTATTTAAATGGCCGTTTCATATAATGTAAATAGCCCTCTTTTAACTATCATATCATCATATTAATCAAATATTCATTTTAGATTTCACTATACGCATTATTACGCTGTTTACTCTTATTCATCTTACACAGTCTTTTTTTTTCCTCGTAAAATTAAGGCATTGATTCCATCCATATACTCAAACTAGCTTTTTAGTCATAGCTAAAATAATTCATCTTCCTTATGGTTTTTATTTTATATTTATTTTATTATATTTTCCTAAATTGAAAATTTAAATACATTTGTACATTTTTTTTGTTTTGTCTCTGTTGTTGTGTTGTTTATTCCTCAATTTGACAGAAACACTTGCTTGAAGGACTCCAAATTAAATTGGTTTAATGTAGATTATTTTTCGAGATACCTGTTACGTACAATTAAATAGTTGTAATGGTTATAAGAATAGCGTAGTAGTTTATTTGTACTAGTATTTCAGTGCAAGTTTTAAAGTTTTACTAATGTAAAAGCATCAAGTCTCATATTATATACACTATATATTTTTAAGCAAATAAGAGGGAAATGTATTTGAATTGAAAACTTTATATGCTATATTATATTTTGCCATTTTCCTGCATTTCCAAAGGAATGCTTATTATCTTACATTTAACAATAAATATGTACATATATCTTTCCTCTTCTCAATGGCTTCAAGTTTACGTGATATACATTTTTGTATTTAATAGTATGTTTTAAATTTCAATCCAATTTATGATTATACATCAATTATTTGTTCAATTTTAGCCAAGGAAATGCAGTAAAATATGTTGAAGAATTAGATATAAAACTGATTCCAAGTTTATTGTATCATTTAAGAAATTGCTAAAATCTTTAGTGTGTGTAAATTATAAAAAAACGAAACGCAATTTTTTTTGGGGTATGTATTTATTACATACACTTAACACAAATAATTACACTATGAAAAATAAATACATATATAAATATGTACTTAAAAATATATAAAACACAAATAAAACAAAAACATAAAAGTCAAACAAAAAATAACATAAAATACAAACATAAAAAAACATAAAATACAAACATAAAAAAACATAAAATACAAGCATAAAAAAACATAAAATACAAACATGAAAAAAACAGAAGAAGTATTTAAGAATTATTAAGTAAGTCTTAAGAAGTATTTTTGCTTTACAAATCCTGCTTGTATGGGTGTGGCTCACTAGGCTTCGGGAGACGAAATTTTTTCTTGTGATTTGATTATTCGATGTTTCCAGTTTTCACTCACACAGGAAGTTCAAATTTCAACATAAACGAGTTTTGATCCAGAATTTTGAGCCAAAGGCATTTGGTAACTTAATTTTTATTTATGTCTGCATCTCTTCTCTGAGTCCTTTGGAAACATTTTCTTCGTCTGCTTCTGCTGTAAATTTTGGTATAATTGGTAAATTTTCGTTTAATTTCGAATGTATGGATACAATTTGGGATTATCTAACTTTTTATTGTTTTGGTATCTGTAGTCTATTTTGAACATTCTGCTGATTTATTTCCTATTCTTAGCAATTCTTCCTGTATCATGATCTGTCTTAATATATCTAAACTTGATGTATGTTTTCCTTGCTTTTTGAATTTTCTGTCCTGTGAGCAGTGACCCCTTGTGCTTCTGGATCCGAGTCACCTGATAACTGTCCTTGAATGTTGTTGTTTTGGAATGCATCGAACAGTAAAAGAAGTGGCGGCATGAATATAATGTCCCAGCAACTGAAAAATAAAAATCGGATGCAAAAAGACACCCAATCAAGAAGGATCATTTTGTTCAAATTGTCTTGGTTCATTTTCGGAAGGGGAACGATTATTTAAAAAAAGTTAGAAGCAATATTAAAAAAATAATGATTTTGAAGAAAAAGCTAGAAATTTTTAAATCAGAACCAAATAATTAGCGTTAGTCGATCAGATATTTAAGGAAATAATTTTGAATGTTATCGGCGATGAAACAGATGGAAATTTAAATAAATGGAATATATCCGTTGATTGAAAAAAAAGAATCTTAAAGATAAAATTGGATATTGGCGTTGATCGAAGAGTATAAGTATGAAAGAATAAGTCAAACTGTAATATGAATAACAGCGGGACAAAATACCAAGCCTACAATTCAAATGTAATTTACATTCTGAACTTTAATAGTTGTTGGAAGCGAAACAGTGCTCCGTTTTAAACAATACCGAGACACAATAAAAGCTGCGTTTGAAAGGTTTGACTGTTGTTTCTTAAAACTCTCTTTTGAATTAGTAACGATGTATTATTTATTAATTTTCTATTAAATAAAAATGGGGTAGGCGAATAAATGAGCGACAGTGATTTAATTTTATCTCATAATCTTGTAGTTCGCCATTGAGAATGGCTTTTGTTACACACAGGCCATGGGTTACTGATCACTGAACTATATCTTTAATTTTTTTTTCTCTTGTTATAAATGAGTTGGTGTTATGAAAAACATGACATCACCAAAATGTCGTAAATTTACAAAATACAGATAACTGTATTGGTGTTCAGTATACGCAATCATGCAGCGATAGCTGAGTGATTATAGGCGAGGACTCATAGCTGGGTTTGTCGAGAATTGCTTCTGGTACCTAGGCCATAGTTTACTAAACATTGAACTATACATTTATTTTTTTTTAATTATTTTTTTTCATAAATGAGACAGTAATACATGGCATTACCAAACTATTGTAACTGTTCAAATAGCCGATAACTCATCGCTATCGTTGTAGAGTCGTGAGGTGGAATTCTGGAGTAAATTGTTTTATGTTCTTAAATGCCATCGGAACATATTAGTTTCACGCTGCTGTTTTGAAGAAGTTATGAGAGACCAAGTTTAAAAATTAAGAGGTCCGTTGCCCAACTTCAAAATTCGACTTTAGTAATAAATCAAATCAATTTAAGTAATTAGATGGATAGGAGATGGAATTATTGGAAAGAAAATCACACAGTTGTTTATAGTTATGATAAAAACAAGCACATATTCGGCACTGCTTTTATTTTGAGTAAACGTCTGAAACCAGTTTTAATTGATTTTGTGACAAAATCACCTAGGCTATGCAAAATAAGGATAAGAGAGAAATGTTTTTCAATTCCTACTATTTGCTCACACTCTCTCTATATAATTTTTTATTTATCTTGGTGGAATTTTCAATCGTTAACAAAATACATTTTAAAGCGCTTCATTGTGCTGAAGTTTAATATACGTGATTATTTTGGATGACAATACAATAATTTAAATATAATTAATAAAAATTAATTGATTAAAACTAATTATTTAAAGAAGTAGAAATATAGCCACGTTGGCATAATTTTTGGTGACTTAACGACCCTTTTGGCGACTTGTGTCAAAACTTGAAAAGGTTTTTATCTCACATTTGAAAGCATGCAGTTGAACTGAAATTTTATATACGATTGTTTTGGATGAAAATACGATACTTTAATGATAATTAATAAAAATTAATTACCACTTAATGTTGCGATTCTGTCATATGTATATACATATTTACATTAATTGTAACTATTTGATAAAATGTCGCTAACGTAAAATTTTACTTTATTGATCTAAGTAGGAATTGACTTTTTTTTATATATATATTACTTGTTTAATTACAGTTTTATTAACATCCACGCTCCAACTGATGTGTAAAAATACCTCTTTTATGAGGAACTACATGAACTTTATGCATCATGTCCAAAAAACGATGTTAAAATTATACTGGGGGATGCAAATGTGAAAATTGGTAAGGAGAAGGAATTTAGGCAAATTGTTTGGAAAAGTAGTCTTCATGATTTCTCAAATGATAATGAAAAACGGCTAATTGATTTTGCAGCTGATCATAATGTGGTCGTACGAAGTACAATGTTCTGTAACGTCGTGAGTAGATAACAAACAAAAATCTGTCACAGCCTATTTTTAAATTAAAAAGGTTTATTGATTTGCTCCTCAGATTACTATAAATGAAACAATCAAGTCCAATTTATACGCCAAGCCGGCACATTCAGTCTATATCACGGGAGATCAATCCTTTGTCCGATTGGACAAATCTCTATTAACCATGGATTCCAGTCTTTCAACGCCACCAGCGTTCAGGGTCTCTAATCTATTTCGGCTCCAATCTCTATCCTCTACCATCCAAGTCTCTTTTTTCAGGGCTCTCCTCTCGTCTCCTAAAAAAACATTTTTAAACAACATGGCGGGTACACACCACGTCCCTTGCCCCTTCTCACTGGCAGGCCATAAAAGTCTGCCCTCATCCTCCCCAGTCCTATTCTTGCGGAACACACAAATACACTCCTGGACCGTCTTCAAACTAGGGACGCCATGATTTTTGTCCAACGTCTGGACACACTTGTCCATTACATTACCTTTGTTCTATAAAACCATTCTCTCGACAGCGGCCGAGGCGACAGGATTCTTTTTATACAGGCTTCGCCTATTGTCAAAGGGGTTTCCGACTCTTCTTTGACCATTATGACTGCCAGTCTCGGAGTCGGCGCTTCCCCAAAGTCAAACAATAATCAATGACCCCACGACCTCGTGCACCTGGTCACTTAAACATCTGGTCTGAGTCATAAAACTTGGTGTGAATAGAAAGGTGGGGTTCGCACCAAGTGAAGTCGTTACAGTTCCAACATAAAAATATTCATAAAATTTTTTGGAGATCTCCTGATGGAAACGCGTGCAACCAAATTGACCATCTTATGGCTGACTCTAGACAAAAGTTAGATATATTGGATGTAAGAAATCGTGGAGCTAACCTGGTTTCAGATCATTTTCTAGTTATGACAAGGGTTAGAGCAAGAATTTCTAATTTCCGAAAGAGTCATGGAAAATTTTTGGAAAAATTTAACTGCGGACAGTTTAAAGATAAGGCATTGAAGCAAAAATTCCAGGAACAGCTTGAAAATAAATTAAGGAAATTAACAACATTTTTATTGATGAGGATAGTATATACAAAAATTGGAATATACTAAAGGAAACAACCATCGAAACAGGTAACCAAGTTGGAGAAAATGTGAGTAGAAAAGACTGTTTTGACAATGATTGTTTCATGGCTACAAAGAAAAAGAATGAGGCATATAGTAAAATGCTGAGTAAGAGACATTAAAAAAACTCAGTGATCACATACAATGATGCAAGAAAAGAGGAGAAAAGATTTCATAGGGGGAAAGGGGGTGGGGAAAGGATATTTTTCGAGGTTTTTTTTAAAAAAATATTGAACATTTTAGGGGATTCAACGAAAGCAGGCCTTTCTTTCGAGAAATAAACCTTGGGCGCAAAGAATTTAAGCCAATAATCACCTCTTGTCGTAATAGGGAAGAAATTATTTTGAATGATATAACTGAAGTGTTAAGGAGATAGAAAAAACATTTTGACAACCTACTTAGCATTGATAATGGTATCTATAAAGCATGGGAAATCAGAGCCAACGTGTAGTTAACCACCATCATTGAAGGAATTCATTGAAGCCATAAATAATCCAAAAGACAAAAAGACACTCGGCTCTGACACTATTTCATCTGAGGTACTTAAAAACGGAGGAAAAGAAACTTCTAAGAAAGTTTACGGATAAATTCAAACAATTTGTGGGCCGCGGTAGCCGAGTGGTATAAGTATCGGATCGTGGCTTGCCTTGTCACGAGTTCGAGCCCAGTACCACTAAAGACCTGCCGTGTAGGGCAGCGATGCACGTTAAATCTGTCGAGAGCTGAAACGTCCTCCCGTTGGTGTGGTGTGGTAGTTAGGAGAGGGGGTGCCAGCTCCGGTGTCGTCCACGTCACTTAACCATGGTTCAAAATTACGTGGTCCGTCGCCAAAAGCCCTCGTGTAGCTGAACAGTGTGACGTTAATATTCAATCAATCAAACAATTTGCGAAAAGGAAGTAATCCATAAGGAATGAAATATTAGTACATCTTTGTGATACATAAAAAATGAGATATACTCGAGTGTTCAAATTATAGAGGAACCAGTCTGCTCTGTACAAGTTATAGGGTATTCTCAAATACTCTATTTTAGGTATCCGACTACGTTCGGAACCGTGATTTTAAAAAAGGGCATAAATGTATAGTGTTCATGATATTTAGTGTCACTCAGATTAGAATACTTGCATAAAATTGTTTTAAGGACATTTTGACAAAAAAATTATTTAAATACAATATTTTGGCAAAAAATTAACTTAGAATAATATTTTTTTCAAAATGTTCTCCTTTTGTGAAAAATGCTTCTACTATAATAATATTTTGCCTATATATAGCTCAGACCGCTCTACAGAGGCTCAACTAGAATTTTTGAAAAATTCACTTTATTTTCAGAGTTACCACACATTGAAATAATTATTGGCGTTTTTTTCTTAAAATTGCTCCCCTTTGTTGTCGTAAAATATGAATAAATCCACTTCTAAGTTATATATTTCATACATTCTAGTTGAGACTCTGTAGAGAGGTCTGAGCTATATGCAGGCAAAATATTATTATAACCGAAGCATTTTTCACAAAAGGAGAACATTTTGAAAAAAGATTATTCTAAGTTAATTTTTTGCCAAAATATTGTATTTAAATATTTTTTTTTTGTCAAAATGTCCTTAAAACAATTTTATACATGTATTCTAATCTAAGTGAAACTTAATATCATGAAAATTATCCATTTATGCTCTTTTGCAAAATCACGGTTCCGAACGTAGTCGGATACATTAACAGACTTTCTTCACTAGTGGAAAATACAGTTGGAAACTACCAAAATAAATTTTGGAAAGGAAGCTCCACTACAGAGCAGATATTCAACATTCGTCAGGTTTTGGAGAAAACAAAGGAATTTGGAATTGACAGGCATCACATCTTTATTGATTTTAAAATCGCTTATGATAGCATCAACAGATACTCTTTTAGTGCAGCCATGAAATAATTTTAAATTCTGACAAATCATTAAGATCAGCCAGTAGGCTAAAAACCTTTGGAAAATAGATTTTGAGTTTTTGGTATTTCTAAAATCTCCAAATCAGGACATTTCCAGAGATATAACATATAATTCATTATATAAATTAGAGGTATTTTAAAATGATTTTTAAAAAATAATCAGCTGATGAACCACACCCATTTTGACAGATAGAAATGTAAACATTGTCTTTTTAAATCTGGGGAAAGGTTGCAAAGTCTCTATTTATTTTTTTTTCACATGCAATTAAATTTTAGATAACTGTATAATAACTGCAAGTTTAACTGTGTTAGATATGCTAAAAATTTTTGGAGCCCAATTTGGAAACGTGGTTTTAGTAATTTCAATGTTACATTTAATATTTAGTGATTTTACCAAAACTTAAGCCTGTTCTTTATTTTAAATTTAGTTTTAATTCTTATTATTACAGATTATTCAAGTTCGCTAAGGCTTAGTAAGGAGTTAAAAATATTTTTAAATATTTGAATTAGAACTATGTGCTAATTTAAGAATTCTGCATAAAAATATGCATTCAAAACTAGTGTTTTAAATCTTACAATTACTTACTTTGAAAAGGTAAGATTTTTTTTAAAAAAAAATTACAGTTTTCTAAAATATATTTTTAAAATTGTGTAAATTTACTGTATATATGTACTCTATGTAGGCAATTGTGTATACTGAAGTGACATTTTTGAAATATTTTTGAAAAATTCAAATAGAAAGCAGTTATAAGAAAAAATGGCAATTTTCTATAAATTCATAAAAAATTATCTTCGGTGAACTGAAAGTTTGTCTTTGAAAAAACTAATTATTATATTTAAAAAAATCACTTCTGTAAAATTACAAATGTCTAATCAATATACAACAAATTAATGAGTCTTTATATTTAATGGTTTCTGAGAAAAAGGTATGAGACGATACATTAAATGTGATGTTTGTTGTCTTTGCGAGAAGATTGTTACATATATAAAAATACGTAAATTTCATGTTTAAATACATAAAAAGAGTTTTATTTTGGCTCTTTTAGACATCATTTGTCTATTTTAGAGTAACTTTTGAAGTTTAAAACTTAGAAACTATCTGTAACAATAAAACCTAATGATAACTTTACAAAAACCCACCGAAAGCTTTCAAAAACTCGTATAATCATGTATTTTTAAACACCATCTCAAATTCATACCCAAACTATATTGATACATTTTAACATTATATTTATAATGCTTTATGATTAAATTTGATATTTGTAATGCATGAAAACTACAAATTCTACAACAATTGATACAGAATTGAGAAAATTGATGTAATACTAGAAAATATCTCGTTGAAAAAGCTGAAAAGTGCTATTCTGGGTAATTTAAGACTTCTTGCTTGCTATTTTATGTAAAAAAATTGTAAAGAAGCTAATATTTAATAAAATGGGACAAATATACATGTTGTAATTCATAATTTTTGTGATGATGTTACACTTTATAGTAAAAATACAATTTTCACAAAAATGATGTTTTTAAAACTGCTTGCATCATTTTCTCAGAATATAATGTATGAATGCATATGAAATTCTTTCCTCATATTACTGATATGTAACTGTATATATTTATGTGAGTGTTTTGGAGATTTTCTCAAAATATTTTAATGGAGTTCATATATCGTGACAAAAGATGTCATTTTTTTTTCAAATTCATAGTAATATTTTTATGTTATATGTTTTTGAGAAAACTAAACAATTTATTTTAATTATTTCACTTAATTGCAAATATAAATGTGTATTTATTGGTCAGACAAGTTTTTCAGCTTTATAATTCAAGGGTTTTTCAATAATAGGTAACTAATTATAACTAAGATGTGTAATGCATTTTGACGTTGTTATAAGCTTGTTACATGTATAAAAATACACAAATTCTATGTTTAAAAACATAAAAACAGTTTTGTTTTTGACTTTTTTAGAAATCTATTGTACAGTTTAGAGAAAATTTTGAATTTTGAAACTTTAAGAAATTGTGTTTGCATGGGAACATATACAAATCCATAATAAAACCTTTCGCAATGTCGTAAAACCACGTATTCTCAAAGCATTACTTTTACATATTGATACATGTTTACATCATATTGTGAGGGGCTCACACGTCTTTTTTTTAACATAACCTCTGGGTTCTTTGGTGGCCAAGATTAATGGCAACTCTTTTCCAACCAAAACCCAAGAAGCGAAATGTGAACAAGAGATAGAAATAAGATAGCTTTTAAAAGAAAAGAAGTTTCAGTAAGTGGAATAGCAATTTGGGGAATGTTATGTATGAAACAGGCTAGAGGGAATTGACAGCCTATCGTGAAGTTACGTGGAAAAATCAGCCATTAATACAAGGTGCATACCATTGCACGCGCGCCCAGGCGTTTCCATATAAAGATCGAATCTAAGTTTGGATTAAGATAGGACTGATTATTTGATATTAGGACTTGTAATATTATTTAAAGCAAGAGTAGGCGGAAAATAATTATAACTTAGAGAAAGTGATCTAAATTCCGCGATTCTCGGTTTAACTATCCTTGAGTGCTTGCTCATTATAGATTCTCGCTAATTTAAATTTATCTAAATTGTTAGACATTTAAGTTCTATTCTTAATAAAGACATATTAAGTATTAAAAAGGTTTATTCCTTTTGCAAATCCTACACTTCTAGCTCACTCTGACAATCAAAGATACAGTCACCAAAGGGGGGCGGTATCAAAATATTTATGATGTTTCATGGTTAGATTTGATATTTATAATACATCAAAGCTAAAAATTATTCACAGATTGATACAGAATTTGAGAAAATTGATGGAAATGTTAAAAAACAAACTCGTTAAGCAAAACCTCAAAAATATTATACATGTTTTTTATGAACATTTTAAAACTTGTCTGTTTCCTATTTTATGCTAAAAAATTAAGAAGGTACTAATGTTTAGTAAAATAGGGCAAATACATGTTGTAATTCATTATTTTTGTGATAAAGTGCCTTTTTAAATTAAAAATGCAATTTTCTCAAAATGATTGTTTTCAAACTGCGTTTACCTTTTTCGCAGAATATACAGAATGATTGTACATGCAATTTTTACTGCACATAAATAATATGTAACTATATATAATAGAGCTATTTTTTTGGAGATTTTCCCAAAATATTTTCGTGAAAAGCATTTATCGTAAAAAAATGACAATTTTCAAAAATTTCATGGGGATACTTTTACGTTGAATTTGTTTGAAAAAAGTAAACAATAAATTTGAAACATTTTAACCACAATATAAATAAAAAAGCCTAATTAATATACAGACAAAAATTTGGAGTTTTTATGTTTAACAGTTTCTGAGAAACAGTAACTTAGAAAAGTTCAATTTAATAATGTCGGTATAAGGGGTACCGACTAGCCTTAATCAAGCATGTTATTTGCAGAAAAAAAAAGGAGCATACGTGTTTATTAAAATTTGGCATGTTATCTTCATCATTATACCACTTTCACATTCTTAATCAAACTTTCAACATTTATTTGGACATAAAAGACCCAAAGATGAGCTCTGCAATATGAAATTGTGTGTTCTGAACGAGTATTCAAATTATATAAACATTCAAGTGACACAAGTATAAAGGTTTATTATTACAATATCTCTCAGATCATGTTACAGAGAATGTCAAAGAAAGAAGATAAAAGCGACTAGAAACGAGTTTTGGAGAAAAGAAAATATGTAAAATCTTATGACATTTCTCCGCTATAGTAGTGGAATAAAATAGCTGTATTGTTTTTATCCCAAATGTTTTCTTTCCTTAATTTTACAACAATATATGCAAGTTTCCTTTTAAAAAAAAATTACGCCCGCCAACGTCCTCTCGGACATAAAGCATCTGGCAGTCCAATATCAAGCAGATGTTGCCCTAGCAGGAGGGATAACTCCACAGTTGACTTGCGAGGGAACATAAAGTAGAGCGGGGCAATCGAATAGATGGTGCCCAGCCATTGGCATGAATTTACAGAGTGGGCAGAGTTGTGAATCAGCCAGGTCCAGCTTAAGCAGGAGGGCTTGCAGATAATCATCTCCGGTGATGACTCTGAAACATGCCACACCCTCCATTCTAGGTAGGATAGAAAGCTGAGCACGTCTTTAGCCATCGAGCAGACGAGACCAAGTTTACCAACAGCCAGCTCTGTAATCGTGGATATTCTTTTCAGTCAAAATTTGCCGCTGAGAAGTCCCTTGGTGTTTCGAAGAGGCATTGGAAGGTAATGTGGATGCAGAGTTGAAGACTCTTTGGCCAACTAGTCGGCTTGCTTATTTCCATGAAGGCTGAAATAGAATGGGATCCATTGAAGAACGACCTCTTTTCCGGTATGAGTTAATAAGTAGTTTTCACATGAACTCATCTATTTTTGATGGGAATAGATTGAAGCCAGATACGGTCTTAATTGCGGCCTGAGAATCTATGAATATTACAATATTTAGGTCAGGAGTATCAATAATAACTTTAAAAGCCATAAATATTACAAATATCTCAGCATAAAAATTTTCTGACCTGGCACTAAAAGATTCTATAAGATTAAAAGAGCTTGAGAAAGCACCAGCTCTCTCTCCAGGCCTACCAAAGTAAGTTGTTTTAGAGCCATCAATAAATACATGTAACCAGTCTAGATCTGGATATTAGCCAGTGCTGAAGACCTTAACTCAACCAGATGGGAATTATTCTTATGAACAGGCAGGATCAAATCCAGTTTATCAGAAGCATATCTCAAATGACCTGGGAATGTAGACGTTTTAAAAAGGAATTATTTCCTGAAACTAAATATACACACACAGCTGTTCTATAAATTATGGATTATGTAAGTTTTTACTATTCAATTTTTTTAAATAATTGGATATTTATAAAAATACATTTTATTTTCCTAGCTTGAGTTCTTGTTTTAAATATATTAAAACCAATCATGCGTTTTTATTTCATTTAAAATAATAAATTAACTTTATTAATGAATTCATTTGATATTTTCCCTACAAGTTTTAAGAAATAAATTGAAGAAAAAATATACGGAATACTTACTTGTTTAGTTAATTTAAAATACTTATATAAGAAATTTTAATATACATATGAAATAAAAAGGTAAGTTTACTGCCCACATGTAAATAATACGTATCTTACAATTTCTCTAACTTTTTTACTTAAAAATATATCTAGTTATCTATATAATTATAAATATCTATCATAATATTAACTAAAGAGGCTTCGTTTTTAAGGTATCCGAATGCATTCGAAACCGAGATTTTGCAAAATCGTATAAATGGATAATATATAAGATATTTAGTGCCACTTAGATTCGAAAACGTATATAAAACTGTTTTAAGAATATTATTAAAATAAAAATAAATATTTAAGCACAATATTTTGATAAAAAATGAACGAAGAATGACCAATTTTCAAAACATATAATTTTATGAAAAAATGCTTCTATTATAATAATATTTTGCCTGCATATAGCTCAGACCTCTGTACAGAAGCTGAACTAGAATTTTTTTGAAATATACAACTTAGAAGTGGATTTATCCTTATTTTAATATAACAGAGGGGAGAAATTTAAGAAGAAAACGCCGATAGTTATTTCAATGGGTAGTAACTCTGAAATAATGTGAATTTTTCAAAATTCCTAATTCAGACTTTCATTCTGGTGAAGTCTTTACTTTAGATAAGTAAAGTATTATTAATA
Source organism: Trichonephila inaurata madagascariensis (assembly GCA_019973955.1). Classification (NCBI taxonomy): domain Eukaryota; kingdom Metazoa; phylum Arthropoda; class Arachnida; order Araneae; family Nephilidae; genus Trichonephila; species Trichonephila inaurata. Next base: position 204,593 of record BMAV01006712.1, read on the forward strand.
TAAAAGTATTTTTTATAAAAGAACGTTTTAAAAAAAATTATTCTAAGTTATCTTTTTGCAAAAAAATTGTGTTTAAATATTTTTTTTGTCATAATGTTCTTAAAATAATTTTATACATCTATTCTAATCTAAGTGACACTAAATACCATGAAAATTATATATTTATGCATTTATTTAAACGCACGTAGTCGAACATAGTCGTTACCTTAATATATATATGAAACGATTTCACTGAAATACAGATACTATTTATAGGTAGAATATATTAAATTGTTGCAGACAATGAAGGATTGAAGAGAATTCTTGGGGTTTTAGTTATTCATTTATTTTTATATTTAAAACAGATAAAACGCGTACACAAAACCGCAACAGAAATACACGTGATCTTAAGAACAGTATCCAAAACATTCTTTGTTCACTCCAATTATTTCATCTCTTACATTTTTTCACAAATAAAGTATTTAGAATCATATAATTTCCTGGTAAAAACTTTTGTAATTTGTCTGGGAATGAGTAAGATTTTATTTAAAGTCGCTCTACAATGTTTCACGAGGGCTGTTGTCCATAGATCTCTTTATATTGAACCACGGTTAAGTGACAAAGACTATACCTGAGCTGGCACCTCCAAACTCACACAGCACGCCATTGGGAGGATGTTTGAACCTCGACAGATTTAATGTGCAATGGCCTCTACACAGCGGGTTTTCAGCGGCACTAGGCACGAAACTATGACACGACAGCCACGAGTTTATGATATTGCCCTCTAGCTTACCGCGGTCACTGTATTTTGTCAGAATACAAGGATGATGCAATTTTGCAATATCTTGTTTTAAAAACGCAGCAAAACTTTTTCCGTGTGTCTTCGAAAGCAGAAAAACATTGCGAATAAAATAAAATCATTCGAGAGGAAATATGAGAAAATTATTGCACATACACATATATACACATACACCAATTCTTCTCAAACTTCCAATACTTGCGACCTAATATTCAATCATAATTTTCATCGCTCCCCCCTCCATTCAATAACATTGTATTGATTTCAAAAATGTGACACTTGGATGCTAAAGCTACAATACGACTTTAAACTCTTAAGTGCTCTCACTCAGCCAAAGCGTTAATTGCCCCCGACGTATATATACGTCTTTCCGAAATACGATCTTTTATGTTCGCTGATATTTAAAATTATTCCAAAGGCTTTGGAATGCAATAAAATTACCTTGACAGTGTTTGCGAAGGATTTACTGATTCCAGGGCAGTTGCTTATTTATTCCCTTTCTCTTAGCCCCAATACATCACATACGCGTGCATATGTGCAAAACGGTGGCATTGGGGAGCGAATTGCGTAACTTTTAATCGGCAGTTAAGAGATTAATTATAAACAATTATCAAAAGGTTATGAATATAATTGTTAATTTTTGCATATAATTTTATGGCAAATCCACAAACCCGTGGGATCACTATAAATTATTGAATTTATTCTTAACTTAGTACAGTTAAATTAAATATAGAATACATTGTGCAGTACTGATACATTTATAAGTGTATTATATCAGTATAAATGTTTTTCTAATTATGTCAGAATGCATTTTGTTTGCTTACTTTCAATAAATTAATATATTTTTTTAAATCTTTTGAATTCGATTTTTTAACATGCTCGCGCCCCCCTCCTACGGTCATCACGCCCCTCTAGGGGGCGCGCCCCACAGTTTGAGAAGCACTGACATACATAAAGTTCTTACAAAAGTCGAACAATCTTGTACATATATATTACCTTACGCATAATTTTTAATGAAGCAGTTAAAATTTTTCTGATGTAGTTTTAAAGTAATACACAAGAAACTGCTTCTAAAAATAGTATTGAAGGTGTATTTCTTTAATAAATTATCCGGAAAAAATATTTCGCTCGGTTATTCAACCTCAAGATAGCTTTATCGTTCTGAAATCCATAAATACACACAGCACATGCATTCGCATTTATACTTCGTATTTCAACTGTGATATCTCACTACAAAATTCGTAAACGACAGACCATTCCATGTTTATCAAACCAAAGAAAGAGAATAGTATTTCTTTCTACCTTAAAATTTGCTTGAAAATACTTTCTCAACAAAAAAAAATAATAAAAGAAAAAGAAAATATTGTGCCTAGCAAATATCCACCCCTCTAAAGACAAAAGGATAAGTTTGTAATATCTTGGGGAATATTTCTTCTCTCTGCGAAATAAATATATCTTGAAGCACTATCATTCTTTAAAGGGGAATGGACCGTTTCTATTTATTCAAAAAAAGCATGGGGTTTTTCTTTTTCTTTTCCCAAGTGTTCACATACATAAGAAACAAAATAATATTTTAGTATTTCCTGAGAAATTTAACGAAGTATATTGAGAGTTACCTGGAATCAAAATGTATGCGATCATTGTGTTAATTCAACTTTTATTGGAGACATTCCATTGATTTCCATAAATATCCGAGTAAGAAAAATTTATTCGTGCTAACAAGAAAATAATTTTGTTTTTAGTCATGCTTATGTGTACTTTAAAATCAAACATCTTGCTCTGTTTTTTAAACATAGATTTATTTTTTTTGCCCTTGTCTATTAGAAGAATAGCATATTACGCTATCCAACTACGTTCGAAACCGTGATTTAAAAAAAAAGCGCATGAATGGGTAATTTTCATGATATTTAGTGTCACAGATTAGAATACATGTATAAAATTGTTTTATAACGACATTTTTCAAAAAATATTTATTTAAATACAATATTTTGGCAAAAAATGAACTTAGAATAACCTTTTTTCAAAATGTTCTCCTTTTATAAAAAGTGATTCTAAAATAATAATATTTTGCTTGTATAAAATAAAGACCTCTCCGGAGACTCTGGACTATTTTTTTTGAAAAACTCACATTTTTTTCAGAGTTACAACCAATTGAAATAATTATCGGCGTTTTTTTTTTCTTAAAACTTCTCTCCTCTGTTGTCGTAAAACATGGATAAACCCACTTCTAAGTTATATATTTCAAAAACTCTAGTTGAGCCTCGGTACTGTGATCTGAGCTATATACAGGCAACATATTATTATAATAGATATATTTTTCACAAAAGGAGAATATTTTGAAAATGGGTCATTCTATGTTCATTTTTTGTCAAAATATTGTACTTAAATAATTTTTATTGCAATAATATTCTTAAAACATTTTTATATACATTTTTAAATCTAAGTGACACTAAGTATCATAAATATTATCCATTTATATACTTTTGCAAAATCCCGGTTACGAACGTAGTCGGATACCCTAAGTCAAAAAGGTATATATGTGTATGAAGTTATCTTCTATATATTAGGTAATTGTACCACGAATGGTGTGATATTTGGTCTATTTATTGTCGTTTAAGGGGATGGTGGACCTTCAAAATCTCAAAATTTAGTCAAAATTGCGATTTTTATTTTTTATACTAATAATATTCCATATATTTCACAGAATGATTCGGTCGAAGATTTTTTTCATTTTGATGAATAGTTACTGAGTTATGAGTGATCTATGAATTAAACATGGCGCTATCGAACATTTAAATGGGCGTGGCACCTGTCATTTGAACGTAAACAAGAACTATTGGAATTTAGTTTTTAGCATATGCTTAGCCTTACTTATTATTTTTTCATTACACATTTTATGAAGAAGGATGCGAATAGAAACTTCAACTTCTACTTCTGTATTGTTTGTTTACATCGTTTAGCGCGCTTGTTTCATACCTGTTATAACATAGCATATTTATTCGTTTTAGACGTAATATTTCTTTCAAAGTTTTCCTATTTTGGATTGAACACTCGACTACAATTTTCTTGATAAATTAATTTAATATTTGTACAATGCACAGAATCAGTTCTCGATATCATGTGCCAAAAGCAAGGCCATCAAAACGTAAAATGCAGGCTTTGCTAAAAGCAAAGAAGAGATGGGCCCCAGGACAATTAGAACTGGAGCATCCAAGTTTTCATGACAATGACCCTAATGCAACTTGTAATGCATCCTCTAATTATGTAAATAATGCAGAAGTAAATACTTGCACATTAAATTCTAGTGAATTGAATGCAGCAACAGAAAGAAAGCTGTCTCTTCTGTCACACACTTCTGTAGAACATTTGGCAAATGAACAAGATGATACAACTTATGTATTAGTTGATACAAACATATGGAAGAATTTACTGTCGACTGTTAAGTGCCCTAAATGTTATATGAAGGATTTAAATATCATAAAAACAACGCAGTTGGGTATGGCATCAAAACTAGTGTTGGTTTGCTCCAGTTGTGAGGCAGTGTTAAATTCATCATTTTCCAGTGCTCGTGTAAAAGAAAAAAAATTTTTTGACATTAACAAAAAAATGGTTTCGTCTTTTTTAAGACTTGGAAAAGGACACGCGGGATTGGAACTATTTGCATTAGTGACTGGTATGAATGCAATGGACAAAAAATCTTTTTCGAAGCACATTAAAATTTTGTCCGAAGAAAATAGTGAGATGAAACATCAGATCCTTGAAGTAGCAAGAAATATAGTTAGGAAGCAACATCTTGATTTAAATGATGAAGAGAAAAAGGAAACAGGTGTTTTAGACATTACTGTGTCATTTGATGGATCTTGGCAAAAGCGGGGCTATAAATCACTGTACGGGATAGGAGTTGTTATTGATTTATTGACAGGTTTAGTTATTGATTACGAAATCCTATCAAAGTATTGTACAGAATGTACTGCCGCAGCAAGAGACCTTTCGGGCGATAGTCCAGATTTTGCAGTTTGGTATGAAGGTCACAAATCTGAATGTCAAATAAATCATACAGGTTCCTCATCTAGTATGGAAATGGAAGCTGCTGCAATTTTGTAGCAAAGATTCATCAAAGAGTGTAATATGTGTTATACTTGTATATTGTCGGATGGAGATTCAAAAACATTCCAACATCTGATGTCGTTGAACATCTATGGAAAAGGTAAACCGATTAAAAAAGAGGAATGTATCAACCATATATCCAAGCGCCTAGGAACTGGTTTACGCAGCAAAGTGAAAGAGTGGCGAAGCAAAGGTGTTTGCATTGGTGGCAAAAAGGTTGGTAGCTTAAAAGAAACCACAATGGTTAAGCTAACTAATTTTTACAGAAAAGCCATTAAAAACAATTGCAAAGATGTCGAAAAAATGAAAAGTGCTATTTACGCCACACTTTATCATTGTTCCTCCACAGACGCCAAGCCAAAACACAACAAATGTCCTAATGGAAAACTTTCTTGGTGTTTTTTCAAAAGAGCTTTAGCAAATGGAGAATCCCCTGAAAGTCATTCAGTTATGAAGACAAAATTAACTGAGGAGGTTGTTGCAAAGATTCTTCCTGTGTATCAGCGATTAGCAAGCAACGAGATATTGTCTCGGTGTACTTCAGGTAAGAGTCAAAATGCAAATGAAAGTTTGCACAGTGTTATCTGGAGTCACTGCCCAAAAGAAAGTTTCCAATCAAAGAAAAGACTGGAAATATCTGTTGTAACAGCAGTTAGTCAATTCAATTTTGGATCTCTGTTTACCTTGAAACATGTACATCAGAATGCTTCATTACCCTCGATGCAAATCAGTGAAGTAAGAGATGAGCGTCGATTAAAGCAAAGCAGAAATAAAACTTTTCAAACAGCAAAAGATAAAAGAACTATGAAGCGTAAAATCTCAAATAAAATAGAAAACAAAAATATAAAATCTGAAGGATTGTCATACTGTGCTGGTCAATTTTAAGTGAATGTTTTGCCACGCTATATTTTTTGTATAAGTATCAGCTTTGCGGATGCATGTTACTTGAATTATTGAATATATAACTAAATATAATAAATTATTTAAATATTTTTTAGATTTTTGCTATAATAATCTCTTATATGTTTGATTTTCATATAAAGGTAAGTAATTATGTAAAATTTTGCTTTATTTTTTTATTTTACTCAAATAAATGTTTAAAATGCATTTTTCTCAGTTCATAAATTTTCTCTTTTCCTTATTACGTAAAATGCTCCTTGCGTTTCATATCATGTCGTATCTCATAGAAATTTTAACAAGTTATGAAAGATAATGTAATTCACAAAATTGTGCATTAGTTTTCAAAAAAATTTAACGGATCATATTTTACGTTGTTTTGAATACCTTGAATATGTGATAAGTGGTGAAATATTTCATATAGTAAAGAAAATTTATCTTTTTTTCATCAAATTTTATTCTGAAGTTAAAATCCATGCACAGATATATTTAGTTATAGTTCATATATATATAAAACAAAAATTATGTACTTATCTTAAAAATTGATGCGCAAGGAGCATTTTTAAAAAAGTTTAAACAATTAAATTTTTTTTTAAAAAAAAATCAAATTATAATTTTTTTTAAAAAAAAATATATTTAAATTGTGAAATATATAGATCATTTACTTAATTGATTCCAATTCCAGCTAATTAAGCTAACAATTTAAGAAATTAATTTCAAAGGTCCACCGTCCCCTTAACGATTGAGAAAAGAACATATTGTAACTTACTCAACAAATACTTATTTTATACATATATAAAATGGACAACGAGGAAAACACAACATAAATATCCGCGGTAAACGCAACGCGACATCGAAGACAAAACATTCATTGTTTTCTCTTGAGTTGACTATTATTTGAAACAAGTGTGTTGAATTTAAAAATTTTATCTCAACCCTCTGTAACAAAAACGAACAAACAAACAAAAACCGATCAGAATTTCTCCGATCCCCACAGAAATTGGTGAATATTAAGAATATACATAGAAAAACAAATGATTACAGTTTCCAAACAATTAAATGATTACTTCAGAGGTGTTTTTTTAATTGCTTAAAGTTCAATAAGGTGTTGGTCTTCCTCTGATATGGAGAAGAGCTGTAATCCGTCATTGAATAGACTGATGAAATTCCCAGATGGTGTCCTGCAGAATTTCGCCAAACAATCTTCAACTGTTGGGCTAAATCGTCAACAATCCTGGATGGCTGCATTCGCTTTTCCATAACTTTTCCAAACGTGCTCTATGGGAGAATCATCAGGTGACTTAACCAGCCGAGGATGTGCAGGGCAAGCTGCAAGACAATTCATAACATCAAGTGCCGCCCGGGCATCATCGTGTTGAAAAGTATATCCTGAATGTCGCAAATGGAACGCCAACACAACTGATCGTATGATGTCGTCAAAGAACTGATGTGCTCTCAGTGTGCAGGAAATGACTACCAAAGGGGTCCGGCTAAAATAAAGAGGCCATCCTAGACTAAAACACCATTTCGTAGGCCTATGTGGCATGCAATAGTCAGGGAAGGATACATACGGTACCCTGAAAGTCTGCAGACACGCTTGCGGTTGTCATCAAGACACAATAGGAAACGAGACTCACCACCCAAGACTGCACACTTCCATTCAGTGTAGTCCTACGTTAATCGAACCCGGTATTGCTGCATTTTTTTATGATGCATAAGCGTGAGCGTTAGTTCGAACTTTCTAAGTGGTCTGTGGACAGCCATTTTGGACAAATGTGGGTAGGCAATGTGGTGGAAAGTTAATAGCAATTCGATCCTGTGACACCTACGATGACAATCGTTCTGTTTTCCTGCTCTTTTGTATCTATCGGTCAACCACTGCCGTTCCACTACTGCTGATAGCATCATCTACTTGCAGCATACTTTCGATCCAGAAGTCGAACGATTCTTCGATTCGTCCAACCAACTTTATTCAATCCAATCAAATGACCTCTTTCACATTCTATTTTCTGCTCGCAATGTTCACGAAACTTTTAGTGAAACATTGATTCATCCGAAGTAAAATATCACAGTCGAACTGCAATAGAAATTTTGACCATCAGATAAAGAATCATTCTTTCTATCTGTGTAGTTCCGATGCACTGGATCTCCCTGTATTCATTTTTGGATATCAAGTCTTAATCATTTGCATGTTGAGTCTAAATGTAATTGCATAAGAAATTTCATTAGAATCGGGTAAATTCTACTTCGTACGGCGATTTTTTTGTTTGTTTTGTGATAGAAAGTATTTTTTTTCTCTTTATGTATCAGTTTTCTTAGAGATAAGAATTTAAAAAAACAAACAAAAAAAAAATTATACTCTAATTCGCTATAGTGGTTTGGAGAATTTTGAATGAAACAGCCCAATTTTAGATAAAATCAAGTAGCACAATAACTACAACAATAAAATCTAAAGCAGGAAAAATATCCTCCAAAGTATTGAGAAAAAAACCCTATTTTTTTCAAGTTAAGGAAACGCTATCAAAACATTAGCTAAGATAATGGTGTAATCAATGTTAAAGCAGTTTTAATGGTGTGCGGGTACAAATTGGAGATAGCATTAACTACAAAGGCAATTGATATGGTTAAAAGGACATAAAATTATATTTTTTCAAAGACTATCTTTCTTGATAAAAATAATTTTGAAGCTTAATGACAACATCAAGACGTAAGTTTTCTTTTTAAGAACAAAGTATGAAAAATAAGCAATAATAAATATTACGAGCTATTTTTTTTTTATCAAAACTCGCCAAAACATTATTATTTCTCTGCTGTGCAGTCGTTGTGACTTACAATTATCGTACATAATTACATTTGACATCTTACTTCGAAAAGAAAACAAACAGAAGATTAAATTTAAAAGTAAATTGGATGAAGATATTTGCCTTTGAAATTGGAAAGACTAACCATATTTCTGATAAAAATTTAGGAATTTTCTATGTAAAATGAAATGCACTTACTGAATAAGGCAAATAAAAGTTCTCTATAAACACATTTTGTAATCTGGAAATATATCGCTTATAAAGCAAAATAAATGTTGATAAATTTATTTAAATATATTAAAATTTTACTTCCTTAACATTTATTTCATACTAGCTGTACCCTGCCACGCGTTGCTGTGGCTCAGTCTGGATAAATGGAAAAGAAAAGAGCTTGTCCATAAAACCAATTGTGAATCGTATATTGAGCATAATTTTCTTAATGGGTAGTGTGGTTTTACTACAGAGATGGTGGTCTGAGAACTTAAAATTGATTTAAGTTTCAAAATATGAGGAAAAATTGGCTGCTTTCAAAACATTTAAATATTCAATTGAACAATAAAATGCATTGAAAATTCCAAAAATATATAAGAAAGAATCATAAGCAAAAATAAATTCGAATCATAAAAATATATAAGAAATAATAATTTACTAAAATAAATGCATATCACAAAAATAAAGAAGGAACAGCAAAAATTAAAGAAATGCAAATCACAAAAATAAATAAGAAATAATCTTAATAATAGATTAAATTCAAAAATTCTTAAAAAGTTTCATGCAGTTTATAAAATAGCAACAAACATAAAGAAATGATAAACAGCCCAAAACTGATAAAAACAAATTACATTAATTTAAATTGAAAAAAAAAATGTCTTTAGCTGTCAAAATACACACAAATTGGAAATAATTCTACCCTGGAGTCCTCAAGGGCAAAGGGTTAATTTTACCATGCTTCTGGGTAGACAGCATTCTTTGCTTTTCCAATTTCATGTTAGATATATAAATTGTCTGGTTTGCCTACTCTAGAACACGCAACATATAATTGTCTAGGAGAGAAGTAATCTGAATCTAAATCTAAACCACACACAATTCTAAAGATTGCTCCTGAGCTTTATTGATAGTGATTGCAAACACCAATCAAAATGGGAATTGTTATCTCTTAAACTGAAATATAATATTTGTTGGTCTCATAGGAATGTGTGTAATGAGGGCATCTTCACCATTGTAGGTTCAGTCAAAATTGTTGCCTCTATGATGTTGGTCATTAGTTTTTTTACTGCAAATCGCGTACCATTACACAACTTTTGCTGGTTAATATTTTGCCACATGATAACTGGCACACTAAATTTCAAATGCTGTATGTGGGGTGGCATTCTTTCAAAACATTTAAAGATTCAATCCGACAATGAAATGTATTGCAAATCACAAAAATATATAAGAAATAATCATAAACAAAAATTAGATAAAAATCTCAAAATTATATGAGAAATAATCGTAAGCAAAAATAAACGCAATTCATTAAAATACATAAGAAATAATCGTAATCCAAAATAAATGCATATTACAAAAATATATGTGAAATAATCAAAAGCAAAAAATATATAAATGCAAATCACAAAAATACATAGTCATAATCATAAATTAAATACATAAATAGGTTCATGTCGTTCAGAAAATAGTAGCAAACCAAAATGATTTTTTTCATGAAGAAGCTCTTGCATTTGAGAAGCAATACACCTTTTTACGCCAGTATAAATTCCGCAGCAAGCATCTAATTCATTCTTGCCATCACCAGTAAAACACATTTGTAAAAAATTATGTTGACCGTTTGGGAATGGCAGCAATGAGCCAAGTGTATGGTAAGTTTATCCTTTCACTGTGAAAGCTGGCATAAAATGCGTTGTTATAATTTCTGTTCCAAACGATATCATTAGGAAACAGGAATTATACTTCCTAATATTAGAAAGAAAATACTTTGGTTCTGCAGTATATCCAGCAAGTCAAGCTGTAATGGGCTCTGGTGATTCTCTAAGATGAGGCAGTTTAATTTTTCCAGCAACACAACACATTCCTTTTGTTTCTCTGCTAAATTTCAGAGCCTTGCAATAAGGACACACTACCGTCATTGTTCCAATAAGAACATGCTGTCTCAAACTATAATCTTCAGCTGAGTTGTACTGAAATGCAATGCGATTGTAAGGCTGATATGTTGTTTCTTAATGACGTCTTTCAGCCATTTGTAGCCTATTGTGTTCTCTTTGTTGAGAATGGAGTTCCTCTTGTGTTGCAGAACGTGACTGTCGTACTCGCAAATTTGCATCCATCCTTAAGTCAAGTTGCACGTTCCTCTGCTGAACAGAATGTATTTGACCAGATGGGGGACTAAATTGTAATTTGTAAACAAAATCACACACATAAATATCCCGTGGTAATACTCTATCCGAATGAATCCAAAACTACAAAACAAAAGTTTAGTTGTTAACAGGATAATCATTAAAAAAATGATTTATTCGAAAAATATTCCTAATTAAGTATTAACCCTCCAAGCGGTCTGCACGTAAAATCCCGTCATTCCAGAGATGCTTTTTCTGCAAGCAAGATTCCCAAAAGCGGTCGAGCCACATTCTTAAAAATACGGCTCAACCGCTTTTGAGAACCGCACCTAACGGCAAAAAAATACGTGAGTTGCATTTTCGAAGCATCTCCAGAATGGCAAGACTTTACGTGCAGACCGCTTAGAGGGTTAAAGAACAGAAAAATTGGATAGATATTCCAACCGATAAACATAACTATTGGGAAAATATGTAATAATCTTGGAAAAACTGCGTGTGAAGCATAAATTTCACACTTACTGAGAGGTGTGACATCATATGACGTCATAAAACCGGAAAATCACTTAAAAATGAAATTCTAAAAAATTTAGAAAAAATTATGAAATAATAAAAACAAAAAACCCCGTGCGGGTTCAAATGCAAAGTCATGTCAAAATTTCAGAGAAAATGGTCTAGTAGTTTCGGAGATTAACGGCTTTGAACAAACATTACATTTTTATTTATATCCATTCCTGATAAATTTATTAGGACTTCTTAAGCATAAAATTGAATTTAATAAGTAAAATGTGGGTATTGTTTAGGCATAATTTGAGGAATTGTTTTTCATACACAAAGTAATTTCCCAGTCATATACCTGGCTTTATATACACGTGTTTGTGATATTACGATCTTGATTTAAGGCATTTAATTATTAAGATATGGTTTCTGGTGATTCTGTTGACTCTACTGAGGAGAAATAATCTTGTTAATTAGAAGTCCACATTTATTAAGTTACGTAAAAAACATAACAAACATGTATAACAAGCAGGAACTTGAATAACGTTAAACACGTGGTTTACAGTATTTATTCTCTAGTGAGATCTCGTCTTTCTGTTAATTATGTTTAGCTGAAATCTATTAGAATCACATGGTTTCCATTAAAGGTCTTTCTCATTTGGCCAAATACACGGGTGATGCAAGATTGCATAATCCAGACTTAAACATCATAAAGTTTCAGTTTTGGGATATAAAGTTATGATTATAGTTCATGTTAGGTGGGTAAACTAAAAGTTAATTATCAGAAGTCTTGACGGGCTCAGAACAATTATAGATTAGCGCCCTTCGAGATAAGTTTAAGGGAATTGTTATATATACACTATATATAGTCTAATTCTCTTCAAATTCAAACGAGAGATGAACTCCAGCAATCAAAATCGAAAAACACATAGACAGTAAGGAAACACAGTGAAGGACACATGAGCAATCGAAATTTTAAAAATGGATGTTGCAGTATTATAAACATTGCTGACTGAGGACAGCTTATATATTAAATAATTTACATAAAAGTGAGATCAAACATGTTTTGTGGTCAGTCAACCTTCCCCCTTTATGTTAGTAACACTACCTATTGAAAATAATGGATAAAAATATCTAAATTCATTACAATATAGAGGTAATTTACCTAAAAATTGCACTTAAAAATTCAGAACCCTGAATGCAATAAACCAGTCATTGATAAATTCTGGACCCAAATGCAGATTCAAAGAATGTGAATGGCTCCAATGTAGCACTTAACAAAATTATTAAAAGAACAAAAATAAAAATTAAAAAGAGAGTTTACAAACTACCATAACTTTAGGGACACGAGTTATAAGGTAAGTTGAAAAATAAGTTTCCCCTGTCGACAGTGGTCAGAGTTGTGTATGAAAGTCAAAAAATAGAATGAGACATTAAAGATATGACATACCTTTATTTTTCCACATAGGTACCAAGTACATTGAGACATTTGTCATATCGCTTAATAAGCTTCAAAAAGCCCTCCAGGTAAAAATCAGAGCTTTGCATATGGAAGAAGCATTGAACGGCTTGTTTCACTTCAGTATTGCTTCCAAAGCGCCTTCCCCCGAGATTTTTCTTCAAAGCCGGAAACAGATGGAAGTCGCTTGGTGCGAGATCCGGACTGTATGGCGGATGGTGTAGGTGCTCCCAACCAAGAGTTGCAATATGGTTTTGCGTTGCCGTCACCGAATGTGGTCTGGCATTGTCATCCAACAGCAGAACGCCAGATGTGAGAAGGCCAGGTCACTTTTTCCGAATCGCCTCTTTCAATTTCGACAGTGTGTCACAGTAGCGAGTAGCATGGATGATTCCAACCTCCAAAAAGTCCAGCAACAAAACTCCTTGGGCGTCCCAGAAAACTGTGAGGAGCACTTTACCTGCAGAGGGAGTTGTCTTGAACTTCTTTCGGACAGGTGATGACGGATGTTTCCACTCCATAGATGCGGCCTTCGATTCTGGCGTGAAATGGTGGATCCACGTTTCATCCACCGTCACAATACGAAACAGAAAGTCATTGCCATCTTCATGGTAACGCACGAGATGTTCCAGGCTGACCGCCATGCGTTGTTCCTGGTGTGTCGAGGTCAATTGTCGGGGCACCCATCGTGCTGACACTTTTCTATATCGAAGAATGTCGTGGATGATATTTTGAGCTCGCTCATGTGAGATTCCAAGCTCTTCGGCTACTTCATCGATGGTGATACGCCAGTTCGCTCTAATCATGTCATCCACCTTCCCGACATTTGCATCTGTATGAAATATGATTATGTCATCTATATAACCATATATATATATATATATATATATATATATATATATATATATATATACCATATCTATACTGACGGTTCATACCTACCAGAAGCAAATTGACCCGGCATGGTATGGCTCTTCCGGCTGCTTGATGACTCATTGGCCGTGGGAATAAAACGCCACCAATTACGATTGTATTCGTGTGTGTGTGGTCTCAGCTGTCTGAAATCTACAACACAATTACTAGTTGATGGCCTATTTCCTGTAAAAGTTATTTTCATCATCGACTCCCTAGCTACAATTTAAATCTTAAGTAGCAACACACCAACTGATTTCTTTAACACAATTTAGTGCTGAAAATTGCGGAGCTCATTTCGTTTGTATGGGCCGTGGCCTTACAGTGGGTACCAAGTCATGTTGAAACCCCCGGCAAAGCCAGAAGCCAATGCAGGGAGCCGAGTCGTGTCAACCGGAAATCCATTTGACCCTCAAAAGAGCAAAGAAAATAAATTATATCCACATACATTGACAAATATTCCACCATGACCTAAAAAAACCAAAAGACTTGGGAAGCCATTAGAAACTCTAGCCACTAAGGGTCCTATTCCGAGGAACCTGGAGAGAGCCGAGGCTGTTGCTCGCTTTCTCCTACCACCGGAAATGACTTACTGGGAGTATACTTCCTCTGGCTTGATCTGGCTGCTGACGAGGCATGTCCACTCTGCGGCCATGCCAGAATGGATGGCGGCCACCTGCTTCAATGTAATGGACTCGGTGAATACCCGACTGACGACATCGCTAGTCGGTACTGGAAGGCTCGGCGTCAAATAATCAATAAATTAAGTACGGACATTAGATAAATAAAACTTTTATTTAGCAAGCACTTTATTAATAAAAATATATAAAATTTAACTGTCGGAAAAAATTAAAGCATTGCATTTTTAGAAGAAATTTAGGTTGTAAAGAATTTATTACATATTTCGAGTGATTAAATGTTAATTAGCGTCTCACTTCATTAAAACAATAAATTGTAATTTTGGACGATGCTCACAAGAAATACCTTAATTAGCACATGTCCCATAACTTCCACATCATTCCAATACGACACAACAGGTTTAATATTCATCAACCTCTCTACATGAGGTATCTTTAATGACACCATGCCAAGCTTCCACAACTCGACAACAACGGCCACGAGTTTGTGAGTACGGTATCGTATTTTGAAGAAATTCCTCTAATAATGAATTTAAATTAAGCAAGTTTTTAAGTTGCATATTCTATTAAAACAAATTACCAGCAATCATTTTATTTTGTTTAGTTTTAAGTACCTTATTTGAAACAAATAAATTATCAATCCCGATCTATTTAATTAGTTCTTTTTTGTATGTTGTATATTTTTCTATAAATTTTAGTTTCTCTCAATAAAAAAATAAAAAGCTTTTCGTAATGCTATAATACATTTATTACGTACTAACGCATCAATGCCAAATTTAAAAAAGAAAATGCCAAAGTAGCAACTCGAAATTTCATGCGTGCCGTACGCTCAGAATAGGCAACCATGTTCTTCATTTCTGATTGTCATGCCTAAATAGTTGCGATAGTACATTATTGCAAGCTCTGGCAGAAAAATATCGCAATGATTGCCTGCAAATGGAATCGTTGCGTGAGAGAAAAGTGTTGTCTCATACAAAGACTTATTAAGAATAAACAGAATTACTAGAGTATATACTAAAAACGTAGCTACCATCCTATTAGGCGTATTAATGATATGGGGCTCCCAAGTCACAAGGGCTTGAACAATGAAAAGTAAAACAAAATCATAAAAAGTGCCCAAAAATGCATCCAAGGAATTTTGATAAATGGCCGATTGTCTCTCTCTCAGGACTAGCTACGCCAATGGTAAATACTCAACTTTCTAGGAAGCTCAAAGAGCTGCAGATTTATCAAAAAATCTGAGGAATTAATCTATGAAGTGATGAACGATCTAGCTTCAGAGATGCGTTTAACCAGAGAGCAGAACCAAGAGATAGAATTTTACGAAAAAAGAACAAATAAATAGAACTACAAAATACATGTAAATTACAGTTTTACAATTTGAGCAATGAGTATGAGCAGCTGTATACTTTATATAATGGATATTGACCCACCTCCTTATTGCATTATAAATAAAACAGTTTACTATAATGGCAAAAATGTTTGAATAATTTTATTTCTATATCTTATACTTTTGAATAGAAACATGAAAAAATAATTAACATGGGTTTGTAAATATACTACCTGTATGTGTGGACTATGAACAAATACACCAACTTTAATTATTTTGAATTTAAATTTTGTGCATTAGATATATGTCTTTGCTGAAAAAGGATTTTTAATATACGTCCAAATGAACTTGTCCTAAATATCAACTCATTCAAAAACATTCCCTTTTATGTGAAAAAAACAACACACACACAACAACAACAATTATTTGTTTTCACTCTCTCTATTAAACAGAATTATTTGTTTTGAAGAGCTATTCAAGCCTAAGTAACTCAACGTCGATGACATCAAAACCTGGTAATGCTCTGATTGCAAAAATGAGATTCAATTCGTAGTAAAGCGTGACCCAGACACCTTTGTTATTTTTGCCTGTGAGTGTCTAGACATGATGTCGTCTTTCATTCTTTCAAGGAGTTCTTCAAATTTATTTTGTCTAAAAATGTGTTATATTTTATTTTTAGTATGTTTTTGCTAAGTTTTAGATAGATTCAACGATTTATAAAAAAATGATAAACTTCTCTATTACAAATGTTCACTGATCAAGATATCATAATTCGAAAAAAATTATTTTTAATTAAATTCAAGAATCAGTTATATACTTCTATAAGTAATATTTTATTATTGTTTAAAGTATTGTGCAAGAAAAAGAGAGGGATAGACAGAAAGGAATGTTTACAGAAGGGATGTGTGTTTATAATTCACTCAAGATCATATTTGTATTGTTAAAATTATATCGAAATAAATAAAATCGACACATTTAAAAACGATTGAAAATAAATTATTTCCTACGTCCTTTAGGGACTCTTTATTTTAAAATAAAAGCAACATATTTCTTTAGAAATTTATTTGATATGGTTAAGAAAA
>BMAV01006712.1:234919-245571 GCA_019973955.1 Trichonephila inaurata madagascariensis
AAAAAAAAAAAAAAAAAAAAAAAAAAAAAAACTATATATTATTTTTTAAAAAAAAAATTGATTTTAAAACCTTACTTAATTCTAAAAACACTTATTCTGTAATAAAATGTTCTAAAAATAACTCTTACGGGTACTTTTCAAAATTGAATAATCTAATCATATATTTTTTTTTTATTTTGTAATATGTACCTTTGGGCTTCATTTATGTTTTTGTGAAGTGTAAGTGTTGCAAAGACGTTAGAACTGCGTTTCACAACTGTTTCAATATTATGGAGCGTTTGGAAAAAGTACAAGTTTCAGTAAACATCTGTGTCTGGGAAACAATATTTCATTTTAGTTAACAATTAACAATGGAAACAAAAAATGAATATCATTAGGGTCGTATATTATAACGAAACCGTAATAAATACGAGGGTTGCGGCATAAGTCTTGGCAACTATTTTTTTTATTGTAGATATGTGAATGGATCACAAACGTATATGTGTCGTGTGGAAGTTCTGCAGGCATAGTGTGTATGCAGAACAACAGATCTATCTGTGATAACTGGTAGTAGCGCAGCTAGGGCTGTGAAATCGGTCAGTTGGTGAGTGTCGTGTGAGATGGAAGTAACCCGTGTTGAGCAGCGCACTTACAACAAAATAACTGTTCTCCGAGTGAGAAATGCGATGGAATATCACAGTGAATTAGTGGTCCTTGGGAATAATGCCCTATCATACCATACAGTAGCACGATGGGTAGGAAAGTTTCAACAAGGACGAGTGTCAACCAGTCATGAGCAACATGGTGCGGCAAATGCAAACGTTGATAGTATTCAGCGCCTCTTACATCGTTGTGGTGATAGTGGCAGGGGACTACATTGAGGGTCTTTAGTCACATGTTTGTCATGTCAACTTTATGTATAATGTGTTGTCATTCTTTTGCACAGTGAAAGCCATGTTGCCCTGTTTACTACCGGAATTAATTAGTGTGTTACGATATTTCAGTAATATTCATTGTCCACACATGTAGTTAACACCTTGTCCTTTCGTCTGTATATGTCACATTTTCCAACCGGACTGGTATCTTCGAGAAAAAAAAAATAGTTGCCATTACTTTTGACCTAATCCTCGTATAATTTTAAATATAATCAGGTCTATAAAAATAACATACAGTGAAAATCCTTTAACACGAAACTACAATCGGGATAAGCCAGAATGGTAAATTTCGCCTGCCCGTGCTCAGCTTGGGAAAATTCGGGAGAGGGTTAATCGACGTGGTGAAGGCGTTCCGGCAACATGTTTCAGTCCAGCGAAATGCTATATATTTGTGTTCTTCTGAGTGCATGTTTGTGAGTGAAAGAATGGAGATATCGGATTCACACAAAATTAGTATAACCAATTTTAAAAGCATATAACTATTTATGAGGAATATCTATCGTTTTACTACTGGTTTTATTTTAAAAACTAAAAATTTAAATTATTAATATAGAAATTTTTATTAGTGGGATTATAGTACCAAAAGGGGATCCTCAAACTGGAAAAAAAATTTAAAGCTTTTGAAGGATGGTTGTTGAAATCCTGCTATAAATAAAGCATTTCAAAATCAAAAAAGATATTTTCTAATGCATTACTATTTAAACTTAGGAACGAAATAAAATTTAGTTCGCAATCAAAAGATCCAGGGAAAAAACGTGGATGAAAGGAAGTCTTTAATGAAAAAGAAAAAAAAATAGGTTGAAATGAATTATTACTGTAGAAAACCCTCTGCCTCAAAGAAATTTTGTAAAAAAAAGTATAGGTATCGCAATAGACAATTTGTCGTCCGATTAAGAAAATTGGCTATGAAAAGGTGGATAAACCAGTCTGTCATCAAATGCCCGTAAAGTCCTTAGAAAAGCGAAGAAAACACTCTGGTCCTCTATATTTAATGTTACGCAAAGGTAGATACAAAACATGAACAACTTAGGATAAAGCACTGTTTCATCTGTCATTTACAACTGGCGAAACGAAGATACAATATATTTCACTCGAAAAGCGTCGCAAAGACGCAGCTGTTTTGCAAAAAGCAAGTTAACCGTTAGATATTATGGTATGGATGGAAATGTTCTCTCAAGGTTTAACAAAATCATTTTTCGAGTAGAACTAAAGGCTAAGATTTATGTTGACTACCATCAGCAAAAATTTTTGAAGCATATGATCAAAGAAAGTAAACGTATTTACC
The DNA here is from genome assembly GCA_019973955.1 of Trichonephila inaurata madagascariensis. Classification (NCBI taxonomy): domain Eukaryota; kingdom Metazoa; phylum Arthropoda; class Arachnida; order Araneae; family Nephilidae; genus Trichonephila; species Trichonephila inaurata. Next base: position 237,119 of record BMAV01006712.1, read on the forward strand.
CGCAATGAAACTTTGTTTTTCACCCAGTTATACAGCAAAAAGCAACAATAAAATGTCTGAAATACAAAAAAAAAAAATATTTCTCCTGAAAAATGACTAACCTCCACTTCTTACTGTGTTCCTTGTGATCTTTTTTATGAGGATATTTAAAAATAATCAATTAAATAGGTGTAAAGTAAGGAAACGTCAAAGGCTTCGAAGAGCAATCAAAGAGAAAGTAAGGAAAATCCCCACCCTCAAAAAAAAAAAAAAAAAAAAAAAAGGCTTGAAAAAGCTATTTTGGTATGGCTAACCATTTACTTAAAGTGTACTATGCTGAAAGAAGCCATACTGAAAATTTCAAAAAAATAGGTTTATTTAATAAAAATTTATGACACTCTGAAAATGATCACATTATTTGTGAATCAACCGGCATTAACGGTATATATATATTCTTAATGCCTCTTATGCACTTTTATATAATAATATAATAATTTATTTAAATAAAATCATAAAAAAGTTCATTCCTGTGTTGATTGATTTATTCTGAAAAGTAAGTAAAAATAATCTTTAATATATACGTGCCTATTTATAACTAAAAATAAACAAAAATTTCGACATTTCAAATAATTCCATTTCTGCATGTTTCATTCCGTTCGTTTCATTATGATCTATTTGATCTTGTACTTTAACATTCCAGGACTTCTTCCATTGTTCCCTCAAACAGCATATTAGTATTTTGTTCGAAATAAATTTTCTGCATCTCAATACACAATGCGAGAAGAGAATTTCCCCACCTGAAAAACCATGCTAATAGGAGCAGCAAGATCGCAACGCAATCGAAGTTTATTGATTTTTGAAACTCCCGTTCCAAACTTTTGCAATATTGAGTTACTATGCAGTGTTTGATTTCTGGTAAGAATGAAAAAGAATGTATATGTGCAGTTTCTATTTCTCCAGCTATTTCACAAAATTCCAGGACGCCCTTTTTCCGGTCTTGCTTGAGGTGGGTTTCGAGTTTAAACTCATTTTTTTCTTATATGAAAAAGTTTGTTACATTTATTTTTGGAGGCAATGTAAATAATATGTTTCTGGAGGTTGAAAGTTGTATTATTTTCCAATATCCTCTTCTGTATTATTTTTGTAAGGTAGTAAGTAGAAACTCATGGGTATATTTTTGAAAAGTAGATAGGAAACACTAGAGTTAGTATTTTAGGTTCTACTTTATAAAAAATGTACTCTCAACTGGACGGCATTTTTATCTTAGACATACAAAAACATTTTAAATATTTTTTTTTAAATGCAGTTTATATTCTAATACAAAATAATCTTAGAGATGTTGCTGCAACTGTATTTAATCAGTTAACTGCTACAGGCGTATATTTACGTCTTGCTCACGCAGTGTGTTGAGTGCGCCGGACATAAATATACGTCTTTAAGAAATATGAAATATTTGATTGCACTTTGATTGCATTTAAAATACAATTTATATTCCAATACAAAATAATCTTAGAGATGTTACTGCAACTGTATTTTAATCAGTTAACTGCTACAGGCGTATATTTACGTCTTGATCACGCAGTGTGTCCAGAGCGCAGGACGTAAATATACGTCTTAAAGAAATATGAAATCTTTGATTGCATTCCTATCAGTAAAACGATTCTGAAGGATTTATATTGTAATAAAAAGGACCTTGAAAGTGTTTACGAAAGATTTACCTAATTCACAGAAAATGTGCTTATATATGCCTTTTCCGTCTAAATCCCCCACCCAATATACCTAATCTACGCTCCGATGGGAAAAAAGTGGCATTTGGCAGCGAACCACGAAACTTTTAATGGACAGTTAAGAGGTTAGTAGGGAATCAATTCTATTTTGTCACATAAACATGATAAATTACAAAGTACTCTTCCACATCAATGGGATGACATTTGAGCAACGACAGATTTAACGTGCAATGACCCCCTGTACAAAGAGTGTCTTCAGTGGCATTAGTCTCGAACTCATGACATGCTAGTCATGAGTCTGCGGCCCTGTTCAGTAGCCTACAACGGACTATGTGACTTTCAATTGGAAATTAATAATCTTTCAATCAATGCAAGATTTGTTAGTACTTACCCCTTTAAGCTTATGTTGTAAATGTTGAATACATACTAATTGCAAATTTAATACCTTAGGAATATATTATTATTAAGATTGAATGGTTCGCTATTTGTTAATTACACTGAAAAGCTCACAAAAGTCAACCCCAAGAAGGACCAATCATCACACTGAAATTTATTAGGCAGATAACATGTTGTACAAAGATCAAATGATTAAAATTACAGCCTCTTGGGACTTGGGGATGATGACAAAATCAGTAGTTAGTTTATCCACTATTGTTGGCTATAACCACTGTTGGCATGGAATCAAAGAGACCTTGGATGTATCCTTTGGGTACAGCGATCCTGTCACAACTTGATTTGGAGTTGCAGTGTTTGCAGCGGACCAGTTGTTGTGCAAGCTTGGATCACATGTTTCCAATTGGCGATAAACCGGAAGAACAAGAAGGCCAAGGAGGCAATTCCATCTGTTAGGTGGAGAACTCTTGAACCTTGCTTGTCACATTTGGTTGCGCATTATCCTGTTGGAATATGGCTGATTACAAGTTCTGAATGTATGGAAGAACCACTGGCTCCAACACCTTAGAGATGTAACGCTGGCTGTTCAGTGTACCGGAAATGCGTACTGAGGGATGCGGCAGTGAAATTCAATAGCACCCCAAACCATGATATCGGGTGCAGGACCAGTGTGGCGATGCATAACGCAACAGCTTAGCAGACTCTGACCATCCTGTCTCCAAACTCGAATTAGAACATTGTGATTTGCCGGCAGAAGGTTGAATCGTCAGTAAACATAATGTCATACCATTCCAATTTCTCTGTCCGCCATTTATTGCACCTTTGGAGGTGTAAACCAGTGCATCTCAAAGTTTCTATATTGGCAAACCAATATTCAATCATAATTTTAGTCGCGCCCCACTCAAACAATAACAATGTATTGAATTCAATAATATACTTCGATGATAAAACTACGATACGACTTTAACCTCTTAAGTGCCACCGGAGTATATATAAACAGCTCTTTTCAGAAAAAGCGTCAATTTCCCGTGGCGTATGTATACATCTTTCCAAAGTAAGACCTTTTATGTGCACTGCTTTCCATAAAATTATTCCGAAGGATTTAGAATGCAATAAAAGGACGTTGTCAATGTTTGCGAAGCATTTACTTATTTCAGGTTATTTGCTTTTTTATTCCTTTCCGCCTCCCTCACATTCAATACATCACATACGTGCGCCTTCGTGGAAAACGGTTGACATTGGAAAGCGAATCACGTAACTTTTAATCGGCAGTTAAGGGATTTTTTATTATAAACCGTACAAAAATTATCAAGATAAGTGTTGATTTTTGTATGTGATTTTATATTTGACAGAGTCCCATGTGGTCAATGGTAATTATCAAACTTGTTCTTAACTTAGTATTGTTAAATTACTTATAAAAATATATTGTGTAGCAATGATACATTTATGAGTATAATATATCAGTGTAAATTCGTATTTCATTTTTTATATTATGTCAGAATGAATATTGTTTATTTACTTTCAGTAAACTTAATAATTTTTTAAAATAATCTTTGGTTTTCGACTTTTCAATATTCTCGCGCCTCCCCTCGTAGAGTTGTCATGCCCCTCAAGGGGGGCGCGCCCCACAGTTTGAGAAACACTGGTGTAAGCGCGCGCCTGTGGTTTTGAGTCAAAGGTAAACGATGCAATGGATTACTTGCAGATATAAGAGTCTTCAGCAAACAGTTTCCAATGGTACTTTTTCGTTTCGATGGAGCAAATTTCGCCAAGTTGGCTTAATTGGTGACAATACGCAATATTCGAGATTTGACATAAAAAACTTCGAGACTTATCCAATAAATCATTGTACGTACAGAATCAGTTCTGCACGACATATCACGCTCAAAGTAGTTCCCTTCAGCGTTCACACACTTTTGCATTGGGTGCTGCCATTACTGGTAACAGATTAGGAACGAGGTTTCTGAGAGGCCCTTCAGTAGATTTTTCGTTTTTTTTCAGAACCACTTCAACTGAGTAAAAATGGGTTCCCTTTAAATAATACTTTACTGTAGGAAATAAAAAAAAGTTGCATGGTGCGAAATCAGATAAATAAAGAGAATTCCCCATCATTGAAACTTTTTTCTAGTCAGAAACTTTTTGACAGTTAGGGCCATGTGAGTGAGTGCATTGTGCAACAGTCATCCACAACTTGGTGCAACAGTCATCCACAACTGTGACCATGTTTTTTCTAATTTGCTTACGAAGTCTCTTTAGTACTTCAATGTAGCTGTGTTGATTAAAGGTCTGACCACTGATTAAAGATCTTGGAAACCACTCAATCATTCGAATTTCATTAATGTTGAAGCAGGCATTAACATTGCCTTGAATTTTGAGGCCAGGACATGTATCATCTCCTACACTGCCCTTTCCTCTTTAAAACCGCTTATTCGATTGAAACACTCACGCACGGGGCAAAATTTCTTCTCCAAAAGCCTCAGTTATCATTTTAAATGTTTCAGTGACTGATTTCTTAAATTTCTCAAGAAACTTGATGTTGAATCACTGTTCAGTTTTTACAATAAGGCGTTTTCTCAGCAAATTGCTGTTGAACTTGTTCACTCAATGATGCATTACGCCCAATTGGCGGGATGAGTTAAGTGGAAACTGGCCACATGGATGGGGAAGGTGAGTGGGATGACGTTAATAACACAGTTTTTGCCATCTCAACTCTGTTTTCAAGCTACACACTTAGTCTTGTTATTTTGTTTGTGTGCGTCATACCTTGTATTCTATATTTCGAAAAAGTGAAAATGAATGATTCTACATTATAATAAATTTGTGATACTTTTCCGTTTCACTGGAGCAAATCTTGCCAAACAGTTTTTGTTGAAGACAATACACATTGTACACATATAAAATGTTATTAAATGATAGTTACCCTTGGTCTCATTTATTTTAGAAGTATTATGAAAAAGACGTTACTGATACGAAAGCCTACGAATTGTTTTGAAAATGTGGAGTTAAAAAGTTACCATATGAAATATTTCATTTGTCGTCGGTTGTATCATTTTGCGATTTTATTGTCTGCGCCGATGAAACGGGGAAATACCAATTTTTCTGTAGATAATGCATACGAAGTGCATTTCATGCGTACTGCTTAACAAATTGGTTAGAAAAGGCAAAATGACAGAAGTTTGATAAATAAATGTCTTGCCAAATACCTAATTAATTCTATTAGTTTTACTAAAGAAAAATCAAATACTTCCTTTAGTTCTTTGTTACATTTGCAGAGAAAAAAAGTTACATACATACACAGTTGTTGTACATTATGAGCCAGTTAATCCTCGAGTAATTAAGAGTCATGTTTTATATATTTTTAAATAAAAAAAAATATATTTAAGTATTAGATACTTATGGTAAGCAATGAAATAAATTTATATACATTTGAGTTTGATACATTTCTTTAATTTTTAAATTAGTACTTTTTATGTAAATGAAGGCAATTTCTGGGGGGAGGGGGAACGATTTAATGAAACAGCAAACTTAAGTTATGTGAATACTTTTTCCAGACTAATCATGTTTATTATTTCTTCTGCATACTACAACTCTCTTAAGTATAATCAATATTTTCAGCGAGGTTTTTACGTGTAAACATTTTGCAGTACAAATAAATGATGACTGAATTACTATTTTTAGCACGACTACGGAGGTTGCATCTGTCTTTTTTCTTTGTTGGCCATCCAGATGAATTGAGGAATAACTGAATAGAAATTAGATTGGAAGCAGGTGTGAGTTGTGAAATTTCGTTTGGAATTTAAATGCTTGTTCAAAGACTTTGTACACCGCCTATGTATTGAAAGGGAAAAAATACTCATTATTGCTTTATCATTTGATTAAAAAACTTAAATGATTCAAAGTTCAATATGAGAAATTGTTTTACAAATTAAGGGGATGGTGGACCTGCACAATGTCAAATTTTGATTTTTTATACTTATATTTCTTATAATTCATAGAATAATTGTGTCAAATATTTTTGTCATTGCGATTAATAATAACTGAATTATTATTATTTTTTTATTTTTTATTTTACACAAATAAATTTTTAAAATGCATTTTTCTTAGTTTGTAAATATTCTCTTTTCATTGATACGTAAATGCCAACTTATGAAAAATGATATAATTCACAAATGTGTGCATTAGTTTTCTAAGAAAGTTAACAATTCATATTTTGTGATGTTTTGAATACCTTGTATAAGTAATAATTGGTGAAAGATTGGATGAAATATATAGAAAATTTATTATTTTTTCATAAAATTTTGTTCTGAATAAAATTCCTGTACAGATGTATTTTGTTGTAGTTCATCTATATATAAAACAAAAATTATATACATATCTTAAGAAATAATGCGCAAGAAACATTTTTAAAAACAATTGAAAAATTGTGTCATTTTTTTTAATTGTGTATTTTTTTTTAGTTAATAGTTTTTTTAAAAAGACATATATATTTAAATTATGAAATCTAATAATTATTAACATGCGATCACTCGCGCGGGGTGTTCTGTACACCCCAGCAACAAGAAAATCCTCCCAGATTTCGAAAAATAATGTGCAGAACCACGATTTTTTCTGTAGCTGCACATTTTAGGTCATTGAACCTTCAGGCGTGATGCAATCCCTCTTTAAGAAACGATTGGAATGTAATGACCTTGAAAATTTTATCTGGAGGGCTGAGAGCTCCCGCGAGAAGTGGAGCATTTGTATACAGTCTGCTCCGAAAGTTTGGAAAATGATTAAAATATTATTTTTCTACTTTCTACTATCATTATCTCATTAATAATAAAGTATATTTATTACTGGCATATACGTTTTACTGATTTATGAAAAAATATAAAATTATGTGTTTTAAAATGAAAATTTTGTATGTTTAGTTTAAATTAATGTTAGTCTCATTTGTGTGCAATAAATTAAATAATTTTATTTGTACAATACAAAACACATCTTGTACTTTATAAATATGTATCATAATGACTTAATTTTTATTTTTATAATTAAATATAGGTGTTAAAAGTTTGGGGTGTTCTCTACAACCCGCGAATTACGAAGGTAGCAAAAACAGGCGCGAGTGACTGCGGGTTAAGTATGTTGATTCCATTTACAGTTAATTAAGCTAACAATTTAAGAAATTAATTTTAATAATCCACCGTCCCCTTAAAAATTAACAATTTTTTTTTCTATGGAAAAAAAAATCTTAATACTAAAAAGGCTGTATTTGATGGTTGTAGAACAAGAACTATGTATTTCATCTTCATTGTCTATAAAAGAGTTTTTCTCTTGCATCAGTGGTGCAGTCAGTAATATTTCCCGGGAGGAGGGGGGCAGGATTAAAAGTCCACCAAACACATATCAGACGCAAATACTCCTTCTTTCGATTCTTTCCACACACACAATTCTGCACATTGTCAAAAACCGAAAAAAAAAATAATAATAATAATAAATTAATGAATAAATAAGTAGTATTAATTAATAAAATAAGTTATAAATAAAAAAAACTTAATTAAATTTTACTTGCTTTTCATAGGATTATAAACAATAGAAAAAAAATCCAAGAAGGAAAATAGGTGTTCAGACGTGTTACCCGCACGATCGTGTCTTACACGATCTATTGGTTCGCATTAATACAAATTATAGTTCATTGTCATTTTGTGATGTGTCTTATTCACGCCCTTTCACTAATCCTCTTGGGGAAAAAAACCTTCTTTAATTGTTTTTTTTTAGTTTAAAACCACCTTCCGTAGACATAACTTGATTTTATGCTAATTTGATGCTATTTACACCCTAGCAACGTGAGTGTAAGCGTTAGTCGTTAGGCTGCTACCTCGGTTTATAACTTTGCTTCATAAAAAATTGATTAAGAAATAAACTTGTTGCTTTTATAACAATATGTGTTCATCCGGTGTCCCAAACTCACTCGTGAACTTCAGGTCGCGACAATGTACTTTTGCATGTTTCTAATTTATTCTTCATAAGCATTACACATTTCATAAAGATGCAACTTAAAAATGCCTATAAATAAATTTAGGTTAACTACTTTATAGGTTAAGATATAACTAGAAAAGTAAAGAACAACTAAGAATTTAAAACTTGAATCCAGGCTTGACATATCACTATCGAAATGAACAAATTTATAATAAAATCACAATACACCTTGCACATTGCCATAAATCTATTTAACTCCCTTTTATATTCTATTCGGTCACTCCCTCCCCGCCCCCTTAACTCATGTCTGAGAAAGATTTTAAAAAACTATAAGACGTATTAAATTTGTCTTTCAGAGACTTACATAATTTAACAAAAAAAAAAAAAAAAAAAAAA